>OY979713.1:1452500-1967500 GCA_963855925.1 Inga laurina | reverse complement strand
TTCACTTCTAAACTATAATATTTATATCCTATTCACACAGCCCGAAGGACAAATCTCATACAGAATAATACCAATTATAGATTGTAACAATTTGTTCAGGTAAAATTCACAAAGAAGTCAGATCCTTAGAAATACTTTTCTCATTTGGTAAGGCATCGGAGTGCGGAAGGGCTCTCCGCTTTTCGGCCTTTTCCACATGGACGTTCTGGCTATTCTTTTTTTTGAGATTATGTGGCATGTGCAGGACAACCAACCAAATAAAAAGTAAAACGAAAAAGAAATAGAAGGAAGGTTAGGCACCAAAATCTAGACTGTCTGATGGAATTCGGATAGTCCAGATCTAATTTTTTTTACTTTTTATTTTTAAAAAAATTACCTTAATAGATACAGAATTTAAAATAAAGATAATCTCTTAATTAAATTTTTTTTAAAAAAAAATAGTTTTTTTATTCAAAAATCACCCGTTTTAAAAAAAATTCAAATCTAGATCGTCCAGATCAAGATCTAGACAAGTTCCCAGAGGATAGGCACCGAAAGTAGTTTGATGAGTATCTCGCTCACGGGAGGGCAAAGAACCCCCCAAGTACGTGCCACCATCCATCCCCATATGAAATCCAACACATTTTAGGGTCCGCCGGAAAAGTCGCCGGAGGCCGCCCCACTACGGCCGGCCACCGCCGCCGGCCGCCACGGGTGCCGCCGACGAACGAAGTGACCAAGGAACTCGACCCCATGGCTCACACACTTGTTCTGCACCAAGGGACAATCCATACCTCTCTTGTGTGTGCGCCTGGCAGCCATGGGGAGGGGGGGTGGGGGTGCCCCCCTATATATGCAATTTGAGCCTTTTCCATTGTGGCACGAACAGACATACTTTTTTCTCAAACGACAACTTTTTTTTGAGGCACCTAGAGATCGAATTTTTCCATGATTTTTTGCAGAAATCCTAGGAACCATAACAGAAGATCAACCCCCAAGTTTCATAATTTTTTGACACCCGTAGAATATTTGACGAATTTTTTAGTGTTCAGCCTTGGGCGGCCTCAAACGGCCACCACGGGCGGCGGCTCCGGCGGCCGGGCACCCCCACATGTAGGGGGGATGAGTATGAGTGAATGCACAAATAAAATCTCAAATGTAACGAGTAAATTTAATTTTGGTACGGGGTGAAGTTTTTGTACTGCGCAGAACCTTGCCCGGGCAAGTCCTGAGTAAGTCCTGAACCAGCCAGGACCAGTCCTGGACGTGCCAGAACCAGTCCTGGACGTACCAGGACTTGCCCGGACCCTGCCCAAGTGTGCCAAACCTTGCCCGGACCCTTTCCAAGGCTGCCAAACCTTGCCACCACCTTGCCCAAGGCTGCCAAGACTTGCCCGGACCCCGAACAAGGTTGCCAACCCATGGGGCCAAAAATCCGACTGCAGCAAATCCATGCCCGGACCCCCTAGAAAGTTGCATTGGGCCTAGAAAGGGGGGATGCAACAAAAAAATCAAAAATGTAACGAGTAGATTTCATTTTGGTAGGGTGGTGAAGTTTTGGTACTGCGCAGAACCTTGCCCGGGCAAGTCCTGAGTAAGTTCTGAACCAGCCAGGACCAGTCCTGGACGTGCCAGGACTTGCCCGGACCCTGCCCACGTGTGCCAAACCTTGCCCAAACCCTTTCTAAAGCTGCCAAACCTTGCCACCACCTTGCCCAAGGCTGCCACGACTTGCTCGGACCCTGAACATGGTTGCCAACCCATGGGGCCAAAAATCCGACTGCAGCAAATCCATGCCCGGACCCCCTAGAAAGTTGCATTGGGCCTAGAAAGGGGGGATGCAACAAAAAAATAAAAAATGTAACGAGTAGATTTCATTTTGGTACGGTGGTGAAGTTTTTGTACTGCGCAGAACCTTGCCCGGGCAAGTCCTGAGTAAGTCCTGAACCAGCCAGGACCAGTCCTGGACGTGCCAGGACTTGCCCGGACCCTGCCCACGTGTGCCAAACCTTGCCCAAACCCTTTCTAAAGCTGCCAAACCTTGCCACCACCTTGCCCAAGGCTGCCACGACTTGCCCGGACCCCGAACATGGTTGCCAACCCGTGGGGCCAAAAATCCGACTGTTGTAAATCCATGCCCGGACCCCCTAGAAAGTTGCATTGGGCCTAGAAAGGGGGGATGCAACAAAAAAATCGAAAATGTAACGAGTAGATTTCATTTTGGTACGGTGGTGAAGTTTTTGTACTGCGCAGAACCTTGCCCGGGCAAGTCCTGAGTAAGTCTTGAACCAAACAGAACCAGTCCTGGACGTGCCAGGACTTGCCCGGACCCTGCCCAAGTGTGCCAAACCTTGCCCAAACCCTTTCCAAGGCTGCCAAACCTTGCCACCACCTTGCCCAAGGCTGCCACGACTTGCCCGGACCCCGAACATGGTTGCCAACCCATGGGGCCAAAAATCCGACTGTTGCAAATCCATGCCCGGACCCCCTAGAAAGTTGCATTGGGCCTAGAAAGGGGGGATGCAACAAAAAAATCGAAAATGTAACGAGTAGATTTCATTTTGGTACGGTGGTGAAGTTTTTGTACCGCGCAGAACCTTGCCCGGGCAAGTCCTGAGTAAGTTCTAAACCAGCCAGGACCAGTCCTGGACGTGCCAGGACTTGCCCGGACCCTGCCCACGTGTGCCAAACCTTGCCCAAACCCTTTCCAAGGCTGCCAAACCTTGCCACCACCTTGCCCAAGGCTGCCACGACTTGCCCGGACCCCGAACATGGTTGCCAACCCATGGGGCCAAAAATCCGACTGTTGCAAATCCATGCTCGGACCCCCTAGAAAGTTGCATTGGGCCTAGAAAGGGGGGATGCAACAAAAAAATCAAAAATGTAACGAGTAGATTTCATTTTGGTACGGTGGTGAAGTTTTTGTACTGCGTAGAACCTTGCTCGGGCAAGTCCTGAGTAAGTCCTGAACCAGCCAGGACCAGTCCTGGACGTGCCAGGACTTGCCCGGACCCTGCCCACGTGTGCCAAACCTTGCCCAAACCCTTTCCAAGGCTGCCAAACCTATTTAATTTACTTCAGAGGGTGCTTCTGAAAAATTACCTTTATGGTGGTGAATGTAAAAAAAATTAGTTAAAAATCTTGAGTGCTATTGAATACATATTTATGGTGTTATATAAAGTAAATAAGTGATATTAGTTATGACCACTCGAGGGTATATTTGGAAATTGGTAGGGGAAGAAACATTAAAACATTGATTAAAAAAGATGTTACTTTCTTTGATCCTAAATATAAAATAAAGTTGATTTTTTTTATAGATTAAGGAAGCTAATTAATTACTTTAAAGTATTTATATTTATTTTTTTCTCTAAATTAATTGGTTTGACTAATAAAATAATATATAATTTAAAGATACATAATGTATTAGATGATTAAGTAACTTGTTTAGCTTTCTTAACCTCTCTAAAAAAAAGTTAATTATATCTTATGTTTAGGACTGGAGGGAGTACTTACGTGTTATTTTCTTGCTTTATTAACTATCATTTTTATTTCATAATATAAAGAAACAAAAGCATCGGAAAATTTGTCAAGACCTGAAACTGTTTCATTAGTCTTCTCATTTTGTTGATACATGTAAAAAAATCTTTTATTATTTATCATTTAAACATAAATTATAAATTTATTATTAGATTATTTAATCAGTACAAGTAAACAATTATTTTTAGAAGAGCATTTTACCCTCCCCTCCAAATTGTGGGTTAGGAGAGCCAGCATTTTGAAATATTTTGCCCTTATAACTTATGTAATATTCTAATTAGGGTTAAGAGGCAAAAATACCTATAAACTTTTCTCAAAATTGCATCTATCACCATAAATTGTTTTTAGTGCAAAAGTAATCATGAACTTTCAAAATGGAAGCAAAAGTGGCACTTCCGTTAAAACTAATTAACGGTTGTTAACTCCAGTGCAAAAGCACCAAAATACCCCTATTTAAAAAAATTAAACAAGGTAATCATCTACTCTTTCTTTCCATCCCCTCTCCTACCCTTTAGAAAGATTAAAAAGCAATAGGATCTGTGTTTTGGTTTTTACGCCATGGGAAGAAGAAAAAGATGCTAGACAAACTGCAAAACTAGTGAAAAAAGAAGAAATTGAAGAGGAAGAGGAAAGAAGTCTTAATATGAGAGAAGCATTTAATTATCAAAAATCATATAAAGCTACATTTTCTTAATATGATACAAAACAAAATCTATCGCATAAAAGGATTGAAAAATATTCCGGCAAAAAAAAAAGGATTGAAATATAGCTTGCCATTCCAGAGTTCGAAAGATGAGGATTGAGATCTGCATCAGGCAATGTGTTAGATGACTTAATATTCTTATATAAAGACACAGATCTATATTGACTTTGTTACTGATAACAATAAGGCTTATTGGAGGTTAATGCCTTTTAGCTATTTTGGTATCCAACTTGTAAAACGGTTGTTTTCCACGTAAGCGTTGTAGATGATAAATATAAATAGTTTAAAAGCACTTTTAAGCTAAAAGAGGATGTACAACCTAACAACAAATATAAAGAAATACCAATAACACTTGTGTTGGAAAATAGTTTAGTTCATCATTGGCGGATTAGGCCCAAGCACAAAAGGATTAGGATCAAAGTATAAATAATATAAAAGCTTAGGTGATATGTGTAATATTTCTTAAATTATTATGAGTCATATTATTTGACCGATAGAATATGACTCTATAAGTGGTATTGTTTCACCGATACAATATGTCTCTCAATCGAAAGGATATCTTGTCTCTCTGATGGAAAGATACATTAGTAGAGAGAAAAGGGTGTGTAGAACACTATAAATAGGCGTAAAGGATTCAGTTGTAAGGTACTTGAAACAACATACAAAAAATCTGTCAAACTAACTTCTCATTCTCTCTATTGTATTTCTCTATGCTTCTTCCTTGTCAATGGTGTATTTATTGTGCGTCATAATCGCTTCCAAAACTGTATTACGATTAACGTGGGTATAAAAGATTAACAATCACACTCCAAGTACGCCCAATTATTCTTACAACTTGCATTCCTATAAAAAAAAAGTAATTTACGAGTAGAGAAATATTTGAGAATTATATTGGATGACAAGATTATGAGCAATAAAAATTACTATAAGGCTTATACTGCATACTCTGATATGATATTATAGTTTGGATTATATTGTTTTCTATCATGGATAAGTAACTCAAGTGGATATTTAAGAATTATTGTTTAAATATTTTGATAATTGAGTTCGATATTGAGCTTATGGTTGAATGATTGTGTTAGGGACTTTGAGAAGTCCAAGGCTCAAGATTTTTTTATTAATTATGGTTTGATTTGTGAATCAACAAGAAGAATTTTATCATTCATGATAAATTGTAAATGACTAGTCTATTCTTTCCTATCATGAAGACATATTTACAGTGATTTAAATCTTTTATTACCATGAAGATGTTTTCAAATGGTTAATTAAACTTTTTCCTATTATAGTTAACTTTTTAAAATGAGTTGTAAGCTTTTCTACTATAACTTCCTCTAAATCACCTACTCACATATTCATCATACTTAGGATCAACACCTATTTGAGCAATTCACATAGCTTGCGCTACAATTAAAGCAAATAAGGGAAACATTGGAAATTGGTAATATCAATCCAAAAAAAAAAAAGCTAGCCTTCATATCCTCTACTTTCCTAATAACATTAGTGCAGGATGCATATAGCTAAAATTAAATGATCTATCATTTTTGATACAAGAAACACATGACTAAAAGCATATTCAACCATACAAAAGGAGTCATTATTGATGGAGAGAACAAATGATGGTGGTTGAGATGATGGTGTCATGGGAGTGGTAAAGTTGCTAGGAAATGTAACTTATACATGTTGACAAAAAATAATGCTAGTAGCTGCCGACGCCCCACAACCATTTTCTTTTTTTGGGTTCGGATGAACTAAATGTTTGGGACGATGCTTGTCACCTTAGTCTGGGGGTCTAGAACACAGCCCCTACCACAACCAATTCGGGACCCACCCTCTTCATAATGATGCTCCCAGCAAGTCTTATTCCTATGCCCATCGCTACCGAACCAAGTTTATCCTATATATTGGTTTTTTTTTCTGCCAATCCTATTTATTGGTTTGTTTGTTTATTTTTCTATTGCAAATTATTCATAATTTATTCTAGATAGCCGGTATAATGTATAATTTGGGATGGATGCGAGGATACTTCAACTGCACAGCATGGGCTCTGTTATGGAATCTAACTTGGCATAACTCTGTTCGGGCAAGTAATACTTCTCTGCTTCTTTATGTATTATTATTTTTTTGCTAGCTTTCTGATCCTATTTATGGAGCATTTTTAACATTTTTCATATAGAAAAATATTAAAATCTCATTTATTAATTTTGTCATAAAATTCAACAACTTTCTAGTTATAGCCCTATTTAATATACATAATATCAAATAAAAAAAATCAACATAACAATAAATAAAGAGTTAAATTTTACATTTATTTCAAAATTTTAATAGGGTACTCCCTCCGGTTCTATTTAAAAGCAACTTTCTCTCTCATAGGGTTGGTCCATTTTATAAGCAACTTTCACTTTTTGTCTGAAAATGTAAGCTTCATGATGCGTGCTTCTGTCGCTAAAGCAATCTATTAAACTAGGTCCTAATTAATTATGCAGTTTAGGGTCAACCTAGGTCATTCTCCCAAGGAGCAAGCTATGGGTTTTCTTTAGGATTGATTTTTAAGTAACAAAAGATGCAATAGAATGGACCTAAACTAAAATGCAAGACTCTACTACCTAAATGTGAATGACTCTAAAATCTATATGAGAATGAAACTAACCTAAATGAGTTGGAATGCAATCTTTGGGGGGTTTTTTTATGGAAAAGGAATTAAGATACTAAGCAAAGAAAATAATCAAACGCAAGACAATCAACAGGGATTTGGTTCAGTTATGATAATGAAGGGGACAACTTAGGATTCACATGGATTTAGCTTTCTTAGCCATTCAATTTATTAGACCCAAGGGAGATTCATGAAAAGTTGGAATTAATAGATTTAATCACCTAGTTAAGACATGGGAAACCCTCAAGCTCAATCACACATAATCCACTAGAAAACTCATAATGGAAAAAGCGGTGGTTAATTAAATCCATTAAAAACCAATCACAATTATTTAAGATAATTGTTGGAAATTATGTTCACAATTGCCTAATTAAACAATTTGACAATTAATCACCTAATTAAACAATCAAGAGATTAAACCCAAATTGACAATTAAATTAATAATGAAAACTCAATTAATAATTTAATTGACAATCAAAAGTTTGCAAACAAAAATCCCAATAATCAATTAAAACAAATCAAATCCAAAATATCAATTCAATCCAAATAAAAATTAAGTCTACAATCTAAAACTAGATTGTTCTCAATTAACACAACCCAAAATCATTTAAAACTAAATAATCTTAAGTCTTGAACCAAAAAGATAAAAGAAAGACACTCCCTTATAGTCTTCAAGTGTAAGCTCCTAGGCTCTAGCTTCCTCCATGCTCCTCCCAAGTTGCCTCCCAAGAGACTTAAGCCTCCATGATATCAGTTCTTTCACCTTCACGCCCCAAGCAGCACACAGCCATGACATTTGCTTTGTGAACTATGAATTGATGATTGATTAATGCCGTGGGACCCGCGTGGACAAATCTGGATTGTGTGCTTCAATTGATTTGTGCCTAGGTTTTTTTAAGAAGGGAGGGGAGAGTTTTGGGTATTAATTTGGGCCTACTAAAATTCCAAAAGCCCAATAAAATTCCACCATTGGATTCTTTTTGAGTTTCTAAGAAAAGCTCTGCACCGTAGGATCTTCTGCAAGAATATAATAAAATCGTGATTTATCATATAATTGAAAATATTTTTCAATCACGATATAACAATTAAGATATTAACTTTTTGAGCCCAATAATATCATAATCAATTCAGATTTATATTATTTCCCAAAATTGGCTAATTATCCAAATATTATCTAATAAATCCAAATTAGCCTAAAATAATCTCCAAAATAAATGAATAAGGTGGGAAAAATATATTAAAATTGTGATTTATCACTTCATTTTCCTATTTTACCCTTATTAAATACTCATTATCTCTCATATCTTATACTCATTATCTCTTATACTTTTTATCTATTCTCTCTCCTATACTCTTTTTATAAATAGAGGCATATATGGAAAAAAACATGGCATTTTTATTACACTTATTGTTTTTAATTATCAATTCATTTTGCGTAATCAAAAGAAAAGTTGTTTATAAATAGGATTGATGGGAGTAAAAATAATCTTCTCCCCCTGCCTTTCTATTGGATCAAAGAAGTAGCAATGAATAAAGAAATTAAAGTGGGGGGTGGAAGTGGGTGGGTTGACACTTGACACGAGTTTGAGGAAACATCTTGGGAGTGAAACTAAGAGGTAGCATGGGGAGGGAGAGCATGCAGGAAAAATCCTGGGAGTGAAGCTTAGGGTGTGTTTGATTTAAGGGGAGGGAGGTAAGAGAGAGAGGGTTAAATTATTTTTTTGGTTAAAGGTATTTAAATTTAAGGCGGGAATTCAAAATTTAAAAGAATAAGAGGGTAAATTTTGGGTTTCTCCAGTCCAAAATTATAATTTGCCTCCCTCTCCCCTCCTCTCAAACCAGACACACTGTGTTTGATTTGAGGGGAGGGAGAGGAGAAGAGAGGGGTTAAATTACCTTTTTGGGTTGAAGATATTTAAATTTTAGACCGAAACCCAAAATTTAAAAGGAATTATAGGATAAATTTTATATAAGAACCCAAAATTTAAAAAAATGAGATGATAAATTTTAAGTTTTTCTTATCCAAAATTATAATTTACCAACCATTCCTTCCTCTCCCTCCTCTCAAACTAAACACACCCTTGAGAGAGCATGGGGAAGGCATGCAGGTATCCAAGCTGCGGGCTATGTCATAGTCATAAACACTCTTCAATACGCCTGCTCCATTTATTGTCCTCTCTTTTCCCTATTCTTTTCACTCCCTCAGACACAATAAATAAATTGTCTCTTTTTTTTGGACAAATAATAAATTGTCTCTTCACTTCTATATCTGTACCATCCGTTCCCTTCCTCATATTTTCAGGCTTCCCGTGTGTATAACATCTCTATTTACCATGATCAAAGTTGACTCTGGCCAAGTCAAATTAAATAGTGTGTTTGGTTCAACAGAGATTAGGTTAAGTAAGGTCTATTTAAGTTAGGTTAGAGGATATTATAATGTTGTTTGGTTCAAACAGAGGGTTGGTATCTTGTTTGGTTCAGAAGGTTAGGTTAGATGAGTTAATTATAAGTGGACAAAAATGCCCTTCTACATATTTTCCTTCTTCTTTTACAATATACTTATTACTCGAGGAGGCGGCGGTGGATAGATCTAAAGGACCCGAGACGACGTTGGAGGAGCAGCATGGCGAAGGAGTTGACTGCAGAGCGCACGAACAAGAAGAGAGAATTTGGGATTTCGGGCAAGAGAGGGAAATGAAACAAAGTGACGAATTTTTTTATAGGGAATGCCAGTGCTGGAATTTTAAAAAATTGCCATGGGCAATTTAGTCACAATTGAAGACAAATATTCTCTCACCTAAGAAAAATCCCAATTTTGGAGGATTCACAACCTAGGTTAGGTGACCACTAGAAGACAAAAAAAACATCCAATACTTGACCTAACCTCCTTCAACCAAATATCACTTTTTTATCTCCAACCCCACCCCAACCTAACCTAATTTAATAAAACCTCCAACCAAACAAAGCCAAAGAGTGTCCACACCAAATTATTTCGCTTCTAAACTATGATATTTAAATCCTATTCACACAGCCCGAAGGACAAATCACATACAGAATAATACCAATTATAGATTGTAACAATTTGTTCAGGTAAAATTCACAAAGAAGTCAGATCATTAGAAACACATGTTTTCCACAGCTACTACTTTTCAAGTAATATGATACTTCCAATTCATTACCAACAAATGCATCAATATGCACGAATAATTAAGAGTTGGTTGAAGATAGCTACATTTTTTTAGGTGTCCGCGAATGACAAAACTCATGCTCTGGCGGAAACAAAGTCATAGTGTCTTTGGTTCATATACATATACACAAACGTAAGGATATTGGTCATACATTCATTTACAACGAATGAACAAAATGCTGTATGTTTGAATTTTGTAGTTTGCTGGAGTAACATTTGAAGTCATGCGCAAAGAAATAGAATGGAGGGTAAATAATAAGAAGGGAAAGGTGAATTAATACTATAAAAAAACACTCAATTTCCGATAGAATTTGCCACGCAATCAGCTTTTCCGACGGAATCCGTTCTATTGCTAATAGGTGCGTTTCAAACAAAATTCCATCGGAAATTTGTGATGGAATTTTCGACGGAACCGATTCGAGAGAATTAAATTTAAAGTTAATTAATTAATTAAATTGACTTTTGTAAATACTGAAAAATTCAATATTTATTGGGAGAATTACACTTGGGTCCCAAGAGAAGAAATGGTTCCTAGAGATTGCAAAATAAAAAAATGGTCTCATTAACAACTTCAGGAGCATGTATTGACAACTCGTTAACAACTCAAGGAGCCTGTATTGACAACTCTATGGAACTTTTTTTTATTTTATAATCTCCAGGAACCATTTTTTTTCCTCTTCTTTCTTAGGACCTGAATGTAATTCTCCCATATTTATTCCTTTAAAAGGGGTAAACATATAGGATAAACAAAACATGATAGGCTAAGGAATAGGAGGAAAACATCAACGTCAGAGGCGGCTTAATGATCATATAATATGTGTGATTATATTATCATATATAATGATCATATAATCACACATATTGACAATGATTAAAATTGGGTGGAGACGCTGACACTCCATTTAAGAAGGTGTCCCCAGCTGTCACCTTTCCAATGACCGCGCCCATATTAATCCATCTCTCATCTCTGATCTCTCTCTCCGCTTTCCTTATTTTAGCTTCTCAATCTCAAGTCCCAACCACACCCGTGCCATTTTTCAAAACACCCACTTCATTCCTCCGCTTTCTACAGTTTAAAGGACATCCCCTTCTTAATGGGTTTCGAAACACCAACGGACCAACCATTTCTCGACAAATTTCTTCGCTATTAATTAATATACACAAATTAAAATATCCAAATTTTATGCCCAAACCTATTAATTTTAGGGTCAAATAATCCCTTTTTCAAGTCTTCAAGCTTATATTTACCCAAAATAAATACATTTAATGTTAAATTGTTAATCTATAATTTAAATGGATATAAGTATCTTCTAATTACTCATACCCCCTCTCTCAAGTTAAAATTGTTATTTCTAACTGATTTACTCAAGAGGTAATAAATGTTTAAATTCACTCTCATATGATTATATGGGTCCAATAGTTATATTCATATCCTATTGGCAAATTAGAATAAATTCTAATCCCACATTACTTAAACATATGGTCCAATTAAGATCCTCTTCCAAGACTGATATAAATTTCCCAAATTCATACTTGATGGTGATCAAGCACAAAGTAGATAGATTAAAAAAAGATTAAGTAAACAAAATAATATTAAACACAGATAAATGATTTATATTTGGTCAAATTCTTAAGTTAGTTAATAGCTACACTCTAGCTTTAAAAATAATTAGCCACACATTCCTTTAACCCTGATTTTGGGAAGTTTAATCTGAATAAGTCCCAAATCATCTTACAGTCTCTAATTCAAACTTAATTACGTGTTACGAATGTAAATCTCGGCCTTAATCGTGATGGGGGTTACACTGGTCACAAGATAGAGCGAATTCATACGCATCCTTGAACAAGGATGGCCAGAAAAACCTAGATTGCAAAACTTTTGCAGCCGTCTTGTTACCTAAAAAGTGGCCCCCATATTCAGAGGAATGGCAACACTTCAATACATCTTGTTGCTCACCTTCTGGAACACACCTTCTAATCAACTGATCAGCACAATAGTGAAATAGGAAGGTTCTTCCCAATGATAGAACTTGACATCATGTAAGAACTTCTTCCGTTGGTGATAGCTCAAGTCTTCAGAAACAATTCCACTCACAAGGTAATTTACTATGTTGGCATACCAAGGAGTTGCAGAATGACTCAGTAAAAAGAGTTGTTCGTCTGGAAAAGTTTCATGAATAGGAAGATCTCCATCATGTTGAGCTTCAGTACTCAACCTAGACCAGTGGTCGACAACCTGATTTTCATAGCCTTTTCTATCTACAATTTCAAGATCAAATTCTTATAAGAGCAAAACCTATTGAATCAACCTTGCTTTAGAGTCCTTCTTACTAAAGAGGTACCGTAGTGCAGAATGGTCAGTATGAACAACCACTTTGGCACCAATCAAGTAAGGACAGAATTTAGCAAATGCATACACTACAGCCAAAAGCTCTTTCTCAGTGGTAGTGTAGTTTTCTTGAGCATCATCGAGTGTCTTACTTGCATAGTAAATAGGATGGAAGATTTTATCCCTTTTCTGCCCAAGTACAGCTCCCACGGCATAGTCACTAGCATCACATATGACTATAAAGGGTAAACTCTAATCCGGAGCCATAATGATAGGAGCGGTTACAAGTCTTCTCTTCAACTCTTCAAAAGCTTTCAAGCATGCATCATCAAACTTGAACTCGGCATCCTTCTCAAGTAAAGCATATAGTGGCTTAGTGACTTTGGAGAAATCCTTTATAAACCGTCTATAGAATCCAGCATGGCCCAAAAAACTTCTCACACCCTTAACATTGATAGGTGGAGGAAGTTGTTAAATCACCTCTATCTTTGCTCGGTCAACTTCTAAACCTTTCTTGGAGACACAATGGCCTAACACAATGCCTTCTTTTACCATAAAGTGACATTTCTCCCAATTGAGCACAAGATTAGTGTCTTACACCGCTTCAAGACTCGAGTTAAGTTGGCTAAGCACTCCTCAAATGAATCACCAAACACGGTGAAGTCGTCCATAAACACTTCCATAGTGTGCTCTTTCATATCCTCAAAGATAGCCATCATACACCGTTGGAATGTAGCCGGTGCATTGCGAAGGCCAAAGGGCATGCGCTTGAAAGCAAAGGTGCCATATGGGCATGTAAATGTAGTCTTCTCTTGGTCTTCCGGAGCGATTGCTATTTGGTTGTAACCCGAATAACCATCAAGAAAGCAAAAGAATTCCCTTCCAGCTAGTTTGTCTAACATTTGATCAATGAAAGGCAATGGGAAGTGGTCTTTGCGAGTAGCCATATTGAGCTTACGGTAGTCCATACACACCCTCCACCCAGTCACAGTGCGAGTGGGAATGAGTTCGTTGTGGGTGTTAGCCACTACAGTCATACCGCCCTTTTTGGGGACGCATTGGATTGGGCTCACCCAAGAACTATCAGAAATAGGGTATACAATGTTAGCAGCTCCTTCTTTGATGTTCAATAGAAGGCTTGTGATTCTCTTCTAAAAAGATCTTGTGCATGCACATAGAGGGGCTAATGCCCTTGATATCAGCAATTGTCCACCCAATAGCCCTTTTATGAGCTTTTAAAACTTCAACTAATTGCTCCTCTTGCTGAATAGTGAGATCCGAAGCAATAATCACCGGAAGAGTGTTGTTGGAACCCAGATAATCATATTGCAAATGAGATGGCAATGCCTTAAGCTCAAGTGAAGTTGGTTCCTCTAAAGAAGATTTCAACTTTGGTCTATCAGTTGAACCCAAATCAAGTGACTCAAAAGGCATCCTCATTTTTGGATAAGGAATTATTGCATCCATCATAGCCTTGTATTCCACTACATCCAAACCCTCAGAATCAACCTCAAGAAGAGAGGCTTCAAGTGGATCTTCAATAATAGAGGTCTCAAATTCTTCTTGGGTTACAAGACCAATCATATCAAGAAAGAAACAATCTTCATGCACATGAGGGGTCTTCATCAATTGATTCATGTTAAAGGTGACTTGCTCGTCGGCCACCCTCAAAGTCAACTCACCTTTTTCCACATCTATCAAAGTTCTAGTCATAGCTAAAAATGGCCTTCCTAGTAGCAAAGGCATCTTCAATAATCCCTTTAGGATAAGACAAGCTTCTATCTGCCAATTGCAAAGTAACGATGGTAGGTCTAGCATCACCTAATCCCAACTTGTTGAAAACAGACAAAGGCATAAGATTTACACTTGAACCAAGATCACAATGAGATTGTTATGATAAGGTTTTGAAAAAGTTTTTGAAAACCCTGATTTTGGGAAGTTTAATCTGAATAAGTCCCAAATCATCTTACAGTCTCTAATTCAAACTTAATTATGAGTTTAAGAACTTAATCTCGGCCTAAGGTGGGAAGGGGGTTACATTTGTGGTATCAGAGCTATAGTTCCTGGCAAGGTAAGGATTTGCTAGGATAGCTCCTTAGTTGATCTTAATCCTTTGAGTTTAGGGTAGCTTAATGATTGATAAGTGCTTGTTGTGTATACACATGAGTATTTCTTCTAATTGTGGATTGAGATGAATTTTATGGATTATGTGTATACATTGGCTAAGGTACTGACGTGGTGAATCATTTGTAGTGATAAGACGAAATGGTTCGCCCTCTTACTAGAGTCAGCCAACAGGACCCAGAGGTGGAGGAGTTGAATGACAATCCTCCAGACCCAATGCGAGAGATGATGGATCTCGTACGGGAACAAAGGGATATGATAGCTGAGTTGAGAGAAGAGCTCAGAGAGGAAAGGGCTAAGCGAAATGAGGAAAGGGCCCAGTCGACTCATGAGGAAACTCAACCCGAGACTCGTCATGAGGAGACAACTGAGGGGTCCAATGGATCTCATGAATCCCCACCTCTCACGGTGCCTAACCAAGAGTTTCAAGTGGTGCCGGCTCGTAAGGAAAGAGACTTGCAATACTGGGTCTCTAAGTTCTGCAAGCATATGCCTCCGGTGTTCAAAGGGCGGTTTGAGCCCCAAGTTACTGAGGACTGGTTGAACCGTCTAGAGAAGATCTTTGAAGTCCTTGAGTGCTCTATGGAGGTAAAGACAAAGCTACCTGTGTATAAGCTAGAGGGGGACGTAGACCAGTGGTGGCGGAATATCGCTATGACACTTTGAAGCTGGAATGTGTCATTGACTAGGGAAGTATTCCAAGAAAAGTTTAATAAGAAGTACTTCCCCAAGTCTGTGAGGTTGGAGAAAGAGTCTGAGTTTTTGGCTATCAGGCAGGGAGATACAGAGAGTTTTGATGAGTATCTTTCCCGTTTTGTCCGGCTATCTCGGTACTCTACACATCTCCGGGATAGGGATGATGAGGAGTGGAGCTCTGATATGCTTATCAGGGGCTTGAGGCGTGAATTGAAAAAGAGATTAGCCACTCACCTATTTACTGACTTCAACAAGGCGGTGGAGCAGTGTAGGATTATTGAGAACAATCTGAGGGATTGGTACCCAGCTAAGGGTAAAGATAGTCGCAGTGAGCCTAGCAAGGAACCAAAACCAGTTTCTTGTAACTCCTGTCAAAGTTTAGAAAAGAAAAATGATGATCTTATCAAAACTCTTGAGAAGTTCACTAGAGGAAGTGAAATGCTCAAGGTAATTTTAAAAAGCCAAAAATTTACCAATGACAAATCTGGAATTAGATATGACCCAAAAACAGATAAGTCAAAAGGAAAGAAAAAGTTGGGAAACCAATCTTATTTGAATCATTTTCAAAAATCTGTGCATGTTTCTAACCCTTTTGCTCATTGCAATTTTTGCAACAAAAAGGGACACTACACTTCGTCATGTTATCATAAAAAGGGAAAAACTATGGGAATCTACAAATGGATACCTAAAGACACATATTTTCAAACTAACCACAAAGGACCCAAGAATGTATGGGTACCTAAAACCTAATTCTTTGTCTTTGTAGACATGTTTCAAAGCATCCAAAGGAAGCAAGTGGTTCATAGATAGTGGATGCTCATGTCATATGACTGGTGACACAGAAAGATTTACTTCCATAATTCCAAAGGAAGGAGGCACAGTCAAGTTTGGGGGAAATCAATCAGGAAAGATTGCTGGTATAGGAGAAGTTGGAATCAAGAACAAAATTCAAATCAAAGATGTCTTCTATGAAGAAGGGCTGATGCACAATCTTCTAAGTGTGAGTCAGAGTGCTGACAAGGGCAACTGGATCATATTTGACTCTGAGGAATGCCTTATAGTCAGCAAGAAAGACTTATCCATCAAGAAAGATGAGATTAAGGTAAAAGTCAAAGCCAAAAGAGAAGGTAATTGCTACACTATTAATATTGATAATCATACTTCCAAAAATTGCTTTCTTAGTAATGATGATGGATGTTGGCTATGGCATAAAAGATTGGCCCATGTAAATATGCATCAGTTAGATAAACTCATCAAAGAGGACTTGGTGATAGGTTTACCTAAACTGAAATTTAAAAATGATTCAGTTTGCAATTCCTGTCAAAAAGGAAAACAAACTAAATATTCTTTCAAAACCATAAAAGAAATATCAACAAAAAGACCATTACAACTACTCCACATGGATCTGATTGGACCAGCAAGGGTGAAAAGCCTTAGGGGAAACTTATATACCTTGGTCATTGTTGATGATTTCTCAAGATTTACATGGACTATCTTTTTATCCTCAAAAGATGAAACTTTTAGTGAATCATTATTTTTGCTAAAAAGGTCCAAAATGAGAGAGGTATGTCAATTGCAGCAATTAGAACAGATCACGGAGTTGAATTTGAAAACCAAGCATTTGGAGATTACTGTAACACGAACGGAATTGAGCACAACTTCTCAGCACCAAGAACTCCACGACAAAATGGTGTTGTAGAGAGGAAGAATAGAGTTCTCACGGAGATGGCAAGAGCAATGCTCAATGAGAAGGAAATCTCACAAGTATTCTAGGCTGATGCAATGAGTACTACCTGTTACATCTTTAACAGAGGTTATATCCAATCAAAGCTGGGAAAAACACCATATGAACTTTATAAGGGAAGAAAGCCAAACCTCAGTTATCTACGCATATTCGGATGTAAGTGCTTTATTCACAATAATGGTAAGGATAATCTGGGAAAATTTGATTCTAGAGCTGATGAAGGTATTTTCTTAGGTTACTCTAATAGAAGTAAAGCTTATAGAATATTTAATAAACGAACTTGTGTTGTTGAAGAATCTGTTCATGTTGTGTTTGATGAAATAGATTCCCCTGCCAAATCTGTTGTTGATGAGTTAGAGTTGATTAGTTCTGGAACAAATCAAATGATTTCAAAATCCTCAAATGAGTCTTTTAACTTTGAAGAAAAAGAGAGTCAGCCTCCTTCTTTTGATCAACCCAAAGCCTAGAGATTTAATAGAAATCATCCTATAGACCAGGTAATAGGTAATGTTGAAGGAGTAAAAACCAGAAATAGTATTCTCAATGAAGTTAGTTTTTCAGCTTTTATTTCAGAACTGGAACCCTCAAGCATTGATGAAGCCCTAACTGTAACCCCCTCCGTAATTATATCCGAAACATGTGATCAAAAATGAAATAGAGACCAATAATAATCAAAATTCATTTACATTCCCATCCTTAAGATAGGGTTTTCACAAATACATTTCACAAACACTTTAACCTGTTCTCACATTCATATTTCGAATACAATTACATTGCGAAGATAATTAACATTCATAATATATCAGAGTGCACAATAACAATCCCGGCAATCCTGGGTTTATATCTTCACTAAAGTTTATAGGGCACATACGCCCTTTACAATTTCTCAATGGGGATTACACAAATTTCATTCCAAATACATATCCAAATGCACCTCCACAACATATACAATCATATATCCATCCTAACATATACAACTCTAAATACCTCCAAATCAACTACCATTATCCCAAATGCCCATAAGGGATTCTCGCCGCCCCTAGGTGCTTGCTCCTTCCTCGAGCCACTTGTCCTGTCTAAAGTGTTGGTAGGGGAGGGTGAGATTCTAGAGAATCCCAGTAGGAAACAGATACCAATATGCATGCAAGATAAGTGTTTAATGCATGACTGCTTGCATCACAATAACTCGTGCTCACATAATGATATATCCGCATGCTCAATGTTTCAACAACATACTCATGGCCATGGCATAAATAGAAACAGAGCTTCAATCATTCATATATGTTTCACATAATCAAGCAAAGCAATAACATGCATCAATACACAAACACAAATATCAATACATGCAGGAGAGGTAAGTTCCCTACGCTTTTTCTTTTCACGTATGCTCCAGCATCGGCTACTCACGATCCGAGTGGATATCGAGCCATGATCATGGCAAATATCTGACCCTATAACCAAATCAAGGACATAGGATCATTATCTTTTCCAAATTCTCATTTTCATAACACTTAAAGTTGGTTACCATTCATGACCTTTAGGTGGCTAATCAAAGCCTAAACACATGCCTAAAGGCTTGGGAAACACTTGACCAAAGGTCACCTTTTAAAAGTCAAAAATGCTGATTTTTGGGGGTTCGCTGTGGCCAGCATACCCATTGGCCGCGGCCAATGGATGCACAGAAGGTCTTGGGCCGCGGTTCATAACCTTTGGCCGCGGCCAAGAAAATTCTGTTTCTTGGTTGAACTTCCAAAAATCATAACTAATTATAGAAAACTCGAAATGAGGTGATTCCAAATCCAAAAGAAAGGTACTTAAGTCCTAGTTATAGAAAAAATATGTACCATTACTAGAAATCACACAAAATTCAGGAATTACACAAAACTCCACACTGCCCCAAAACAGAGTTCTGTTTCAATCTGAAACTTTGGACAACCATATCTCACAGAATACTAAACAAAATGACACAAAATATATGTCCATTTTGAAGCTTGGGATGTGACCTTAAAGACTGGAAAGTTTCAAAATTTTTGGAAATCATTTGGTCATTCAAGACGTCCACACAAATAAACTACCCAGAACAGAGTTCCAAGGGACAGATTTTCCAACTTTTCTACCAAAGTGTTCAATGACTCCAAAATCAATAACCAAACTTATTCCCATACAATTTTCCACAAGGAACACAATGGTAACCTCAAAATGACCAAAATCACACCCTATCAACATGCCTTGTTTTGACCAAAGCACAAAACCAACACAAAAGGTGCCAAACTTTACATTTAAGCTTCAATGCAATTCTATCAATTCAAAACACTAAACAAGACACCATTTCCATAACAAAAACATACCATACTCCCGAAGACCATAAATCATGAAAATTAGGGATAAATTTCAAGAAATTCAAGGCCCAACCAATGGCCACAAAACTTATATGAAAATGAAGCTTTCACTCACCTCAACAACTTTCCCAAAGAAGCTCCTTGATTCACCCAAGTCCAAAATTTCATGAGAGCTCAAACACCACCAAATGAAAAATCTAAAACCATGAAAGTGAAGCTCTCAACTCAAGGAACAACTTTAAAGAAGGGAGTTTTGGCATTAGAGGTCATTTACTCACCTTAAATGCAAGCTTTCACTTCCTCTTTCTTGGCCAACAATGGCTGCACAAGAGAGAGAACGTGAGAGAGAGAAGGAAGAGAGGTGAAGATGATGATGAATGCAGAAAAAATATGCCCCATGCCCCTTCACATGAGCACAAGGAGAGAGAGGGAGAGAAAGAAAGCAATAAAAAAATGTGGGTTGACTTTCTCAACCATTTTCTCACTATACCCACTTGCCAAGTGTCCCAATATCATTGGTTCTCATAAAGCAGTAACTCATTAGTTACTCTAACCACACCATTAGCCATTTAGTTACATATCTCATTTCCTCTTAGTTAGTAATTAATCTCTTTATTAATCACTAACTTATAGTCATTTTTCCAATTTCTCACTGATTATGACACATTAATTAGAATTGCCACATAATACATAATTAATTCTTTTCCTCTTCTTTATGTGCCATTTACCCTTTTTTTAGCCCAATAATTATTTCATCACATAATTATGCTAAAATACAAGGTGTTGGGCATTTCCAATAATAATTCGGATCTCAAATCCACATTAATTCACATAATCATTCACAATAATTGTAATTAGCCCTTAATCGAAATTTGGGACATTACACTAACAGACATTGATTAGGTTTTAGCAATGCAAGAGGAACTCAATCAGTTTAAAAGAAATCAAGTGTGGGACTTGGTACCTCGGCCTAAAGATCATCCAGTCATTGGCACTAAATGGGTATTTAATGATGAATCCACAATAATTGTCAGAAACAAGGCAAGATTGGTAGCCAAAGATTATAATCAAGAAGAAGGAATTGATTATGAGGAAACGTATGCTCCAGTGGCTAGATTGGAAGCCATACGTGTACTCTTAGCCTTTACGTGTATCAAAGGATTCAATCTTTATCACATGGATGTAAAAAGTGCTTTTCTTAATGGTTATATTTTAGAAGAAGTCTATGTTGAACAACCCCCTGGTTTTGAAGATGTTTATAATCCAGAAGGTGTCTATAGACTAAGAAAAGCACTTTATGGTCTTAAACAAGCTCCAAGAGCTTGGTATGAAAGACTAAGCAACTTTCTCATTGATCATGGATTTGTCAGAGGAAGAGTAGACACAACCTTGTTTATAAAACGAAAGAAAAATGATATGTTAGTTGTTCAAATATATGTTGATTGTAATATCCCAATTTTTGATTAAGGGCAAATCATGATTATTGTGGATAATTATGAATTTAATTTGAATTATTTTGTGTTTTATGAAAATATTAATTAATTGTCATAATTATTGAAAAATTGGAAGAATGGAGTTATTGGGAAATTAGTTGGTGATTAAGGGGAAAATTAATTACTAACTATGAGAGAATAATGAGATGTGTAATTAAAATGGCTAATGGAGGGATTCTGACAAATGGCAAATTGGTTGGGTGAGAGAGGATGTAAGAAAAGTCAAATATGGCATTATTAAATCATTTCTTCTCTCTCCTTCCCTCTCATTTTCGCTGACATAGGAGGTATGGGGAAGAGGAGTGATCATTCCATCTTCAACCTTCCTTCTCTCTCTCATTTCTTCTCTCATTTTCGTGCCACCATTGCTGAAGGAAAGAAGAAGAAGTTCTTGGTAAAAGGTAAGCCATTTGACCCTCTTAATGGCCTCTAATGGAAAAATGCTCTTCTACAAACTTGTTCCTTGTCTTGAGAGCTTCAATTTTATGGTTTTAGATTTGTCATTTGGTGTTGTTTGAGCTCTCAAGAAATCTTGAAGTTGGGAGAATCAAGAAACTCCTTTGGAAAAGTTATAGAGGTGAGTAAGACAAACCTTTCTATATAGGTTCTGTAGCCATTGGTTAATTTTGAATTTTCTGGAATTTTGGGCCCATTTTTGAAAATGAGGGCCATTGGGAGTTTGGTATTTGTTTGGTATGTTTGGAATGCATTATGGATAGATAGAATTGATTGGGTTTGAAATTGTTAAGTTTGGAGATTTTGAGAGTTTTGTGTTTAATGTTACCCAAAACCAAAGCATGATAATGGAATAGGATTTTGGTGATTTTGACATTTCCATTGGATTCCTTGAGTGATTTTGTGTGGGAATAAGCTTGGTTATTGATTTTGGAGTCATTGAACACTTTGATAGAAAATTGGAGAATCTGTCTTGTGTAAACTCTGTCTGGGCGGTCAGTTTTCACGAGCGTTTTGAATGAACAAATGGTGTTGGAAAATTATGAAACTTTTCAATCTTAAATGTAACATCCCAAGCTTCAAAATGGATATATATTTTGTGTCATTTCATTTACTATTTTGGGAGATATGATTGTCCAAAGTTTGGGATGGAAATGAACTCTATTTTGGAGTAGTGTTTAGTTTTTGGTGATTTTGTATTTTTGTGATGATTTGAAGTAATGAGCCATATTTATCATAAAAAGAGGACTTAAATACCTTTCATTTGGCTTTGGAATCACCTCGTTTCTATTTTTCTAGGATTAGTTATGAATTTTGGAAGTACAACCAAGAATCAGGGAATTTCTTGGCCGCGGCCCAAACCTTTATGACCTGATTTTGGCCGAGGCCCATGAGTGGCTGGTTGCGGCCAGTGGCCTTCTGACCATATTTTGGCCGTGGCCTAAGGAAGGGCTGGCCGCGGCCAACCCCTGTCTTCCAGCACTTTAAGTTTTCGAAAGGAGATCTCTAACCTATTGTTTCCCAACCTTTTTGGGCCTTTGTTAGAGGCATTTGTGGCCTCTTAAGGGTCAATTATGATAACCCAATTTAAGTGTTTCAAGTTAATTAAGTCTTGGAATAGAATATAACTCTTCATACCTAATCATGATTCTAGGATACGATATTTGCCCTAGGCGGGAGAGACCGGTGCTAGAGTACACCCGGAAGGATCAAGGTAGTGACTTTTCTCTCATGTTGTGTATGATGTTTTGGTATGCATAACTTATCATTGAACTGTGAACTACATGTGTAATACCCCAATTTTTGATTAAGGGCTAATGGTAATTATTGAGGATAATTATCGAATTAAAGTGGAATAATTATGTGTTATATGACAATTTTAATTAATATGCCATAATTGTTGGAAAAATTGAAAGAATGGCTCTAAATTAGTGATTAATGGAAGAGATTAATTACTAATTAAGAGGGCGTGAAATGTGAAATTAAAATGGCTAATAGAGGTATTAGAGTAACTAATTTGGTTACTTACTTTATGAGAGCCAATAGATTTGAGACACTTGGCAAGCTTATATGATGATGGGAGTTGTTGGAAAAGTCAAATGGCCATTGTTTATTATTTTTTTTCTCCCTCTCCCTCTCTTTTGTCTCTCTCATGCGCATGAAATGGCTTGAGGGGGTAGAAATTCTGCACCTCACTCCCATCTTCATCATCACACACTTTCTCTCTCTCTTGTTCTCTCTCTTGCGCCATTGTTGAAGGAGAAAAGAGGAAGGAAAGCTTGAGATTAAGGTGAGTAAATGACCTCTAATGGAAAAACTCCCTTCTTTAAAGTTATTCCTTCAGTTGAGAGCTTCACTTTCATGGTTTTAGATTTGTCATTTGGTGGTGTTTGAGCTCTCATGAAATTCTGGACTTGGGTGATCAAGGAGCTTCTTTGGGAAAGTTGTTGAGGTGAGTGGAAGCTTTATTTTCATATTAGTTTTATGGCCATTTGTTTGGCCTTGAATTTCTGGAATTTTAGCCCTAATTTTCATGACTTAGGGTCTTGGGGAGTATAATATGTTGTTGTCATGGAAATGGTGTCTTGTTTAGTGTTTTGAATTGATAGAATTGCATTGAAGCTTAAATGTGAAGTTTGGCACCTTTTGTGTTGGTTTTGTGCTTTGGTCAAAATAAGGCATGTTGATAGGGTGTGATTTTGGTCATTTTGAGGTTACCATTGTGTTCCTTGTGGAAAATTGTATGGGAATAAGTTTGGTTATTGATTTTGGAGTCATTGAACACTTTGGTAGAAAAGTTGGAAAATCTGTCCCTTGGAACTCTGTTCTTGGTAGTTTATTTGTGTGGACGTTTTGAATGACCAAATGATTTCCAAAAATTTTGAAACTTTCCAGTCTTTAAGGTCACATCTCAAGCTTCAAAATGGGCATATATTTTGTGTCATTTTGTTTAGTATTCTGTGAGATATGGTTGTCCAAAGTTTCAGATTGAAACAGAACTCTGTTTTGGGGCAGTGTGGAGTTTTGTGTAATTCCTGAATTTTGTGGTGATTTCTAGTAATGGTACATATTTTTTATATAAAGATAACTTAAGTACCTTTCATTTGGCTTTAGAATCACCTCTTTTCTATTTTTCTAGAATTAGTTATGAATTATGGAAGTTCAGCCAGGAAACAGAATTTTCTTGGCCGCAGCCAAAGGTTATGAACCGCGGCCCAAGACCTTCTGTGTATCCATTGGCCGTGGCCCATGGGTAGGCTGGCCACGGCCAACCCCCAAAAATAAGCATTTTAGACTTTTAAAAGGTGACCTTTGGTCAAGTGTTTCCCAAGCCTTTAGGCATGTGTTTAGGCTTTGATTAGCCACCTAAAGGTCATGAATGGTAACCAACTTTAAGTGTTATGAAAATGAGAATTTGGAAAAGAGAATGATCCTATGTCCTTGATTTGGTTATAGGGTTGGGTATTCACCCTGATTATGGTTCGATATCCACTTGGATCATGAGTAGCCAATGCTGGAGCATACGTGGAAAGAATAAGTGTAGGGAACTTACCTCTCCTGCATGTATTGATATTTATGTTTGTGTATTGATGCATGTAATTGCTTTGCTTGATTATGTGAAACATATATGAATGATTGAAGATCTGTTTCAATTTATGCTATGGCCATGAGTATGTTGTTGAAACATTGAGCATGCGGATATATCATTATGTGAACACGAGTTATTGTGATGCAAACATGTCATGCATTAAACACTTATCTTGCATGCATATTGGTATCTGTTTTCTACTGGGATTCTCTAGAATCTCACCCTCCCCTACCAACATTTTAGACAGGACAAGTGGCTCGAGGAAGGAGCAAGCGACTAGGGGCGGCGAGAATCCCTTATGGGCATTTGTATTTGGTAGTTGGTTATCATTATATGCTGGGATAATTGTATATGTTCGGATGATAGATTAGAATGAAATCAACTTGTACAGGCCATTTAGTATTGAAATGTGAATATGAGACCGTCATGAATAGATTTTGTAAAAGTTTTTGTAAGCCATGATTTTGGGAAGTTTGATTTTGTTTAAGTAACAAAATCATCTAAGGTCTCTAATTCTACATCATTACGTGTGTATGAACTATTTCTCAGCCTTAATCGTGAAGGGGGTTACATTGATGACATTATTTTTGGAGCTACTACTGATTCTCTGTGGAAGGAGTTTTCTAACACTATGAAAGAAGAATTTGAGATGTCAATGAAGGGAGAATTAACATTCTTTCTGGGTTTACAAATCAAACAAAGAAAGAATGGAATATTCATATCTCAGTCCAAATATCTCAAAGAACTTCTCAAGAAATATGGAATGGATCAAGCTAATGGTGTTGACATACCCATGAGTTCAATAGCCTTACTTGATGCAGATGTAAAAGGACCTGAATTCAATATAACAAAATACCGAGGAAAGATAGGGTCATTACTCTACCTCACAGCCAGTAGACCAGATATTCAGTTCAGTGTGGGTATATGTGCCCGATACCAATCATGCCCCAAGGAATCTCATGCTGAAACAGTAAAAAGAATTTTCAGATATCTCGCTGACACTGTAGATTTGGGAATATGGTACCCTAAGAGAGGAAGTGAATATCTTGTAGCTTACTCAGATTCAGATCATGGGGGATATAAGATAGATAGAAAAAGTACAAGTGGACAATGCCAATTCTTGGGAGGAGCAGTGGTCTCTTGGGCTAGCAAGAAACAGAACACAGTATCATTATCCCCAACAGAAGCTAAATATATAGCTGCCTCAAGTTGTTGTGCTCAAGTACTATGGTTAAAACAGCAATTGCAAGATCTTGGTATCTATCTCAAGGAAATTCCCATATGCTGTGACAATACGAGTACCATCAGCTTGGTCAAAAATCCAGTGCAGCATTCAAGAACCAAACATTTGATGTGAGGCATCATTTTATCAGAGATCACGTCCAGAAGAAAGATGTCAAAGTTGTATTTATTCCAACACATCTGCAGTTAGCTGATATTTTCACCAAACCTCTGGCAAAAGATCAGTTTCTTTATATAAGGAGGGAATTGGGAATGTTAAATCCAAATGAATTGTAAGAAATTCTGTATTTTATTCACTTATTTAATTAAGTTTTGATGATAAACATTACTGACTTAAGCATCAGAGTTTTTAGTTATGTATTTTGCAGGATAAATTCTAAAGGAGAAATCTGAGTAAAAGAGGAAGTATTCGAATAATGATTATGGTATCCAAATAATCAATCAAGGTTTCAAAAGGATAGTATTCGAATACATAAATTACTATTCGAATACTGCAAAGTTTTGTAAAAACTATTCGAATATAGCAAGAGCTATTCGAATAATAAAGCATTTTTGTCAAAAAGAACTATTCGAATAAAAGAAATGATATTCGAATAACAATACAACTTTAGCACATATAAACCATTATTCGAATACTCTTACTGCTATCCAAATACAAATGGTGAGAATTTCAACAGAACTATTCGAATAATCAATATATTATTTGAATATTACTATTCTTCTTCAGAGCTTAAAAAGGGGAACTATCCGAATAATAGAAGTCACTATCCGAATACTAAGTCAAGATTCAATTGGAAGTATTCGATTAGTGCATCTATTATTCAAATAGTAACCAATTAAATCTGAGATTTCAATTTAAAATGTTATTCTAATACAACTCAATCTATTCGAATAGTGATAGTGGTTATTGTTGTCAAAATAATCGAAGATTCTAAAAACTATTTGAATAGTATCATTATTTTTTTTGTATTCGATTAACCAAAGCTCTATTCGAATAAAATTGACTTTGAATAACAACTGATTATTTGAATAGTGAAAACTTGTAGTCGAATAGATTGCACTTTTCATATTTCACAGGTATATAGCATATCCAAATACCAAAGTCATTATTCGAATACAACTGAAGCAAGGAACAGAGGATTATTCGAATAGCTGGTAAACTATTCGAGTAAAACACATGAATATTTGACCAAAGAAGAATTATCCGAATACTACTCTTACTATTCGGTTAATCAAAAGTTACAGAACAACAGAGACTATTCGAATACTTGGACAACTATTCAAATAGTTACAATCTTCAGAGACAGGAATATTCGAATACCACTAGAACATTCGAATACAGGTATGCTCATTTACTCTCTTAGTATTCGAATGATTTCTTGAGTATTCGAATAGTACTCCTTTTATTCGAATACACATGTAATTATTCGAATAAAAATAGACCTAAATATAAGGGAACTAAGCTCAGTCTCTGATCATTATTCGATTACCACTCCATTTATCTCCACATACAAACTCTTCCAATCTTCTTCGACTCTCTCTTGTGATCAAAACCCTCTAAAAATCTCACCATTTCCTCCTCCAAATCTCCAAAAATTCATAGTTTACCAGAAAACCTAAACCTTAAACATAACTCAGTAAACCCAGAATGAGAACAAAGAGAGCTAATGTTGAGAAAGGAGAAGTTACTCCTCCTCCAAAATCATCCTCGAAGAAGACTTCAACTCAGAAAACTCCAAAGAAATTCAAACCCAAGGTAGCTGATACTTCATTCAAGGGGCCTTCTCGAGCTAAAGGAGTTGTTATCAGAGAGCCAATGGAGACAAGGTCTGTATCTAAAGCTACTGCAACCACTAAGGACAAAGACACTGCAAGTGCATCTTCCAATGACTCATCTACCAAGAGTGACAGCCTGGATCAAACAGTGAGGAATGTTGTCAAAAACGTTATGTAAAATGTTGAAGCTGGGCCTAGCAAGACTCCTCAAGTACAATCTCAGATAAGTATGCCTGAAGGATCTTGAAGTTTAATAGAGGAAGAAAGAGCTGGACCCCCTGCAGATTTCAATAATGGAGCTCTTCTTCAACCTGAGGAGAAAAAGAGGTACAGAGATCTATTCTCTTCCCGTCCTATGTGCCCTATTATTCATGTGGACCTTTACTATTTAAGAGACAACCTTGGTTTCAACTTACATGAGTACTTAGAACATTACCAGAGATAGTTTCAGATTGATTTATCCTATAGTCCCTCTGTGGTAAGGGCCTTTTATTCTAATTTGTTCTCTATCAAAATCAAAGGAAATAAAAAGGAACTAGTTGAGGAGAGATTGGAATCTACAGTGAGAGGTCAGAAAATGCAATTATCTCCCTCTATCATCAACACTTACCTGGGATATGATGAAGATGAGTTTGATGAAATTCCTAAGTACTCTAGTGAACAGATTCATCAGATTATTAAGCCAATAAGACAAGCAAAGAAGTTCTCTTCAATGTGTCTCAATAATGAACAAAGAATTCTGTCGTACATCTATACAAGAGCTATCATCAACAAATTCCAGAATCTCAACTTCTTCTCATACAGAGACTTCCACTTTTTGGCTTGCCTATTGTCTAAAGTGAAGCTAAATGTTGGGCAATTCATATACCAAGAAATTGAGAGATACAGAATGGGATCCAACAAAACTCCTCCTGCTCCTTTTCCTCAACTTGTCTCCTTATTCCTCAAAATGAATAACATCTGGTATCTAGATGGAGAACAAGAGAGAATGGTCAGATTTGGCAAGACTCAAATTAGAAAGATGAAAATTCCCTTGCCATTAGATGTCCCTGAGGAACCCCAATCCAAAAGACAGAGAGTGGAGGCTGAGACTTCTAAGGCAGATGAAGCTCATTCCTCTAAAGCAGCTTCTCCCTCTCCCTCTTTCCTTGGTACCTCCATTCAACTTCACATTCAGGAAGCTCTCAAACCTATGGTTGAGCAACTCATGAGGTCCAATCAACAATTAAGAGAAGATCTTTAGAATCAAATTTAAGGCATCATCGGGGCAGTTAATGAGAACTTCAAGTCTCTCTACAATCTTCAGGCAAATTATCTTCAGCAACTTTGTGACATCAGACATAAACTTAACTGTTTAGACAGTATGACTGGCTCTCCCCTTGCCAGGGCTCCTACTCTTATCATCCCTCCATACACTGATATACCTTCTGCTCCTCCATCTCAACCACCTCTAACCACCTCTCCTCCACTTCCTGAACCTTCCAATGTTCTCTATACTATCCAGGAAACCTCCACTTCTACCCCTATTAATATCACTGTGGAGCCAGTGATCCAGCCTGCTTCCTCTCCTCAACCAACACCTCAACCTCTCTCTAGCTCCTCTGGTGAGACTCAGGAAGTGTCTAATCCTGAAAACACTCCCATACCTGAATCATCCAACCAACCTTGCCCCATTTCTTCTCCATCCATCTCTGCTATCACACCTACTGATATTCTTCCTACTTCCCCCTCACTTACCATTATTCCTTCCTCAGACCAATTTCATACGTCCTTTGAACACATCTTTCCCTCCACCTCCACTCCCTCTCCTGCTCCTACCAGAGATGTTCCTCCTCCTTCTGACTTTTCGCTCCCTCTTCCCCCAACCTTTTTGATAATGACAAAAAGGGGGAGAATAGTTCTCAGCCATCACCCTCTTCATAACTCACCAGTCACCAGACATCATGGAGAATCAACAACATGGTCAGACACAATAACCTTCTAAACCTTGTTGTTTCATCCATCAAATTTTATCAGAGCTTTTGAGATATTTAGTTTCCTAAATATTTAGTGTTTTAGATTGTTTATCTTCACTTATGTTGTCTAGTTTATTGAACCTGAGACCTTTGCTTTAATATATATATGTCTATTCTTGCCAGTCATCTGCATTCTGATTTATATCACTTAGTTTTGTCATCATCAAAAAGGGGGAGAATGTTAGATTCAGAGTTTTGATGATAACAAACCTAAGTTTAGTTTAATTTGTCTCTGCATTTTCATTCTCAAGTTTTTGCTAAGAAAGTATTCGAATAGTATACTTACTATTCGAATACTGTTACTCAGTTTTTCATTAGCTGATATTCTGATAACTCTTAGACTATTCAGATAGATAGATAGTTATCATGATAATGCATACGCTATTTGAATAATGATACACTGATAAATAGTTGTATTATTCGAATAGTCCTTGACTATTCGGATAGTATGAACTAATATAACAATTGAAAGTTTTTCTGAACTAAAAGTATTCGAATAGCTTGCACGTTATTTGATTAGTGCTTATATTTCCCAAAGTGAGTTTCAAATGCATTATCCGGATAATAGTATAACTATTCAAATAGTATAATCATTATCAGAATATTACTTTGTACATTCAAAGGTTTTTCACATTTTGTTATTCGAATAACATGAAGACTGTTCGAATAGTAAAGACACTATTCGAATAGTGTTATTAATATTCGAATAGCATTTCAAAACTAAGACTATGAGATTAAGATGAGAAACTATTCGAATAATATAGAAAGCTGAAAGGAAATTATTTCTTGATCAAATTAGAAGCAAGTATTCGAATAATCGCTAAAGTATCAGGATAATCCTTCTTATATTCAAGAGATCACTATTCGAATAGGTATATCAACTATTTGAATAGTCTTAGTGTAAAATTTCAAATATTATCCGAATAAAGAAGAAGGTATTCGAATAATGTGTTATCTAAAAAGAGTCAAATTATCCTGATAATTATGATAGTATTCGAATACTTGTTCTTCATATAAAACAGAGCATCTAATCCAAGTCTACAATTTCACAAGATCACTGTGTACTTTCATTAAACTTGTTCATTATCATTTTCTCTCATGATTTACGTTCTCAAAGAAAGTTTCAGGATAATTTTTGTGCTCGAGTGATCCTCTTCTTTGAAAATTTTTGTGCTCTCGGGGAAGCACTTTCTATCCTCACTTTCTTGTGCTTGAGGTGATGTCCGTACAATGCTCGAGTGAGGGATTTTGTGCTCGAGTGTCCGTACCAATGCTCAAGTGAGAGCATTTTCACTCGAGGTGCAGCAGTGAAAAATCAGTTTTTGTGTTTCCAAAAGGGGATCTTTGGGATAGTTCTTCCAACCCTTTAGGAGTTTTGTTAGGGGTACTTAATGACTCTAAAAGATCAATAATGATAACCAATTAAGTATTATGAAGTGAATTAAGTCTTGGAATAGAGTATAAGTCTTCGTCCCTAATTATGAATATAGGATTTGACATTTGCCCTACTCGGGAGAGATCGGCGCTAGGACACACACGGAAGAATCAAGGTAGTAACTCTTCTCTCATATTGTGTATGATGTTTTGGTATGCATAACTTATCATTGAATTTGTGAAATGTGTGCCATGGTACATTACGGCGTGAGCACTTCAACATAAGCCGTATAGGGATTGACGTTGGTCATCTCTAGGTTGGCCGTTGAACTGCCATTGTAATCTACATGGATCATTATGAATCTGACCCATGGGGCTGCGTTTGTGAAACCAGCCGTGGGCTATGTGTATCTTGCCTGTATGGCTTGCGTTATGAAATGCTTTATATGGATCCCAGCTGTGGTGAATTATATTATGTGAATTATTGTGATGTAATACATTGAGCAATCGTCAGGGATGACATGTGTCATACTAACCATTACCGTTGAACTGCTGTTGTAGTTGCTTGTATGGATAATGATTTGATTTTATGCTTTATTATTGTACATTATATGATTGATTTGACACTACGGGGATTCTTTAGAATCTCAATCTCCCAAAATTATACATTTTAGACAGGGCTGAAGGATCAAAAGGCAAATGGGCAACGAAGAGCGGGTAGAGCTCCGTGTTAGGAGTTCCTTTTTGGCTTTTGCTTATCATTGTATATTATTGGATATTTTGTGAGAAGTACATGTATATTTTGGGATTTGTGATGTAGTTTGTGTAATCCCCAAGTAAAGGGTATGAATTATGGGCTTTGTCCCTTTGTATAAACCCTTATTAAATGAATGGAACCCGAGTGAGTCAGGAATTTACTTTGCACTCCGATAATTGTAAATGGAATCCACCTGTACAGGCCATATTGGTTTTGTATTATGAATATGAGACCATTGTGAATAAATTTTGAAACCACAACATCAATCATTCTAAAAAAGTATCAAATATTAGGGATAAATTGAGTGGAAGCTATTGGCAAAATTTCTTGGATATATTTAAACGTATCAAAGAATCTTCTGGAAGGAATGGGCGAAATCGTCCTCAACCTCCTTTTCCAGATGTGGCAGGCCCATCTAATATCGATGAAGGGGAGGGCAGGCCACTTCAACATGAGGATGAGATGCAAGAGTTTGTACAACGATACGAGCAAGGTCGGATTAAGTGGCGTCAGCTATGTGAAAGACGGTATGTGAGCAATAAACTTATGCGATATGCACTTTCAAGGTTCAAAGAGCAAGATTTTTTAAAGCGGTTCATTCAGACTCCTGATGAGCAAATAGCTGCTTTTCTTTTATATAGTGGTGGAACGTTTTAATTTTATTTTAATTAAAATTTTAATCTAGTTGTTTTAATTAGAAATTTGATTCGTCATTATTACGCCTCCTTTCTTTTATTACGCATTGCATTTAAATATATGAAATAGTGACACACTCTCCTATATATGATTTGGCTTTGGGAGTATTTTCATGTAAAAAGGCACATCAGGTTCGGGTTTTAAATTCTTCACCCAATATTAATTAAAATAAAAGTCACGGATGAAAGGATGAGGAGAAAATATTGGACGGTGATGGCTAATGAAAAAGTAGGGAAGATTAAAGTAGAAAGGAGAGTGAGAAAAAACAGTGGGGCCATAGGGCTGAGATGTGTGAGAGGAGAGAAAAATTGTCAGTTATTATCAATTAAAATCAACAATATATTTGTACAACTTAGAAATTTTTTTTCTGATCCACTTCAACGGCTCAGGCTTGGAGTTTTCAATGTCGTGAGTTATACGTCAACATATGAAAACATCCAAATGAAATTCTGAACAAATTTACAACCCAAGTCATAGATAGCTGAGGGAACCAACAAATATCATTTTCTGAGAAGAATTGCACATTTTTTTAACTTAAAAATCTAGCACTATAGCTTACTGTTTCAAGGCGAGCCTATGTCAGAGGCCACAAGTTGAACACAAGAATTACAGCCAAAAGTTTACACAATTAATTCAAACTTACAGATGGTATGGTGACCATTTTACTTGCGCCAACATAAAGCAATGTTATTCCCCAATTGTTGTTTTGGCTTTCCCAAGATTTATTATTTTAAAAGCCAATATATTCACGTAATCCAGCTTGAAATAGATTTATAGCATCTTCTTGAATCTTTGCAGTTCCATATCTTAGAGGACAAGATTCAGAAGGGAAGTTTTTATGTGAATCCGAATTGCCACCCTGTTGTCAAAGAAAAACCTCAATAGATAAGATAGAATAGAATTAAATTGCTAACAAGATTCATAATCAATATATCAATATAGAATAGAAATAATAGAGAGCTGCATCATTTATAAGTCAACAAAAATGTTACTCATTTTTCAAGCTCTGTACAACTACAAGATCCACATCTAGTTTACAATAAAAGACTAATGAAAAAGTGAAAGTGGCATGTTTATCTAACTACAGAAAATCTTGCACAGATCAGTTACAGAAAAGCGACCTTATATGCTCTAGCATGCAGAGTCAGTGTATGGGCAATTCACTTATTTTGATCCAAGTCAGATTGAAGACATTCACTCAGCTCTTCACACAGTTGATTAAGCCAGTGCTGAAACTGAAGACAGAAACAAATAATTGTACAAAGCAATGTAATGAAATGGATTTTCTTGCATGTGAAACTAGGAATTGAGCTCCAAGTCATCTAACTAATAAAAATCCAATAATCTATTTCTCAAAAGAATCTCGCAAGCACCTAAACTCATTAAAAAATATTGAATAGAGTCAGACATTTTAATTATTTTGGGGCAATAAGAGAATCTGATCCAATAAACAAATAAAATACTAGGAAACCAAACCATGTAAAGACTCCAAATAAAAAAGGATTTGAAACATGGCATGGAATTACAGTTCCTTCAAGTTTAAACCGAACTATGTTAACCATGGGCATATCTAGTCTCATTAATTGATGCTCATGAACTAAAATTTAGGGAATTTATTGTTCCTGCTGCAGGGCATTGGGCTAATATCAGAAAAGGATCAATTTGCTGCTTAACTATACAAAAGTAGATCTCATAGAAGTCAGTGGTATACATCTCAGCCTGTTGTTACAAAAAAAACATAAAAAAACACCTTAGCCTGCACAGATATACTGGAGGCTCTTTTAAGACTCAACACCAATTTGATAGTTGAAACTTGCAATAATTGGATAATAATAAAAGGGGGGGAACATGGCAGATCTCAACAGTTATAGAAGAATTGTTAGAATCAAGCAGAGTACATAAGAAGAAAGAGGCTCTTTAAGATTCAAAACACTATTGAAAGCGAAAGAATCGCTCCTCCTAAATTTCAATTCCCTCCTCCTAGCAAAAATGAAATTTGCAGAGGAAAAAATCACTCTAAAGCTACACTCTTTTGGGTTTGATTAAATCTAATTCTATCTTAGAAAGAATTGGGAATAGAGATTACCTAATACCCACCCCCACCGGGTCTGGATTCTCTCAACGGTTATTTTCTCCTCCTTTCTCATAATCTTTAAATCTTACCCGTCCAAATGATCTAAGAGGACATAAAGAGACACATCATAAGAGGCTTTTAAAATCTTATCTCAGCCGTCCGTATTATCATAATCCTGACCATCCATTCTGGCTAAATCCCTAAATTCACGAAAACTTTCCTGGGCAAGTTTGAACCCCATCAGCGAATGAAACCGGGAGCATCGTCGTTACCCACCATTGGGCGCTAACAGAATATGCACGACTTTGTTGAAAGCAACTTATTCGGTTAGGTATCTACATCACAACTCGTCCTCCATATATGCGCCCTTCTTTTCCATCCCTTTGTGCTGAGTTGGATCGAGAGAGTAGCGTCACTTGCAGGATGAACTTGATGAAGTTATAATCTTTCTAAGCTGTTCTTCTTCTTATTCTTCTTTTTCCTATTCTGTTTAGTTAATTTTTTTTCTGAATTTCTTAGTTAGATTGAATTTAACTGGGATGATGAGCGATTACAGGGTAGAGATGATTATTTTTGTATGTTCTGAATTTGAAGTTTCTGATGTAGTGTTTAGTATGTTGATGAAACAGATTGAATTTAATTAAAATGATGAGTGATTAGAAGGTTGAGATGACTATTTTTATACGTTCTGAATTTGAAGTTTCTGATGTAGCTCTTAGTGTGCTGATGAAACAGGATTAAAGGTTGGCACCTATGTGTGTATTGATTATAGTTTGCATAATTTCTTTATCATTTCCTTTTTTCTTACTCTGGCTTTTTAATGCAAAACCATCTACACTTTTCATTGATTGAAGTTGATATCATCCAGGAGATAATTTCTTTAAGGCTGCTACAGTGCTACTTATACAATCGGTGCTTTTTGTGTGAAATCTTGTGATAATACCTCTCAAAAATTGAAGGACATTGAAGCTCAAATTCTTAAAAAAAAGGAATGTTTTGCGCCAATGCCTAATGTTTAAGGCAGAGTGTTCTCGACAAAGTATTTAAGGTCTGAGGGGTTCTGATTGTGTTTTCAAAAGTACCAAAATGAATGGACATGATTTAATGAAATCAACGGTCTAGATGCACTTCTGAGGGATGAGGAGAGAATGGCCGCTAAGGAGATTTGCTTCCAATAGGCACCACAAGCAAGATTATCAGATTCTATCATCTCATCTTCGAAAGCACGAAGCAACCAGGGGAACGCAAGGAACGTTTGAACCAGTAGGTACCTTCTCCGGTGCTACTTCTCTGCTTCAATCGGCTTCTTCTCTGGCTTCACTAGGTAACTCTGACCCCTTTGCTTCTTCCCTTCCACTTTTCCTCTTCTATTGCTTGTGTTTTCTATATACTTAATTTTATTTATTTATTTTTGTTTCCTATGTTAATGTTAAATTGATGGGTGGTCTTTCAAAATCAACCGATTAACATATAAAATCCATTGGAACTCATACTATTCGTTCGTAAGTCTTGAATAGTATGACCCATCTTAGACTCCATTCAACATATGGGCTCATATCTAGTTTTATGATAACATTATTACAAACTTTATTATTTGATCATACATTATTTTTATCTCTAGATAAAATTTATAGCCAGCTAGGCATGAGATATGTGACCATGTTAGCTTCACTGAAAATGATTTTGCATTCAGGATGGAAATGATGCCAAAAAAGAAGTTAGGAAGTGGCTTTACAGAATTGATACTGATTACCATGATAAACTATTAGCTTGTGGGGCCATTATTGTTGCTGAACTCAGGATGCAAGTGTTGAAAGATACTGAGTTCACTTGTTCTGCTGGTGTTGCTCATAACAAGGTGAGAAGCAGGCTCAGTATCCTTTGATGTCTTGTCTTTTGTCTTTACCTAAAGATGTTTCCATTGACTTGTATCATCTTTTGTTCACAGATGCTTGCTAAACTTGCTAGTGCTATGAACAAACCTGCACAACAAACTATTGTGCCACGTTCATCCGTGGAAGGACTGCTCAAGTCTTTTGCAATAAAGAAAATGTATTCAATTAATTATCCTTTATAATTTCTTGTATCAAAATACTAAGTCAACTTGGGTTAACTTTTATGCCATACCCTATTAAGCTTACATGTTTTTAATGTTTTGGTAATATCAACAAAGTGGAGACAGCTTTGTTGAGAAAGAGATTGGCAATCTCTTTTGAGCTATTATGTACGAAATTTTGATAATGCATAATGTTGAAGATAATTTGGTTTTTAGGAAACAGCTTGGGGGAAAGCTGGGGAGTTCTTTGCAAAGTGATCTTGATGTCAATATTGTTGGGGAGTTGCTCAAGTTTTTAGACGAGAAGCTACAACAACGTTATGGAGCTAATATAGGGATGATGAGCGATAACAGGTCAACATTGTTTTTGATATTATGTATTTGTTGCGATTTTAGAATACTAGAATGTTAGTGGCTATATATTGTTGATTTTGTTTATGCAATTCTATATTTTTAATTTTTGTCTCCTTAGTTAATAACTTAATATCATGGCATGTATTACTCCAATGTAGAAGGCATGATTATTTTAAACCAAATTATATGAGTCATTGTGTGCATTTCACATTTTGTGCCGATAAAACTCCTAGGTTTACCTTGTTTTATGGCTGTTGGTTGTCCATTGTATGTCTTTTAGCAATCTGTAAGCTATCATTCTTGATTCTAGCTGTTACAGCATTTCAGTACTTGGCCGTGGAATATTGCAAGAGGAATCAGTGGGGAAGAAGTATAAGGGCGTCTACTACCCAAGAGCCATGGTTCTGGAAAAACATTTCCTGGGCCTTAGGTTTTGAAGACAATTTCTTCAGTAATTATCCTCTAACCTTGTCAAATCACTTGCTACTTGATTTATGGTGGTACTGCTTTCTGAAGCAAGCCATTTAAATAGTTGTTAAGCAGCAATAGCTTCTATCAATATAATATGTCATTTGATGCACTAAATCCCTAACTATGTAAAGCTGTGGCTAGATTCAGTTGTTATTGTTGCATATGCTCTAACCTTGATACTCTAACCATATCAGTGTGCAATGGTTAAAAACTCCATCCTAAACTGCAACCTCATAAATCTGCAATAGTTTGATATTCTTCAATATCCACGTTTTAGAAGTGATTTCATTTATGTCTTGTGTCTGGTGACTATTATTCTCATTTTTACAAATCTGCTTGTTCGGAATACTATGAAACTTGGGCCATAGAACCATGTGCTTCATATTTTATCATGCATGTTACTAACATAGTCTTGAAATTTGATAAAGTATGCACAAAATGTGTACCTTTCTTTTGGCTTTTAAGGTCATTTCAACAACATGCATTCTGAAAGTCTTATTTCTGATCACATAATTACTTTTTCATTTTTTTACTGTTGAGATGTTCCTTGATCATCCACTTTCAGATTTGCAAGCTCAACTAGTTGGTTGGTGGAAGAGTTGCCAAAATGTGCTTTATGTCTCAAGTTTGATCTTTCGTGCGTGCTTCATTTTTTTTAAAGAAAAATTAACCCCAACAAAAGCTAAAAAATATGTCCCTGGATAGTTCGAACTCAAAACCAAATGAAACCTTTTCATGAATAAAACCAAGGCGCCTAAAGCATTCAACTTGCAGTTTGAGACAAAAAAATAATATAAAATGGATGATATAATAAATCATAAATAACTATATTAAAAATAAAAATATCAATTTATTATTTAATTATATTAGTTCACTCAATTATATTATTTATTTCTTGTACCTCCCCATGCAAACATTTATTATCATAAAAGATTACTATATATCTTTTAAGTTAACTATTGTAACATAAAGGGAGAATCCTAATTAAATCATTCCAAAATAGTAAATTCTAATTCGGTCCTACACTTTTAAGAAATTCTTAATTAGGCCGTGAGTCCTAATTAGGGATTTTAGAAAATGAACATTTTAATTTTTCAAATTCTTATATACTTTTAACCCTAAGAATCTATGCCTATTTGAATCATTAGAATAATTGGGATATCAACTTTTAGTCAACTTGTAATAACATTGAATCGTAAGTTCTAACAATTTCTCTTTAACCCTAATAGTTGGAATCATTGAGATTTCAACTTTTAGTCTACCTCATCTTTCTTAGTGTCTTCAGCATCATCATTTAAAATTTGATTTTCTTCTAATATTTTTTTTGAAATTTCCTTCCTTACTGTTAATCCAAATCATCGATTTATTGAAAGGGTTCATATGAATTCAATGAAAGATCAATTTAATTGAATGCCCGCTCGTTTATGAATTGGATATGGAAGGGTCCATATGTATTTAATTTTTATCCGAATGATTGAACCCTTCACTCATTAAGATCAATTCCAAGCATGAGGAAATTTAAATGGAAAACAATGTTTAAAATTATTTTATTTATTAATCACATACACAAAGTTCAATGGCCTTCCTCTTAATCACATACACAAAGTTCAATGGCCTTCCTCTCTCTCTCACTTAAACACACCACATTATATTATTTCTCTAACTCTCTCACTTCTACAACAATGTGTAAAATTATTTTATTTATTAATCACATATTACATTAATGAACATATGTATTAAAAAATATCAAAATTTTGAAAAAAAGAAATAAATATTAAAAAGAGCTTACTTTCTGCAGCGATAATAAAATGTCCCAACTGAAAGTGACAATTTCAGTGGCGAAAATATTTGATTAAAAAAAAAGACCAAGACCATCATTGGTCATAATTTATTATTTGCGAACATGAGTCATTAAAGACATCAAAGATTTTTGTTTTTTGGTTGAAAAAGACATCAAAGATATGACTATGCGTTGTTGGAGAGCGAAAAATCGTTAAATATGTCATGTAACTATATATGTATATAAGTACTCCTCCAATCTTAAATCTAGGATTTAGTTTGTAGTCCATATTGCACTACAAATTAAATAATAGCTCCTACATTTAAGACTGAAGGTAGTATATAGCTAGCTTGAAATAATAATGGAAAATCTAATTCTTTGTCCTTTCAATTTGCTACTTACCAACTATAATAAGATTTTAAATAAACTAATTTACTAATTCTGATCATACAAACGTTTGGAAATTGTGGGGTTATCATGCCCCTACACATGATAATGATATGAAACACTTCTGCAGCTTTTACTGATTTTAAACGATTGAACGGAACATATATATTGAAAAAGATACATGAGTTGCAAGCGAAGGCATAAAGAAAATAGGGAATACTTTCAACAGGAAAAAGGTGTGATGGACTAAGTATGAATGCACTTATTTTTCCCATACATAGCCTATGGAGTAACAATACGGTCAAAATGTTTGATATTTGTAAATTTTATCAAATATTATATATCTTTAAATTGAGTGAACCTAATAAATGTGCTATTAAAATATGAGAGCAAGAGTTGGATTTGGTACCTAAAGTTTGACCCAATTTTAATAGTTATAATTCTCACGACCAAGCATGTCTTTGGGCCATTTGAATGGGTTAAAGGGTATAGCTATAGAATATTTTTGAACAACATCACTATATTGTGCATTGTTAGAATTGTGTTCCCTGACTTGCAATACTTAGACAAGATATATTGGACTAACTCTTGAAATTAAGAATAACAAGGTGTGTGTGTGTGTGTGTGTGTGTGTGTGTGTGTGTGTGTGTGTGTGTGTGTGTGTGTGTGTGTGTGTGTGTATGAAGAATGGACACTTTGATATATTTATGTCATAATATGGCTAATGAGCATAGGTTTGAAAATATAAGTACAAACCCTGAATGTTGAATTTAGGGTACATATATGTTTCGGGGGACCTACTATTTATTGTTTTGAATAATTTCTTATTTAAAATATATAACCATTTAAACCCCTTTTTATCACAATTGTTTTAAACCTTACCAATGGTTTGGAGGGCATTTCTGTTAAAGTATCACAACCCGGTTTTTCCATATATTTAAAGATCTTAGTGTAAACATAGAGTACCATAGTAATTTATCTACATAGACATATATATTTAAAATAATTATCTACATTATATCTTTAAATAGAAAATTGTGGCCTAATTGCTGGGACCTTGCTGTAGTAATCTGTCTTCATTAGAAAGTCACTAACAAGAATTAGCATACTGAAGGGGCTATTATACACTTGCGATTTTCAACAGTCTGTGTTTGCCACCCAGATCACTTGTGGTTTATCCAGTGGCTCACTTGGAAGTCAACTCCATATTTCAGTTAAGAGCACGATCAAAATGAAAAAGTTAACACTTTATTAGGAAAAAAAAGTGTAGAAAGGGGAACAAATTTTCTATATGATTAAGTAGATTATTAATATAAAGTGGGTGTGAATGAACCAATATAATTGCTTAATCAATCTAATATGAAAAAATATAAATAAAGGAAATAAGAAAATTTTAGGAAATAATCATCTATAAATTATAATGTGAGATGATGATGTCACTATTTCTAAATTAAATCAATATCCATATTTTGATTCAGTAATAAAGAAAATTTGTGTGGGTTTCAATCTAGCTTAGATACATCTATTGCTGGTATATCCATATTACCAAGGGTTATTATTGTAAACTTTTTAATGTTTACAATGAATTTTCAGTATGGACATGGTTGAATAGCTATGGCCTTAATTATTAAGAAGATATTTATATAAATTGTTGTGTATCTTCATTTACCTTATGACGTTTAAGCATGTAGGCCCAGTAATTTATATTCCTCTGATGTCGATAAGATTATTTATCATTTTATAAGTTAAATATTTTAATTTGGGAATCATAATGTGAGAATCCCTAAAGTATTAGATATTATAAAGTTGTGTAATATTTTCTTAAACTTCATATAAATTAAAGTTTATACCTTAGTATATTAGGCTTACTAAACCACCGATTTCAAACTTGAGGGACCAAAACCAAAATTAGATCAAACTTCAGGGACCAAAAGTTATATTAACCCTAAAACTTATCTCATTTCCTTTGTAATCAACCAACTGAATTAAATGATTGAACGGAACATATATATATTGAAAAAGATACATGAGTTGCAAGCGAAGGCATAAAGAAAATAGGGAATACTTTCAATAGGAAACAGGTGTGATGGAATAAGTATGAATGCACTTATTTTTCCCATACATAGCCTAGGGAATAACAATACGGTCAAAATGTTTGATATTAGTAAATTTTATCAAATATTATATATCTTTAAATCGAGTGTGAAGTAGTAAATTTTTGGTATTAGGACAGATCCTAACTTATATGAAAAGAAAGTTATGATAGTATTGACAAAATACATTAATTTGCAAGGTAATTGCTCTCTTTGATGGAATAGTACTAATAGAAATATGCTTAGTCGATTTAATATGGCCCTACAGTGACCACAAGAGAAGATTGAATACAACAAAAAACTAATAAAATGTAACGAGTAGAATTCATTTTGGGACAGGAGTGAAATTTTTGCACTATACCCGGGGGCAAGTCCCCGTACCTATGGCACCCAAAATCCAACTATTGCAAATCCTTGCAAAGATCAAAAAAAATTTGGATTGGGGTTCGAAAGAGTGAATGCAAAAATAAAAATAAAAAATGTATCGAGTAGATTTCATTTTGGAATTACATTTTCGATTTTATTTTGGGACAGTAGTGAACATTTTGTATTGCGCAGGGGCAAGTCCCCGTACCCATGGTACCCAAAATCCAATTGTTGGAAATCCTTACCCTGACCCCCAAAACATTTGCGTTGAGGTTAGAAATAGTGAATCCAACAAAAAAAATCAAAAAATGTAATGAGTATATTTTATTTTGGGATAGTAGTGAACATTTTGTACTACGCAGGGGCAAGTCGCCACACCCATCGTACCAAAAATCCAATTGTTGGAAATCCTTGCCCTGACCCCCAAAACATTTGCAATGGGGTTAGAAACAATGAATCCAACAAAAAAAATCAAAAATGTAATGAGTAGATTTTATTTTTGGGCGAGAGTGAAATTTTTGCACTGTGCCAGCGGGCAAGTCCGCGTACCCATGGCACCCATAATCCAACTACTGCAAATCCTTATTGAGACCAAAAATCCATTTGTATTGTGGTTAGAAAGAGTGAATGCAGCAAAAAAATTGAAAATGTAATGAGAAAATTTCATTTTGGCACGAGGGTGAACATTTTGTAAAGCGCGGGACCTTGCCCGGACAAGTCCCCGTACCTATGCAACCAAAATCCAACTTTTACAAATTCTTGCTGAGACCAAATAACATTTGTACTGATGTTAGAAAGAGTGAATGCAACAAAGAAATCGAAAATGTAACGAGTAGATTTCATTTTGGTAAAGTAGTGAACGTTTTGTACTGCGTAGGGGCAAGTCCCTATACCCATCATACCCAAAATCCAATTGGTGGAAATCCTTGCCCTGACCCCCAAAACATTTGCATTGGGGTTAGAAAGAGTGAATCTAAAAAAATAATAAAAAATGTATTTTTCAAATACTGGAAAAGTCAACAGTGGTTGCGCACTCTCCAACGGGTGAGAAGAAAATGTTCCAACGGTCACTACCAACATATCTATATATATGGGAACATCCAAACAGAGAAAAGAAGAACAAGAACACACACGAATGTATCATCAAGTTCATTACTCTGTTTTACATTATACTTGCAATTCTATACTTCAGTTATTCTTATTCACTCTGTGAGAGAGATATTTCATTTAAACTCAATATTTGTTATTGAGATAACTTAAGGTTGTGGAACCTTGAGTTGGGATTGGATTACAACTTGTAAGGGGGAGCGAGTGTCCAGGCGAAGGAACTTGCTTGTACTGAGGTGCCAACCCACTGAATCTTGGAAGTTATAGTGAAACTCTCAGAGAAGCTCTGAGGACTGGATGTAGGTCAAAGTGGTTGTGGCCGAACCAGTATAACTCCCGGTGTACACTTGGGTGATATTTCTCCTTACACTTTACTGTTTTAATTTCACCGTCAAATTTTATATTTACAACGAAATTTTTTAGTATCACCCAATTCACCCCCCCTTTTGGGTGAAACGCTTGCTCTAACAAAGAGGTCTAGCACTGAAAGCAAAAGAAGAAGAGCAAGATGAAGATGAAGAGCTTGACGATGACAAAATGGGCCTAATCATAAAATGAGTCAGAAACTTTTATAAGAAAGGCCAAGGATTCAAAAATTTTTAGAAAGGAGGAACAAACAATAAAGAACACATCATATGCTATGAATGTGGAAAGACAGGACATTTCAAATCAGAATGTTAAGAACTGATTTCGAAGAATAAAGAAAAGAGAAAAGGCAAATTCTACAACAAGAAGAAAGCCTTTGTATCTGCTATATGGGGAGATAGCTCTTCTGACGAAGAAAGCGATGAAGAGGCTTTCATCACTTTCCGAATATAATGCTTTACATTTTGAATTCATCAAAGAAGTTAAAGAACTAGTTGTTTTCAAAAAGAAAAACAAAGCTCTTGAAATAGAACTTAAAGAGAATTTTGAAAATGATTGTGAAAATTGTACTTCTTTGAAAAAGAAAAACACTGATCTTACTAAAACTCTTGAAAAATTCACTAAAGAAAGTGAGATGCTAAATGTAATTTTAAAAGCTCAACGATTGTGAATGATCGATCTGGAATTGGATATGATCCAAAATCAGATAGAAGGAAAGGAAGAAAGAAAGCTGGAGGTAAATCATACTTGAACTTTTCAGCATTATGTGCATACATCAAATCCTTTTGCATATTGTAATTATTGTAATAGAAAAGGTTATTATACTTCATCATGCATTCATAAGAAGAAAGGTACGATAGGAACCTACAAATGGGTACTTAAAGGTTCATATGGTCAGAAAGTCATCTGTATTAACCCAAAAGGACCCAAAAAGATGTGGGTACCTAAGACTTAATCATATTTGATTGCAGTTATGTCTTAAAGCATCTAAAAACAAAAAATGATACATAGACAGTGGATGCTCCAGACATATGACAGTGATTTAGAAAGTTTTACCACGTTGCAATCTAAGGAAGGTGGAAAGGTAAAATTTAGAGGAAATCAATCTGGAAAGATAGCAGCATTTGTGAAATCAAAAACGACAAAGGAATACAAGTCAAATATGTAATATCCCAATTTTTGATTATGGGCTAATCATGATTATTGTGGATAATTATGAATTTCATTGGAATTATTATGTGTTTTATGGCAATATTAATTAATATGTTATAATTAGTGAAAAATTGGAAGAATGGAAATATTGGCCATGAATTGGTAATTACTAGGGAAATTAATTACTAACCAAGAGAAAATGATGTCTGAAATTATTTGGCTAATGGAGAGATTAGAGAAGCTAATTGGTGACTTATTTTGGGGTGAGCCAATAGCATTGTGACATGTGGCAAAGGAGAGTGTATGTGTGTGAAGGTCAAAATTGATTAAACAAACATTTCTCTCTCAATTTGGTGGCATAGGAGGGAGTAGCATCATCATTGTTTCCCTTCTTCCTCCACACTCCATCTCTCACTCTCGTTCTCTCTCTCTCTCTCTCTTTTCTTCTTCCATTTCCGGTGACTAAGTTAGCAAGAAAGAGAAAGATAAAGCTGGTGATTTGGGTAAGTAAATGCCCTCCATTACTTAAACACCATTTATTAAAGTTGTTCTGTGAGTGATAAGCTTCATTTTGATAGGTGTAGCTTGTCCATTGGTTGTGGTTTGTGATCACACGAACATCTAAATTTATTTATCTAAGTTTCATGCCATTTGAAGTAGTTGGTAATTTCTGGAAATTTTGGGCTTGAATCCAAAAATGAGTGCCACTATTCATTTGGTATATTTTTGGCATGAGAATGATATCTTGGAATGAGTTTAGGGTGGATAGATTGATTGGTGATTGAAATGTGATGTTTAAATGAGATTGGTATTTTATTGATTTTGTTGCCTAAAACCTAAAGTATGATAATGGAGTAGGATTTTGATGATTCTAATGATCCCATTGAGGTTATTGGGTATTTTTCTGAGGGAGTGGCTTTGGGTAAAGTGTTGTGTCTATTGGGATCAATTGGGCAAGTGTTGGGAAAAATGCCTCTGTTTTCTGCGTTTTCTGGTTCTAATAGAATCACTCGAGTGATTGGGGTTCATTCGAGTGTAGGATGAATAACACTCAGGTGGTGATGAGCTCTACTCGAGTGCGGTAGTGCAAGCTTCGTTTTCTGCTCTCTGTGTTCTTGTTGCACTTCCGTGGTCAATGGCAAGTGTTGTCTCACTTGCGAGTACGGTGGCATATCACTCGAGTGAGCCTCCTCATGCTCGAGTGACAGGTGTATTTGACACCAAAGACTTGCCTCTCGGGTTGTCACTTACGGCTATGGTGTAAGGGTGTGCCTTTTCACTCGCAGGTATATGGTATTCACTCGAGTGCATTTGGCTGTGCTCGAGTGATCCTGATCCTTGAGAACTTGTGTGCTCTCAGGTCCTCACTTCCTGGACTTCACTCTCTGATGCTCGAGTAAGGCATTTGCCCTTCACTCGGGCGAGGTCCAGTGTGCTCGAGTGATCCTGTCTCACTCTCTTATACCCGAGTGCTAACTGTACCATCACTCGAGTGAGGTCATCTTCACTCGAGTAAAGCAGTGGAAAATATCAGTTTGAGCTTCCAAAAGGGGATCTTTGGAGATAGCCTTCCAACCCTTTAGGAGTTTTGTTGGGGGTGTTCGATGACTCTAAAAAATGGCCCACTTGGAGCTCTCGATTCCTTGGCACGACTCAACGGAGTAGATGTGTCGTCCTACCTATTTAAAGTTTGAGAATACATCGAGGGCATTATGCCCCTGATGCCTTTAATAATTGGCTTTACCCAATAGAACTCGCACCTAAGCTATAGCTATCTTGAGGGAAACTTCGGTGGGAACCAGCTACTAGACGGTTAGATTAGTCTTTCACCTCTATACCCAAGTCAGATGAACGATTTGCACGTCAGTATCGCTGCGGGCCTCCACTAGAGTTTCCTCTGGCTTCACCCCTCTCAGGCATAGTTCACCATCTTTCGGGTCCCGACAGAAATGCTCTCACTCAAACCCTTCACAGAAGATCAAGGTCGGTCGGTGGTGCAACCCGTGAGGGGATACCGCCAATCAGCTTCCTTGCGCCTTACTGGTTTACTCACCCGTTGACTCGCACACATGTCAGACTCCTTGGTCCACGTTTCAAGACTGGCCAAATGGGGAGCTCGCAAGCTGATGCCAGGAGCGCACAGGTGCCGAGGCACGCAGTGGAGGCGTGCGCTGCCAGCCACAATCGAGGCGACAACTTGTCCACGGGCATGTCCACAGCCTGAGCTTGGACTGCCTCTATAATCTGAGTCGATCCACGCCCTGAGTCAATTTGAGGATCAGCTTGCACCGTTCCACATCCGATCAGGGCGTATCACCAGCCCCCATCCACTTCCCTCTCGACAATTTCAAGCACTCTTTGACTCTCTTTTCAAAGTCCTTTACATCTTTCCCTCACGGTACTTATTCGCTATCGGTCTCTCCAGTATTTAGCCTTGGATGGAATTTACCGCCCGATTGGTAAATTTATTTGCTTATTGATATAATTAAACTCAGCGGGTAGCCCCGCCTGACCTGGGGTCGTGCACGAGTGGGGGGATCCATGCTGTCGCATGGTTGTCCTTACCGGCAGGCCCTCGACGCGGGACGATGTGTGCACTTCATGGCCTCAAACGAATGTTCACATAACCACCGTGGATGGTGGCAATTGTCATGTCAAGACCTTTTTTCTTAGGCTCCCTCTCCGGAATATAACCCTAAGTCTCCGTCACCCGTCACCACCATGGTAGGCCACTATCCTACCATCAAAAGTTGATAGGGTAGAAATTTGAATGATGCGTTGTCGGCACTATGGCCTTGCGATCGGTCGAGTTATCTTGAATCATCAGAGCAATGGGAAGAGCTTGCGTCAGCCTTTTATCTAATAAATGCATCCCTTCCATGAGTTGGGGTTTGTTGCAAGTATTAGCTCTAGAATTACTACGGTTATCCGAGTAGTAGGTACCATCAAACAAACTATAACTGATTTAATGAGTCATTCGCAGTTTCACAGTCTGAATTAGTTCATACTTACACATGCATGGCCACGCATCCGATAAAAGGCTCGGTGGAACACGGGGGGTGCTTCGTTGTCCTCCTGTGCCCATTTGAAGGCACCGGATGGAGGCTGGGTTCCAACATGCTTGTCTGTTGAGTTCTCATTGGCTCCAATGCATTAGTATTGGTCTTATCGCACCCAATATAGGAGACACAATCATTAGTTATATTTCCACCCGGACGAAATCGAGCAGAAGCTGCAGCATGTGAAACAGGTCGATTCTGTTAATGCCCATTGGACCAGGCCCCCACATGTCCCAGTAGGGGATTTTATCTGGGGCTGGCCAAGTCAATCCAACGGTTGGACTGTATACGAGTCCGTATTATGGGTTGACCTCGCCACCTTCATGTTCAAGCAGCCACGATTTGAAATACCGCAGAAGTGTCATCTAGCTAGACTGTTCGATCGGTCTGACAGTGTGCCTGGCAGCACTGTCTAACTGATCAAGCCGTGGCTATGGCAGCATTGGTGTTAGGTCCATTTCCCACCGATATTTAGGCATTATTGGGCTGGACATGACGGGGCGACCGGTGTGCCCACGTTTGTTGGAGATTAAGTGGTATAAACAGACAGGAATGTGAACATGCATGCCCATTCTCCGGCTACTAGAAAAAGTGGGGTTCCACATGGTGACTTCCCTAGAAGCCACCCATCCTAATATTACTCTCGCCCTAGCACGCTTAACTGCAGAGTTCTGATTGGCTCCCATGCATTAGTGCCAGTCTTATCGCATACGGTTTAGGAGAAGCATTCATTAGTTATATTGGCAACTAAACGAAATGCAGCAGAAGCTACAGTTGGTGAAACTGGCCAATCCCATTATCTCTCGTTCGGCCAGGCCCCAACATGTCCCAATGGGGATTTTTATTTGGGGCTAGCCCTGTTGGTCCAACTGGTTGATTTGTATGTGAGTACATATTACTAGTAGACCATGCCTCCTTTTCGCTCTACCAGCCATGGTTTGACATAGAGTTGGAGCAGGGCCGGGGTGGACAATCTGATCTGTCGGGCCGTGGTCCAAGCTGTATTAGTTTTCACCTATTTCATATTGATGTTTGGATGCCTTTGGTTCTTGTGAGATGGGGGGATCGGTTAGCCCACGGCTCGTTAAATATTAAGCAGTATAAAACAGATCAAGATCTGAACAAGCACGCATGTTCTCTGGTTGTTAAAAAAGCGGGGTTCAACATAATGACTTCCCAGAAGGTCACCCATCCTAGTACTACTCTCGGCCTAGCATGCTTATATGTGCGGTTCTGATTGGCTTCCATGTATTAGTGCTGGTCTTATTGCACCCGAAATAGGAGATGCAATCATTAGCTATATTTGCACCTAGACGAAATCCAACTAGTTGGACAGTATACGAGTCAGTATTACTGGTCGACCGTGCCACCTTTTCGTTCGACCAGCCACAATATGAAATGTCACAGTAGTGTCACCTGGTTGGATATGTCGAGCGGCACGGTCCAACTGATCCGGCCGTGGCCCGGGCCACATTGGTGTTAAGTTCATTTCATGTTGATGTTTAGCTGTTATAGGGATATGCATGACGGGGCGACCAATGTACCCACGGTGCGTTAAATATTAAGTGGTATAAATAGACCAGGATATAAACAAGTATGCCAATTCATCAGCTACTAAAAAAAGCGAGCTTCAACATGATGACTTCCCTGGAGGTCATCTATCCTAGTACTACTCTCACCCCAGTACTCTTATCTATGGAGTTTTGATTGGCTCCCATGCATTAGTGCTGGTCTTACCACACTCAGTACGGGAGACAAAATCCTTATTTATATTTGTACCCGGACAAAATCCAACAGAAGCTGCTGCCAGTGAAATGGGCCGATCCCGTTAACGCCCATTGGGCCAGGCCCCCATATGTCCCAGTGGGGGTTTTTATCTGGGGCCGGCTTGGTCGGTCCATTCAATTGGATCGTATGTGAATCCGTATTACTTTCAACCATACCACCATTTCCTTAAACCAGCCATGGTCTGAAATGATGTAGCTACATCGCTATGTTAGACATTCTGGACAGTCGGACTATGTGCAGGGTGGCACGGTCCAACCAATTAGACAGTGGCCCAGGCCACATTGGTGTTAGGTCTATTTTGCGTTGACGTTTAGGCGTTATTTGGCTGTGTATGATGGTGGACTGGTGTGCCTGCGGCCCGTTAAATATTAAGCGGCATAAACAGATAGGACTGTGAACAAGCATGCCCGTTCTCCGGTAGCTAAAAAAAGTGAGGTCCAACACGACAACTTCCTAAGAAGTCACCCATTCTAGTACTGCTCTTTCGCTAGCACACTTATTTATGGAGTTTTGATTAGCTCCCATGCATTAGTTCTAGTCTTATGGCATGCGGTATGGGAGACACATTCATTAGTTATATTTGTAGCCAGAAGAAATCCAGCAAGAGCTATAGCCAGTGAAATGTGTTAGTCTTATGTGTTATGTATTTATTCATTTCTCTTATGATTTTTTGCTTTTTTTAAAATATCCAAAAGAGAACAGCCTTACAACCAAATTACACTGACGGCCTCAAAATTGTAAGAATGTGCATATACTCTGCTTACCAAGAAGAAAAGTACCCTGAGTATAAGATAAAGGATATCTAAGAAACTAAGGGATATAAGAACCAAACATAGAGTCAAGCAAGTGTACACTCTATACGCCTTAAAACAAAAGGAGAATTGAATAAACATCTTTCCATATTTCCCTCATTATTTGCCCATCTTTCTTTTGATTTTCTAGTTTCTTTTCTTTTTTGTTGCACTAACTTTTGCTTAAGATGCCCTTTTGGATTTTCAACTTAGGAGCTTTTTGCCTTTTTTTGCTTTGACTTTTGCCTAAGTCGCCCTTACGGGTTTTCAACTTAGTGAGCTTTCTTTTCTTTTCTTTTCTTTTTTCTCTCTTTCTTCTTTTTTAACATATCCAAAAGAGAGTAGCCTTACAACCAAATTACTTTGACGGCCTCAAAAATTGTAGGAATATGCGCATACTTACCTAACTAAGAATATTGAGTAATCTTTAGAGAAAAAAGTACCCTGAATAAAAGGTAAGTAGAAGATGAATGATATTTAAGGACCGAAGTAGATACTCATGATAACCAAACAAGTAAGTGTACACTCTAAAGGTTTTAAAACAAAAGAAGAATTAAAGGAAGCTCTTTCCATGTTTTCCTTAGTATTTGTGCATCTTTCTTTTGATGTTTTCTATTTTCTTTTCTTTTTTTGTTGCTCTAAATTTTGCCTTAGATGCCCTTTCGAGTTTTCAACTTAGTGAGTTAAATCTAATGATTAGAAGAATAAAAAAAATTGGAAAGATAAAATTTTTTGGGGGCAATAGCGGCCCAACACCAAAGAAGAAGCAGATACTCCCTGCCTAGTGGTTTGCATCTTTGGGAGGCAGCCTCGTATCACCTGGTAAAGTCATTAAAAAGCTACTATTAAAATTACAGTGATAAAATTTGAAATATCATTAGATAATTTTTGGAGGCACCTTACTATTTGCACCAACTTTTATTTTTAGAAGGCACCTTATATAAATGAGGGATGGAGTATTACTAGACACAATCACAACTATGCGAGCAACAAGTTTACAACTCAGGGTTTTTTTCCTTGATCACCTCTTCATATATATGACACTAATGGGCTTTATTTTTTAATTTTAAAAAATCATAACTTAATCTACAAATCTCTAATTGAGGTCGTTCAAAGTCCTATGCGACCCTCTTTTAAGTATATTTCAAGGGAAAAATACCCTTTTACTGCCAATTATACGAACACTATTCCAAAAACTCCAATCAATCATCACTATCACAAATATGATTCCGAATTCAATGTCTAACTTTAACAGATTATATCTCCTAATATATTTATCCAAATGGCACATATTGTAACACCTTAATTTTCAGAGCCTTTAGATGAGTTTGAACATATAATGACTATAAACCAGAAACTAACATTCATTTGTAAATGATTGAAGTCCCAACTTCAATACAGGTTTTGTACTGTGTGCCCAGGTAAGTCCCTATACCCATGACACCCAAAATCCAACTCTTGCAAATCCTATATTGGATCCCCAAATCATTTGCATTGGGTTAAAAAGACTAAATACAACAATCGGGACACAAATCTAAATAGTAGATTTCATTTTCGTACGGGAGTGAAATTTTTGCACTGCTCGCAACTTTGCTCAGGCAAGTCCACGTACCCATAGCACCCAAAAAACAACTCTTGTAAATCCTTGCCCGGACCTCCAAAACATTTGCATTGGGGTTAGAAAGAGTGAATGCAACAACCCGGACACAAATATACTAAGTAGATTTCATTTTAGCACATGGTGAAGATTTTGCACTGCCTATGACTTTGCCCGGGCAGGTCCACATTCCCATGGCACCCAAAATTCAACTCATGTGAATCCTTGCCGGACCCCCAAAACATTTGTATTGGGGTTAGAAAGAGTGAATGAAACAATCAAAACTCAAATGTAACCAGTAGATTTCATTTTGGCATGGGAGTGAAGTTTTTGCACTGCCGGCGACATTGCCTGGGCAAGTTCACATTCCCATGGCACCCAAAACTCAACTCTTGTAAATCCTTGCCTGGACCTCCAAAACATTTGCATTGGGGTTAGAAAGAGTGAATGAAACAAGCAGGACTCAAATGTAACCAATAGATTTCATTTTGGTATGGGGGTGAAGTTTTTGTACTGTACGCCTGGGCAAGTCCTTATACCTATGGCACATAAAATCCAACTCTCGCAAATTATAGCCTAAACCCCCAAAACATTTGCATTGGGGTTAGAAAGAGTGAATGCAACAATCGGGACACAAATGTAACCAAAAGATTTCATTTTGGTATGAGAGTGAAGTTTTTGTACTATGCGCCCAGGCAAGTCCCTGTACCCATGGCACCCAAAATCCAACTCTTGCAAATCCTAGCCTGGATCCCCAAACTATTTACATTGGGTTAGAAAGAACTCTTGAAATATCCCAGATTGCTATATAGGGGGTGAACCCCCATCGCGCGCATTCCTTTATTTACCGTGAGAGCGCACTCGCACTAGCACTTTACACTTTGCACTTGGCATGTTGGCACGTTGCGCATGCGCGTGTACGTGTGCAAGGATCAAGGTGCTAAGCGGATGCACGTGGACCCTTGGGCAAGGTCGTGGCAAGTGCGGGCAAAGGTGGGCAAATGTTGGACAAGGATTATAAACCATTGAGCAATGTCCTCGCAAGTATGGGCAGCGCTTGGAAACGTCCAAGCAAGTGCGGGCAATCCGCATGGACCCTTGGGCAAGGTCGTGGTAAGTGGAGGGCAAAGGAGGGAAAATTTTAGACAAGGATCAAGGACCCTTGGGCAAAGTCCTGCGCGAGCATGGGGACTCACCCAGGAAAGCTCAGACGCAATGCAAAAACTTTACCCCCTTACCAAAATGAAATCTACTCGTTACATTTTTTATGTTTTTGTTGCATCCCCCCTTTCTAAGCCCAATGCAACTTTTTAGGGGGTCCAGACTTGGATTTACAACAGTTGGATTTTTGGTGGCATGGGTTGGCAACCTTGTTCGGGGTCTGGGCAAGTCATAGCACGTCCAAGACTAATCCTGGCAGGTTCAGGACTTACTCAGGACTTGCCTGGGAAAGGTTATGCGCAGCGCGCAGTGCAAAAACATCACCCCCGTAGCAAAATGAAATCTACTAGATACATTGTCGAATTTTTGTTGAATCGCCCCTTTCTACACCCAATGCAACTTTTGAGGGGGTCCGGGCAAGGATTTCCAACAGTCGAATTTTTCGTGGCATGGGTTGGCAACCTTGTTCAGGGTCCGGGCAAGTCTTGGCAACGTTGGGCAAAGTGGTGGCAAGTTTTGGCAGCCTTGGAAAGTGTCCGGGCAAGGTTTGGCACACTTGGGCAGGGTCCGGGCAAATTCTGGCATGTCCAAGACCAGTTTTGGCATGTCCAGGACTGGTCCTGCCAGGTTTAGGACTTACTCAGGACTTGCCCGGGCAAGGTTCTGCGCAGTGCAAAAACTTCACCCCCGTACCAAAATTAAATCTACTCGTTACAATTTCGATTTTTTTGTTGCATTCCCCTTTCTAAGCCTAATGCAACTTTCTAGGGGTCCGGGCATGGATTTGCAACTGTCGGATTTTTGGTGGCATGGGTTGGCAACCTTGTTCGGGGTCAGGGCAAGTCTTGGCAGCCTTGGTCAAGGTGGTGGCAAGGTTTGGCAGCCTTGGAAAGGGTCCGGGCAAGGTTTGGCACACTTGGGCAGGGTCGGGTCAAGTCCTGGCACGTCTAGGACTGGTTCTGGCACGTCCAGGACTGGTCCTGGCAGGTTCTGGACTTTCTCAGGACTTGCCCCGGCAAGGTTCTGCGTACTCCAAAAATTTCACCCCCGTACCAAAATGAAATCTACTAGTTACATTTTTGATTTTTTGTACCATCCCCCCTTTCTAGGCCCAATGCAACTTTCTAGATGGTCTGGGCATGGATTTGCAACAGTCAGATTTTTGGTGGCATGGGTTGGCAACCTTGTTCGGGGTCCGGGAAAGTCATGGCAGCCTTGGGCAAGATTTGGCAGCCTTGGAAAGGGTCCGAGCAAGGTTTGTCACACTTGCGCAGGGTCCAGGCAAGTCCTGGCACGTCCAGGACTGGTCCTGGCTGGTTTAGGACTTACTCAGCACTTGCCCGGGTAAGGCTCTGCGCAGTGCAAAAACTTTGTCCCAGTACCAAAATGAAATCTACTCGTTACATTTTTTATTTTTTTTGCATTCTCGCTTTCTAATCCCAATGCAACTTTTTAGGGGGTCCTGGCAAGGATTTTCAATGGTAGGATATTTGGTGTTATGGGTTGGTCTTCTTGTCAAACCTTGCAAAAAAAGGCATCTAAAATCATTGTATTTGCATATAACTATTTGATCTTCTTGTCATGGTGAAGAAAAAGATGTAATTGGAAGGAAATTGTGCATCCTGGTGCAAGAAGATTTGCAACCACGTTCATCACCCTTCATAGCATATATTAGCACAAACATGACTTACAGGCATTGGTTATTGATGACTATTTTTTGCAGCACAAGTTAGTAACCACTGAAGCAGGGAAATATTTCAGTGCAATCATTCTAGATAATCGGTTTTGGACAATAGCTTTTAAGTTGTGAGACTTGTGTCTTCGTTGATAAGACTGTTGAGCATTGTTGGTTCAGATAAGAAGCCTTTAAAGCCTTATGTCTATGAAGGCATACAGAGGGCTAAAAAAGTAATCAAGGATATGTTTCAAATGAAAAAGGAACAATACACACCTTGATGCAAAACCTTCATGTAGCAGCATATTCAAAGTTATTGGGATAAGCATTTGAAAAATGACCTTCATGCAGCAGCATATTTGCTGAATCCCACATTTTTGTATAGTCCTGGTTTTGTTAGAAAGCATTGATTTTTGGAAGTTGTGATCGATTTGATTAAGGCAAACTCACCTGGTAATGCTGATTATTATGTTACAATGATGAAGCAAATTGTTGTATACCGTGAACGTAAAGAATCATTTCCTAAACTCACGATTGTGGCTGGCAGCGCGGGCCTTCACAGCGTGCCTCGAAACCTGCTCCCTCCTCGCGTCGGCCTGCGAGCTCCTTATACGGCTTGTCCTTAAACACGGACCAATGCAAAAGATTTTTGGTGGCATGGGTTGACAACCTTGTTCGGGGTCCGAGCAAGTCTTGACAGCCTTGGGCAAGGTGGAGACAAGGTTTGGCAACCTTGGAAAGGGTCCGGGCAAGGTTTGGCACCCTTGGGCAGGGTCCAAGCATGTCCTGGCACGTACAGGACTAGTGCTGGCAGGTTCAAGACTTACTTAGGACTTACCCGGGCAAGGTTCTGCGCAGTGCAAAAACTTCACCCCCGTACAAAATGAAATCTACTCGTTACATTTTTTTATTTTTTTTGTGCATCCCCCCTTTCTAAGCCTAATGCAACTTTCAAGGGGGTCTGGGAAAGGATTTGCAACAGTTGGATTTTTGGTGGCATGGTTTGGTAACCTTGTTCGGGGTCTAGGCAAGTCTTGGCAGCCTTAGGCAAGGTGGTGGCAAGGTTTGGCAGCCTTGGAAAGGGTCCGGGATAGGTTTGGCATACTTGTGCAGGGTCCGGGTAAGTCCTGGCATATCCAGGACTGGTTCTGGCAAGTCCAGGACTGGTCCATGCAGGTTCAGGACTTGCCCTGGCAAGGTTCTGTGCATTGCAAAAACTTCACCCCCATACCACAATGAAATCTACTCATTACATTTTCAATTCTTTTGTTGCATCCCCCTTTCTAAGCCCAATGCAACTTTCTAGGGGGTCCGGGTAAGGATTTGTAACAGTCGGATTTTTGGTGGCATGGGTTGGCAACCTTATTCGGGGTTCAGGCAAGTCTTGGCAGCTTTGGGCAAGGTAGTGGCAAGGTTTGGCAGCCTTGAAAAGGGTCCGAGCAAGTTTTGGCACACTTGGGCACGGTCCAGGCATGTCCTGGCACGTCTAGGATTGGTCCTGGCAGGTTCAAGACTTACTCAGGACTTTACCTAACTAAGGTTTTGCGCAGTGGAAAAACTTCACCCCCGTACCAATGTTATTGATTAAAAGTTATTATATAGTAGAAAATTAAAAGTTATTGATCAAAAACCACAAAGCCAAAGTATATTTGTTGAGAAGTTATTGATCAAAAAGCACAGAGCCAAAATATATCAAAACCACAGAGCCAAAGTATGTTGCGTTGCAATAAGGATTCAACAAGGGCAATAGGGAAAAAAAGAATGCCAATATCATTCAACAGACAAGACAGACAAGGGCAACACAGCAACAGAGCCAAAGAGGAACAATTTAAGCTTGAAGCTTGCTAGTATCGTTAAGAAAAACCACAGGGCCTCTGGACCACAAACTAACCAAAAAAAAAGGGGGAAAGGGAACACAAACTAAAATTTATGTTTCATTCGAAAAAAACTCAGAAAGGGACACAAACTAATCGAGCTAGGATAGCGACCTTCGAGCTTTGACGACAAACCAAAAAGGGAACTCAACCTCTATAACTGACAACCTATTCTGAAACTAGGACGGTGACCATCAAGCTTCGACTGTGGCGAAATGAGGGCGACATTGAGACTGAGCGAAAGGGTTTCATGGATGAGGACGACTTTGCCAGCGCAAGAGAAACTGGCAAAGTAAGAGGGAGAGGGTTTCATAAACTAGGATGACTCCTTCTGTCCTTCACTTCTTCATTTCTCAGTTAATGCCATCTCAACTAGGATGATGTTATGATTAATGTCACTTAACCTCTGACCAGAACTCTGAGTTGAAGTGAAGTGAATGGTGAAAATGTCAAAATGATCAGACTTCAAAGTCAATCTCGCCTCGCGCCATGAGCTCTTCACTTCAGTCAACTTTAGTTTGAAATGAAAAAAAATGAAACGACGTCATCTTATCAATGAGGCAAACCAAAAAAATAGATGTAACTCGGTGACTCTCCAACTCGATCGAGTCAGACCGAGTTTGCTGAGTTGACCCAGAGCGGCCAGTCCAATTTGGGTTTCAAAACCATGATATCAAGAACTAAATGAGTATTAAATATCAACAATTAAAACTTGATCTAATTGTGGATACATTAAATAAAGAGGAAATGAAAAGAGAGATCAATAGATACACCTCTCTCCGGTGGTGACATAGTAGTAGTCGTCACTAATAGTGTGGTGTTGATAGTGAATAGTTGGCGGCCTCAAAAATAAAAAATAGAAAAACAAAAACAAGAAAACAACCAAAATTGTTTTTGTTTTTTAGTTTTTAAGAACAACTATTTATTTTTTTAAAACAACTTATAAAAAACAATTTTCCAAACAAGTTTGTTTTTGTTTTTTGGTTTTTAAAACCAAAGAAACAACTGTTTTTTAAAAAAATAAAAAACTTTGTTGGAAAGCTATTTTCATAGTTGTTTTAAAAAAACTAAAAAAAAATTAGATGTTTTCTTGTTTTTTAAAGCCACCACCTATCTATTATCAACACTACACTACCGACGGCGACCACCACCTTATCATTGCTGGCGATGACTGCTGCCACATCGCTTCAAAAATAGATATTTTAAAGCAACTATCCAAACATATTTTTTTTGTTTTAAAACTTTTTTAAAAAACAATTTTACAAAAACTGTTTTGGAAACAAGAAAAACAAAAAATAGAAACAAACGGACCCTCATGTTTATACATCTTTTCATATTTACCATAATCATTAACTTTAAATGTTCATAGTGCCCTTAAGGTAACCAAGAATATACTTATCACAATTCCAATGTCTCCATTTGATGAAAAACATTATCTTTCTAATAAGTTAACAACAAATGATATATCATTTAGTGTGTGAACATAAATTTTGTTTTGCCAAAAGTGTGTGAACATAAATGCTCCAATTATATTACGATATGGTACTTTTGGACTAAATATTTTTTTTCACCGGGCTGACCCTTTTCCCAACATTAGGAACAAGAGCACTCAATTCTCTTCATCATCCGGGTTGTTTGGGAGATTGTGCTTTTGAGCAGAATACATTTCAGCAACCTAAAAATGAGTTTAAAAAAAATGGAGATTGATAAGCCAAGGCAAGATATGAACATAGCTGAAGTATTCATGGCTCTTATCTCAATCTTCTATCATGTGCAATTAACTAGTCTGATTAGAAGATTTTTCTTTACCATCTGAGATGAAGAGGCTTGTTCAGGAGCTTTGTCATCCCGAACTCGAACTAATCGAGGGAACTGAAGAGATATGCCCTTTATCAAGAAAGACAAATCAAAAACAGTATAGGCAACTATATGATCAACCAAAGACAAGTACAACACCAATGTGAAATGAAAATTCCTCAGTACTCCAGTATCAATGCATTCCCTGTACCTTATCTGAATCTACTATGCCTACTGCAGCACAGTGAATAAGGCTAATGGTCAAGTCCGCTTCTTTCACCTCCCACACCTGTAAGAAACAAAACGACACAGGTGACAACAAAAAGACCTGCATAAATGAAAGTATTGCATTCAATAGATGCTTTCAATGTATTTTCTTTTAATGTTAGATTTCTCATTGTTATGCAAGGGACGCTTCATAGAAGAAGCCAGCCATGTAGTGTGTCCGTGTCTATAACTTGTATCAAACACAACACAAAACTTCAAGTTGCATCAATACAATTTGGTTGTATCACCATGGTTATTAGAATCTCATGAACCTCGATTCATATCTCACGATTCAATTCAAAAATAGGTGGGAAAGATATGAATCTGTTGATGTATCTTACTTATATATATATCTTACGATTCTAGGAGCGATACAAGCCAAAATCTTAGGAATCGCAGGATACCGACGATTCCTGCAATTCTAGGTGAACTTTTATGTGTTCATGTCATATCAATGTCTATGCTTCTTGTTCTTCTCAGTATTATTTACAACAAAAATGTGGAATAGTACACAAGTGAAAGGGAATTAAGAAAACAGATGCAGATTATCAAGCCAGGTTAAAATTATGCACCTCAGAAGCTTTAAACCATACATCAGGATTGATTGTCTCTGCATATTGATAATAAGGCTGCAATTAAGAAGCGAGTTTAAAACAGTATCACCTTATTATAATTCACAGCATAAATAAACCAGGTTCAGAGAGAATGCACAGTAGAAAAACAGAGACCTTTGGTTTGGGAATCACTATAGAACGAAGACTACAGAACGTTCTTCAAGCATTGCCTCTGAGAATCCCGTACCTAATCAGCATAACATGAAAGTTAAGAAGCAGAACTAATTCTAATATACAAAGGGTAGTGACTTGAAATGATAAAACTGACCTATTTTACAAATGCTTTGAAATTCTTCATTATTGCTGTCATAGCAAGCAATGAGAAAAGCTCCATACACTCCTACAGAGCATCATCATGACCATTCAGTTAATACAGGTGTGACCCAAAATCATATGACAGAGGCACTAGAGAGAATACAAAGGTAAGCCAGGCCTGGCCTCATTTTAAAGTGAAACAGAACACTAGAACTGACTGTCTCAAAGATGAGAAAGAAAGAACACAAACAATCATCTGCTCATAAGAATAACCTATAAGATCACCTTTACATCTCCCACAACCATGAAAAGCAGCAATAGGCACCAAATCCAGTGAGTCCCCTATATCTGTACTCACAATCCATCCAGTTTCTTCAGCAATCATATCAAATGCCAAACAAAGAAACAGAAAGGGCACAGGTTCACCCTTGTCGCAACAAGATATCGAAGTAGGGTCAAAATCTACAGGCTTCTTCTTCAAGAGAGAAGCTTTTTTCTTCAGTTCTGTAATCTTCTTATGGGAACCTACAACACGCATTCTCTTCGGCTCGGAATCCCTAATATCAGCGCATTTAGTATCGTTGCTGGGTTCCAGAAAATGACCAGTACTTTCCGTTCTATTGAGGAGTTTAAGGTTATGGGTTGAGTTAGAATTCAGGGTTTTTCGTTTATGGGGAGAACATGATTGGGGCCTCTTCTTGGCGGCAGCACGAGCCCCGGACATGAGAGCATTAAAGGCAGACGGTTGCGACAGCGATGATGTCTCGTCAAGAGGATCGGCTCAAGCACGAGGGTTGCAGGGGGTGAGAGAAAAATCTCTGGATGAAGGGGGAAAATAAAGGAAAATTTTCAGTCAGCCCTCTATAGCCCGAGTAGCGAAATAATTCCAGTTGAAATCTCAGTACACCAAAGCCAAAATGAAATTAATTTTATCGATGAGATGATAATGGTTTTCTTGTTTTATCTTATAACTAGTGCAGTACCCGTGCGATGCATGGGGCTTTGCTTTGTAATACCGTTGTAAATTATCTATTTGTCGGTAAAACTTGTTAATTTAATGTATACAATATAGAAGCAATAGCGGGCAATTCTTTATTGTACGGCCTATGGAACTACACAATCAGTTACCTAAATGAAAACATGTGCTAAATGTAACCTTTGGATGCAGACAATCTTCCTAATGCACAAGGTATCTTCCCCTACGCTCAAAAGAACTTCCGATATGTTTAATATATCGTTCCCATATGACATTCCATTATGCTCATACAATATTCCTTTTTGTGCAAATGCTCCTCCATCAAATCCTATTTGGCAATAAAGTTTCGAAGAGCCTAATGTAGGGAATTTGCCCAATTATATAATAATCGTATTTAATTAAATGATTAATACAGTACATTTGCCTAAATTCTTATATACTGTTTGTTTGTTGTGCCTATACTCTTGGAGCATAAGTTTCGTTGCATATAAATGCACTATAATTTAAACAATGACCCTATATCTGATGACAAAGAAGATAGGTCTTCTAAATGCCAAATGATACAAATTCACATGTTTAAAAGCTAATGGTCCAAAGTAAAACTAATGAGCAAAATCAAAGTACAGGCAAAATATGGCATGAATCATTCAGTAAAATCACCATGTCACTAAATTAAGACAAAAGCATACAACTACAATATTGACCGTGCAATACACACCACAATTATGATGACTAATGTACCTAATTGACAACATTGCAAAACACATCATTGTAAACAACATTTGCTGTCTGGTTTGTTACTTTGTCATCACTGTCCAAAAGTAATATCTTGAGGCCATCTTTTTTTGTCACTCTTGAAATAGCAACATATAATTGGCCATGTGTGAAAACAGGTCTTGGAAGGTATAACCCAACTGACATCAGACTTTGGCCCTGGCTTTTGTTTATTGTCATTGCAAAGGATGACATTATGGGGAACTGTCGACGACATAATATGAATGGCAATGATGTGTCTGATGGGGATAAAGTTATTCTAGGAATTAAGACTTTGAGTCCAACATCAGCACCTGTCATAATCTTTGCCTGGATGACATGCCTCTCAAGGCGAGTTAGAATCAACCTTGTACCATTACACAGTCCGATTAACTTATCAAGATTGCACATCAGCATAATGGGACAACCGACCTTAAGTCTTAATTGATGATTAGGAATCCCAGACATGTAAATCGTATTTAAAAATTCCACAGAATGCATAGCAGTAATGGAATCCCGCAATTCGTCCTGCCTAGATACACTATTAGCACTTAAATATAACCTTTCATCGCCAGGCAACATATTAATCATATAATTGTTAACCTCTTCAACTACTGTCAGACTCGAGGCCAAAATTGCACGATCCTTGAAATAGTCACCATCACCCAAATGATCCAGTAGGTCAGGATAAGTAGAATGTATAATACACTCTAGTAGAGATGATGTAGGACGTAGAACTGAGAAATGAAGGAGTGAAGGACAGAATATAGACTCTTATAATATGATAAGCCCACGATGATGAATCACGAAAAAAAACAAAGTTGTTTTAGCCCTTTCATTTTCATATTAGATTTTTATTAACCATTAACAATGTTGGATGGTATATAATTTAATATTTTCTTTTATTATTATTAAATTTTGAAAATTATCCAATTTTTAATTTTACCTTAAAAAGTAACATTTTTTGTAAATTATTTGGTTTTAAAATATATCATTATCATTTTAAGTTAATTGATGATGTTACGATTAAAATGATTTTTTCATTGTAATATTTAATTTGATTTCGGTCTCCTCTAGTATATTTATAATGATTTATTTATAGATCTTTTTTTGTGTCATTCCCATAATTCTATTTTAATTGATACAATCTTTGTCGCCCAAGTTTACACCAATATTTGGTTTTGTCCTACAATTGGAAAAGACAGGCGTGCCAGTAAAAGGTGAATAAATAAGAGAAAAGGACAAAGCCTATACTATTTTTGCAAGTTTGTACCTTTAAGGTAATTAATCCAGCACCGGTCAGTGAACCGGCCGAGTTACTGAGTCATGGGTCAGTAGGTCAGATCGGTGTCAAACCGGAGCTAAATCAGGTTCAAACCGGTGAGTGGTTGAATATTTTAGGCTTAGTAAGATGAAATTCTAAAGATAAATTTAAAAATATGTTTTACAAAAAAATAAAAATAACAATTTCGGATCAGACCTGTATACAGGCCGGTTTCTGGTCCGAACCGCTCGATCCGAGTTCCATCACCTTGGTGAGAATAGAGAGCAATGTGCTAATGTAATAAAAGTTTGTATTTTATTTTTAATAAATATAATATAATATATTATGTAAAATTTGAACTTTGAAATGTGAAGCCAAACTTCGATTCTACAGATTGTAGAGGTGAGGACAAAGAAAGAGTTTGATTAACATATTGGGTTAAGGGCTCTGTCCTTTTCTCTTATTATTTTCACCTTTTACTGACACGACTGTCTTTTCCAATTGAGGAACAAAAACCAAAGATTGGTGTGAAATTGAGCGACAAAGATTGTATTAACTCAAAGAGAATTATGGGATTCAAACAAAAAAGAACTATAAATGATTCGTTGTAAATATACAAGAACAGACCATAGAAACTTTACATTACGCAAAGGAGACAACAAATAAATGCGGAGATGTTGAACAACCTTTACTGATACCAAATGCTTAACCTTCCAATATTAGGGACAATAAAGTTTTGCGAAGACAAATACGTAGGCTGTAAAAACAATTCTTTAAGAAAAGAACATCCATTAAGGATGTTACCGACAGATTCAGGATCTGAATATTTATCTCTCACCAAATGCAACGCTTTGAGTTAAGCTAAATGAACAGGGGCGTAGCATTCAACATGGCTCTTCTCAACTTTAAAACCTTAATGGTGCTGTTGTGGAAAACGCTCGTAGGAACATCAATGTGACGAGGAGGAAAATATGCAAACCATAACTCCATATGCTCAACTTTACGGTTTATTACAATTTTAATCCAAATATTTAACATTGTTGAAGACACTTTGAAACTCTCATTATGATCGATGCGAAACATGTTTATGGGTTTGGAACAACAAAAGTATTTTACTGCATCAGTGAAATTGGTGGAGGACTTGAGACAAGGAAATGAAGAGGCATTAAAGTTAAGAGCGGGCATTGAGAATCCTAGTGGTGTAAATCTCTTGAATAAGATAAGACTTGTAGGTACTGTAATATCCCAATTTGTGATTAGGGCTAATGGCTCTGATAATTGTTGTAATTAGTTTAATTAAATACTTTTGGAAATTTATGTAATATGAATTTAGTGTTCATACATGTGGTATATAAGATCAATGGTTGTGATTCCTTGACCATGGGTCGGTATCCTATGCTTTGCAGTTATATGAGCTTAAAGTGGAAGTGGATAGGATGATGACAAGTGGCAAGAGGGTAGCCATTGGATGTGGCACTAGAAGACAAAACATTACTTTTTCTCTTCTCTCCCTCTTGTGCGGTTGAGTGTGTGTGTAAGGAAGAGAATTTTCATCATCTTCACCATTTTCTCTCTCTCCTCTCCTTCCTCCATTTCTGGCGCTGGACAAGCAAGAAAGAGGAAAAGAAAAGCTTTGATTTTGGTAAGTTGTGATTCTCTAATGCTCTAATCCTCTTCTCTAATATTGTGTGTCTCATTGAGAGCTACATTGTGGTGGTTGTAGAGTCTTGAATGGTGTTACTTTGGGCATTGATTCGAAATTGAAAGTTGAAGAATCAAGATTCTAGATTGGGCAAAGAGAAGAGGTAGACATTTAGAGCATTTTGATGTATTGTTTGTGATTTTTGGCTAAGTTGGTAAAATCTGGAATTTTGCCCTAATTATGCCTATTTTTGGAAATATGAAGTTCATTATGATTGATGATTGGAAATGATTTAGTTTGGAAATATATGAACATTTGATGCATTTTGGATAGATAGAAATTGATTGGGTTTGAAATTGTTAAGTTTGGAGATTTTGAGAGTTTGGTGTTTAATGTCACCCACAACCAAAGCATGATAATGGAATAGGATTTTGGTGATTTTGACATTCCCATTGGAGTCCTTGAGTGATTTTGCGTGGGAATAACCTTGGTTGTTGATTTTGGATTCATTTGGATCACTTGGGAAAAGTTGGAAAATCTGTTTGTTTAAGCTCTGTTTTTTCGCTGTCAGTTTGGACGAGTGTTTTGAGTGACCAAATGGTATTGCAAAATTGTGAAACTTTCCAGTCTTAAAGTTCACATCCCAAGCTTCAAAATGGACATATATTTTGTGAGATTTCGTTTAGTATTATGTGCGTTATGATTGTCCAAAGTTTGGGATTGAAACAGAACTCTGTTTTGGAGTAGTGTTTAGTGTTTGGTGATTCTGTATTTTTGTAGTGATTTCCAGTGATAGGCTATATTTTTCCTTGAAAGAGGACTCATATACCTTTCATTTGGCTTTGGAATCACCTCGTTTCGATTTTTCTAGAATTAGTTATGGTTTTTTGAAGTCAGCCCGGAGTCAGGAAATTTCTGGGCCGCGGCCCAAGCCTTTCTGACCTGTTTTGGGCCGCGGCCCAAGAGTGGTGGGCCGCGGCCCAAGACCTTCTGACCATATTTGGGCCGCGGCCCAACCCTGTATTCCAGCACATAGTGTTTTCGAAATGTGACCTTCAACCTATTGTTTCCCAACCTTTTAGGGCTTTCATTAGAGACATTTGTGGCCTCTTAAGAGTCCTAAATGATAACCAACTTAGTGTATTATGGGATTAAGTAATTGGAAAAGAGATTGATCAATTGTCCCTAATTTGGTATAGGATTTGATATCTGTCGTCCGCGTGAGACCACGGTAACGGAGCCAGTCAGGAAAGATACAGGTAGTGACTCTTTCTTTATACCTTATGTGATACATTGTATGTGTGCTATGTCATTGTTTTGAAATGGATATCGTATGCTGCAAGTTCATGAAAATTGTGGAAGCACCACTATACCAATAGTCCCTGAGTCCCTAACAACGGTTCGGGTAAGGGCCGTATGCCTTCCCGGCGGTAAAAGGGGATGAGGTTAGGGTGTGATATATGTGTATATGTGGGCCGAAAGGCTAATTGTGGACCGAAAGGCTATTTGTGAAGGCCGACTGGCCATTTGTGAAAGCCGAAAGGCTATATGTGAGCCGTGTGGCTATTCGAATACACTGCCACACCAATAGTCCCTGAGTCACTATCAACGGTTCGGGTTAGGACGGTGTGTCATCCCGGCGGTAAAAGGGGATGAGGGTGGAGTGTGATTGTGTTGCTGTGATGTGAGATAATTTGTTTACATATTATGTGATTGCATGTGGTATGAAATAGTTGTTACTACTGGGATTCTTTAGAATCTCATTCTTTCCAAATGACTAACCTTTTCAGACAGGGCGAGTGGCTCGAAAGGGGAGCGGACAACCCGGAGTAGTTAGGTTACTCCGAGATCTTAGTGGTAGTTGGTTATCCTTATTTTGGTTTTGAGATTACCAAGCGTAGACAGAAAAAGATGTAAACGTATATTTTGGTCATGTAATCCCCATTATTGGGAACTTGTAAACCCAAGTTATATATGTAAGTAACCCGGGGTTTGCCGGGATTTTGGTTTCCGCACTTTGATATTTATTATGTACTCTGATTTCTCAAGTAATTATATCCGCCGTGAATGTGAGACCAGCAATATGTTTCGGAATTGATTTTCAAAATACCCCATCTATTGGATGTGGGACTATAAATTGTTATTTCATCTTATTGGTCTCTATTTCACTTAAATTTTGTAATCCGGATGTAATTACGGTGAGGGGGTTACAGGTACAACTTGGTTATTGGGAAGAAAAGAGAGGATATGGTGAAGAAGATGATATGGTAAGCTACTAATAATATCCGTATTTTCTGATCCTGTGCGTTTGGATAATGATGATGATTCTGTCATAGCTTTTCTTTGATTCTTCTGGGTCTCTGCCTCTCTACGAGTTTGAAACGAAGGTTGAAGATAGTATTAGAAGAAGGGGAATGGAGTTCTGAAGCGAAGGAAGAGAGACGGAAATAGAGAAAAGAAGAAGAGAGAGAGAGAGAGAGGAAGGAGTGAATAACAAAAAGAGAAGAATCAATTTAAAAATGACGATGGAGTAGGCAAGCAGCGTAGCAGAGAGACAATGAAGGCTTCAAAAAACTCAAGAGAGCTAGCATCCTCAACAAGTTAGATAGCCGGCATCTCAATAAAAAGAGAGAAGGAAATGAATCAAAAAAGAATGGAATTATTTTAAAAATGGAGGGACTATCAAAAGAGATGTGATGTACTCATTCCTTTCACAGTACGAGTGACTTATAGCATAATGGTTTGATTCACCGAATAACTTACTTTGAGTGTAATTAATGTAAATTTTTCAATTTGATTGACAAATAGTTAATGCTTAAATACTACTCATTGTAAGTGATTTTTTCGTTGAATCAAACAATTATCCTAGAAGTTACTCGTGCTGTGAAAGGAAGGAGTACATCACATCTCTTTTGAAAGTTTCTTCATTTTTAAATTAATTTCTTTCTTTCTTTGATTCATTTCTTTCTCTCTCTTTGTTGAGATGCAACTAACCAACTTGTTAGGGAAGCTAGCTCTCTTGAGTTTTTCAAAGCCTTGATAACCTCTCTGCTACTTTGCTTGCCCACCCCATCTTCCTTTTTAAATTGATTCTTCTCTTTTTGTGCTTCACTCCTTCCTCCCTCTCTTGTAACTCTCTTTTCTTCTTTTCTATGTTTCCGTCTCTCTTTCTTTGCTTCAGAACTCCATTCCCATTCTTCCTCCACTATATTCAACCTTCATTTCAAACTCGCAAAGAGGCAGAGGTTCAGAAGAATTAAATCAAAGCTATGACAGAATCATCATCATCATCATCCAAATGCACAAGGATCAGAGAATACGGATGTTATTAGTAGCTTATGTGATCATCTTGTTCACCATATCCTCTCTTTTCTTCCCAACAACCAAGCTGTACCCACGATTCCATCTTGTGCAAGAGAATTATGCCACTAGGACTCTCAATGCTCACTTTTAACTTTAATGACTCTTTATTTCCTTGTTTCAAGTGCTTCACCAATTTCGGTGATGCACTACTATACTTTTCTAATTCCAAACCAATAAACATGTTTCGTATCGAGCAAAATGAGAGTTTCAAAGTGTTTTCTACAATGATGAATATTTGGATTAAAATTGTAATAAGCCGTAAAGTTGAGTATATGGAGTTATGTTTTGCATATTTTCCTCATGGTCACATTGATACTCCTACGAGTGTTTTCCACAACAGCACCATTAGGGTTTTAAAGTTGAGAAGAGCCATGTTGAATGCTACGCCCCTGTTCATTTTCCTTAACTCAAAGTGTTGCATCAGGTGGGAGATAAATATTTATAAAACAAAGTACAAACTTTTATTACATTAGCGCATTGCTCTCTATTTTCACCAATGTGATGGAACTCAGATCGGGGGGTCGGACCGGAAACCGGCCTGTGTACAGATCCGGTCTGGAATTGTTATTTTTATCTTTTTTGTAAAAAATACTTTTACATTTTTTCTTTAGAATTTCATCTTAATAAACCTCAATTGTTCAACCTCTCACCGATTTGACTCCGACTTGACCTACTGACCCTTGACCCAGTAACCCGGCCAGTTCACTGACCGGTTCTGGTTTAATTACCTTGATCTTCACACTTTTATTTTTTACTCTGTTCACTTTCTTTCTTTCCTTTTTTCTTTCTTTTTGTCTCCTCGTCAAGACCATATGGAGAACTGCGGAGTAGAGCGATGGGTGAAGAAGGAAAAATTTAAAGGTACAGACTTTGGGAAAATGGTATAGGCTTTGTCCTTTTCTCTTATTTGTTCACCTTTTACTGGCACGCCTGTCTTTTCCAATTGTAGGACAAAACCAAAGATCGGTGTAAACTTGAGCGATAAAGATTGTATCAATGAAAATAGAATTATGGGAATGAAACAAAAAATATATATAAATAATTCATTATAAATATACAAGAGGAGACCGAAGAAACATTATATTACTTAAAGCATACAATAGTGAAATGTGAAGATGTTGAATAACCTTTGCTGATATCAGATGCTAGAACCTTCCAATATTAGGGACAATAATGTTTTCGGAAGACAAATACGTAGGCTGTAAAAACAATTTTTTAAGAAAAGAACATCTATTAAGGATGTTACTGACAGATTCAGAATCTGAATATTTATCTCTCACCAATTGCAACGCTTTGATTTAAAGCAAATGAACAGGGGCGTAGCATTCAATATGGCTCTTCTCAATTTTAAAACCCTAATGGAGCTGTTGTGGAAAATGCTCGTAGGAACATCAATGTGACGATGATGAAAATATGCAAAATATAACTCCATATGCTCAACCTTACGGCTCATTACAATTTTAATCCAAACATTCATTATTGTAGAAGACACTTTGAAACTCTCATTATGCTCGATGCGAAACAGATTTATGGGTTTGGAATAAAAAAAGTATTGTACTGCATTAGTGAAATTGGTGAAGGACTTGAGACAAGGAAATGAAGAGACATTAAAGTTAAGAGTGGGCATTGAGAGTCCTATTGGTATAAATCTCTTGGATAAGATAAAACTTGTGGGTACAGCTTGGTTGTTGGAAAGAAAAGAGAGGATATGGTGAAGAAGATAATTTTGTCAGCTACTAATAATATCCGTATTTTCTGACCTTGTGCGTTTGGATGATGATGGTGATTTTGTCATAGCTTTGCTTTGATTCTTCAGGACCTCTGCCTCTCTATGAGTTTGAAACGAAGGTTGAAGATAGTGGAGGAAGAAGGGGAATGGAGTTCTGAAGCGAAGGAAGAGAGACGGAAATAGAGAAAAGAAGGGGAGAGAGAGGGAGGGAGGGAGGAGTGAATCACAAAAGGAGAGGAATCAATTTAAATAGGACGATAGAGTTGGCAAGCAGAGTAGCAGAGAGATAATCAAGGCTTCGGAAAACTCAAGAGAGCTAGCATCCTCAACAAGTTAGATAGCTGGCATCTCAACAAAGAGAGAGAAGGAAATGAATCAAAAAAAGAAAAGAATTAATTTAAAAACGGAGGGACTCTCAAAAGAGATGTGATGTACTCATTCCTTTCATAGCACGAGTAACTTATAGGATAATGGTTTGATTCACCGAATAACTCACTTTGAGTGTAATTAATGTAAATTTGTCAATTTGATTGACAAATAGTTATTGCTTAAATACTACTCATTGTATGTGACTTTTTCGATGAATCAAACAATGATCCTAGAAGTTACTCATGCTGTGAAAGGAAGGAGTAGATCACATCTCTTTTATAAGTGTCTCTATTTTTAAATTAATTTCTTTATTTTTTAGATTCATTTCTTTCTCTCTCTTTGTTGAGATGTAGCTATCCAACTTGTTGGGGGAAGCTAGCTCTCTTGAGTTTTTCGAAGCCTTGATAACCTCTCTTCTACTCTGCTTGCCCACCCCATCTTCCTTTTTAAATTGATTCTTCTCTTTTTATGCTTCACTCCTTCCTCACTCTCTTGTAACTCTCTTCTTTTTTTCTGTGTTTTCGTCTCTCCTCCTTCATTTCGGAACTCCATCCCCATTCACCCTCCACTATATTCAACCTTCTTTTCAAACTCGCAAAGAGGCAGAGGTTCAGAAGAATTAAATCAAAGCTATGACAGAATCATCATCATCATCATCATCATCCAAATGCACAAGGATCAGAGAATACAGATGTTATTAGTAGCTTATGCGATCATTTTGTTCACCATATCCTCTCTTTTCTTCCCAACAACCAAGCTGTACCCACAATTCCATCTTGTGCAAGAGAATTATGCCACTAGGACTCTCAATGCTCACTTTAAAGAAATTTATGCAAAATATAATTTGTGAGGATAGGGGAGATTATAAAATATTAATGAACTATGAATAAAAGCAAAATGAAAAGAAAAGAATTGAAAAAAGAAAAAGAGAAACTGGAACAGAATTTGAGCTTCAAGCAAATGTTGAGTTTTCACAAAATTGTAAAACTATTTTAGTAGTCAATTTCTATGGAGTTAGATTTGATTATTGGTTGTCATGAGGATTTAAAAATTTAATTTCTATTTCAAAATTTTGGGGTTTTTGATATACATATATATACATACACACATATATATACATATGATATTTTTACCGATTAATTTAGATTAAATTTGATGTTTTAGGTTTGAGATTTACCGCTTGGATGGGAAGAAAAGTAGGGAAAAAAGAAAATGGGAAGAGAGAAAATGAAGAGAAGAGAAAAGTAGGAAAAAACATTATCACTCTCCCTGTTTGGTTGAGTGGAAGAAAACTGGAAAGAAAGAAAATGAACAAATATCTTATGACAAAAATACCCTTACCTGAAATAATCATATTTAAAATTAAAGTAAGTATCACAATCAAAAAAACATTTTAATACTAACATCATCAAATAATTTAAAATGATAAAGATATATTTAAAAACCAAATAATTTAACAAAAAATGTTTTGAAGGTAAAAAATAAAAACTGGAATCCTGAAAAAGAACTTAAAAATTGAGAAATAACAAATCAGGTATTTCCCAAGAAAAAAGTTGGGAATTGCTTATCACGTTTCAACATTTTCTAATCAACTTTTAGTTAAAAACTTGATTTGTCATTTCCCAATTTCCAAGTTCTTTTTTAGGGATTTTGTAACACCCCAAATTTTATTCCCCATTATGCCTTGTAAACATTTGTGGCATTTAATGAAATGGAAGGGTGAATTTTGGAGAATGTGATTATGGTGTCAGTGAGATTTCTTCTAAGGCAGTGAGTTTTGTCACGTGATTTTGGAAGATCACATGATGTTCAAAAATTATGAAATTTCACAGGGTGAAAACAGACATCCTAAGCTTTAATTTGATAGGTAATGGGCAATTTTTGGAACTGTATACAAAAAATTATGAATTTTTGAAGTTTACACAGTAAAACTAGATATTTTCTGGAATAGGGTCCAAAGATTTGAAATCTGGGGATGTTAAGCTTCCAATTGGCTAAAGGCTATATTTTTCCTTGAAACTAAACTCAATAAGAATTCTATAGCCTTTGGAATCAATCCAATTAGATATCTATAAATTTAGTTAGGATTTTTCAAAATTTGGGTAGAAAATCTACCAGAAATGCCACAGATCCGAAAATGGAAACATTTGTGATGGCAAATGATGTAATTTTGAGACATTCCCACCAGCCTATTAGGCCTCTCGTATAGGATGTGGGACGTGAAAGTAGGCTGACCAAGGAGGAGTTTAAATCAAATGGGGCTTTATGACAACATTTCATGTAGGTAAGCTCTAGTCATCAAGTGCCATAAAAGTCAACTTTCTGCTAATTAAATAAGTAGGGCAAGAAAAGAGGGTATTTTAAAAACTTCATCCCCTTCATCTTTTTTCTCATTCACGTCAACCCCATGGGGAGAGAGAGAGAGAGAGAGAGAGCTTGAAGGTTTGAAGAGAGAGGAGCAAATCTTAAGGTAAGGGTGATTTCCACTTGAGATGTGGCTTCCAAATTGTGTAATTCCTTCTTCAAGTTACCTTTCTCCATGATTCCGCATGTTTAGCAAGAAAATTTCAAGGTTTATGGAGGAGGAGGGTTTAACTAGAGCAAGAAGAAAGCGAATGTGACTTCCTAAACTTCAAATTATTATTGTTGTTGCTACTGTGGAAGGTTTAATCAGTGAATTTCTGGTTGATCTACTGTGATTGTAAAATTTGAGAAATATTGAACCCTGGACGTTATACTGCCCAACTTGAGTCTAAATCATGTTGGGAATGTAATTAAATAGTTAATAAAATAATTAGAAATAGAAAAGAGCAAGTCTGCAGAGTCAGAATTCGAAAACCCCAATTTTTTCTGAAGAATCTTAGAGTTGGATTTTTGATAATTTGATGATTTCATGGTGTTCAAGAGCGAAAATTAGATGGGGTTACAGTTGAACACTTTTCTAAAAAAGCTCTAAAAAACATAATGACCAAAACGCCCCCAAAATCCTAAACTAGGACTACCAAGGGCATTTTTGTCTTTTGACAGTGAATTTGGTAATTCCGAGGCTGGAAATTGTTTCCTTGGGCAAAAATTTGTAAGAATAGCCAAGGTCAAAATTTCAAAAAAAGTACGGTCAGACCGAGTAAGTCAGGGCTGGGTTGGGTCCCAGGAGCATTTTGGTACTTTTGCACTATAGACTCTTATAACCACAAAAAACATTTTGGAAGTGTCTAAAGTGATACACGAATGGATTTTAACATAATTCTTGTACATTTGGTATTTTAAGTCTTGGCAGTAGCCCAAGCCGAATATAAGATTGGATAGACAGTGGAACAAGCAGAGGATCAGGGAATGCCGATTAAGGTAGGGAACTCACCTCTCCTGCGTGTATTTGATATTTGTGTTGGTGTATGTCTTAATGCATGTTATTGTTTTGTTTGATTATGTGAACCATATAAAAATGATTGAAGCTCTGTTTCTATTTATACTATGGCCATAAATATATTGTTTGAAACATTGAGCACGCAGATATGTCATTGTATTAGCATGAGTTTATGTAATGCAAGCATATCATGCATTAAGCACTTATCCTGCATGCATATTGGCACTGTTTCTTACTAAGATTATCTCGAATCTCGCCCTCCCCTACCAACAACTTAGACAGGCAAAGACATAAGGTATGCTGAGAACAAAGAAGAAAACCGTACGAGCGGAACGTAGTGGTGTAACAAAGACGGAAAGCTGTCTGCGTATCACTGGAACGGGTATTAACACCTTAGTAGCCCTGTGCAGCTACATAATTTGTAATTGTTATATACAATCTCTATGGGAAATTTTTGTAATCATGCACATATTATCAGTATATTTATGCTATTCTTGTGTTGTTCACCGAATTGCACATTGCTATTCTGATTAAGATCGATAATAAGTGGTATATAAGGTGGGGTCTTACAGATTCTCCCTTTTTTCAAACTAAGTATAATAAAAAAAAAAGATAAATAAATTATACATTATTAATAACTAATTAAAAATCAAATATACAAATGAAAGAATTAAAGTGTAATATAAAAAAATTAAAAACATATTTTGAAAATAAATATACATAAAAGGTTGAACATTATTTTCCATAGCTTACATTTTCTATTATTTTAAAGATGAGTTAAAATTACGTATTCAAGGAAAGGATTTTTTTACATTACTAATGCATCCAAACACATTCTGATATAGCACTTCTTTTAGACATAGAAAAGGAAAGAAAATAATAAAGTGAAAAATGTGTAGGAAACAGACATAGAATAACTATTTTTTCACTTACCTGGTCGAATGTCCGCCAAATTTGCTCTTGATGAAAACCAGATGTCGAGAGGGGCCAACTACGAGACCTCTTTCTTCCCATTCAGTAAGTCTCCCTTATATCAGGAAAAATTAATAATTACTACAACAAATTAATCTCATCAATAAAATTGCGATGTGTACACCAAGGACCAGTCGAATTTCTCGTGATGCTATACTTTCTAGAAACCAAGCAAGCATACCCAGACCGCCAGGCATCCTCTAGCATTTCATTTCGTTATATTCAATTAAACTTAAAAGCTCACATCAACCACTATTTTAGGTGTAATTAACACCCTAAAATATTACAGAAGCAATTTTACCCCTAATGTATTAAAATTAGCATAATTCACCCTAAATTAAATGAGTTTGATCCCCCAAGGAAGAGAAAGAACGGGGGAGCTAAGCAATATAACTAGAATATTTTAAAGAATACATGTCATATTAACTAAAGTAATAATGCGCATTGAACAGGAAAAGATGAGAGAGAGAGAGAGAGAGATTTATTAGTGACATGGAGGAACAAAAATAAAGAAAGATAAGTTAAACAAATTACCTAATTTCTTTTGCTAAAAAATAAAATTGATTTTTTAAAATATTTATAAGGTAGACTTGGAGATAATTAAACCCAAACACAAGATAGTATTATTATAATTATAATTAAAAAATATATATCTTTACATATTTTTATTCAAAGATACTATATTAGCTAGAGTAAAGGTGCTATTTTCCATGGAATAAATATTTACTATACTTGCATATTGTTATTATAATCGTGAAGGGGATTTGCCTTTTTTTTTTTTTTTGCAAAAAAAGAAAAAAGAATAGAGACACTATTTCAAAATATGATATTCCTACCTTATGACCTATTTGTGATTCCTACTTTTTGTATATATGTTTTTTCCTTAAAAATTTTCTCTTGAGGTGGCATTTGGCTCGAAGAAAAAAATTTTATTGGATGCAAAAAAGGATAAAATTAACAAAATCAATATAAATGGCCCCACAAAATATCACTTTCAGACATTCTTGCCCTATCCCCCTCTCTGGTGAAACTTAGTGTATGTTTGGGATAGCGGTAGAAAAAATAACTTATTTTAAATCTGACTTATTAAAAATAACTTTATAGAAAAGTCAGTTTATATAATATGATTTATGTTTAGATGAGCAATTGAATAAGTGTTTTTATATAAGTCAAAATTTATTTAGATTAGCGATTGCATAAGTGCTTTTTCAAAAAAAAATATTAATTCAAAACACCAGTGTGGGCACCTTAAAAAATGCCTTGTGCAATATTATCACTATCCACCTTAAAAAACATGCCCCAGCATCTCAACCAACATACATGTCATGTGCAATTGTTTCATGCGCATAGGAACTAGCAAACCAGTAAATGGTGACAACTTTGTCTTTTGTTATCTTCCTTACTAAATTCTCAATGCCAAACAAAACAACTCCTCCAACCTGGTCTGTGGTTCTAGGGGTCAGTCTGGTTAGATGGTGCAAAAATCACACCAATCCTCTTTCTCTGCATATAGAGCATTATAAACCACTGCATATGTTAGCTTATATAATATCCTTTGGTTTATGAAATTTAATTTAAGGAATCTCAAGTGTAAATGCCCATATAATAAGCAGTTGGCATAACAGTTCTAAAAAGCATAACGCACTGACACTATGCATATATGGCTCAAGAACGCTCACATCGGTATTTCAAAACAATGAAACAGAACAATCCAAAGCTCAACTTATCAAAACAAAGGACCAATCAAAACTAAGAAATTCATGGCAAACCACAGGCAGAGCATCAAAAACGGCTGAAGCTATCACTCACCAATGGCTGCAGACTTAGGACCACCCACGGCTGAAGACGTCAGTTTTCGAGCTCGTGCTTCACACTGACACCCGAAGCAAACCACGGGCAAGTTCGATCACTTGTGGCCACCGAGAGAGGGAAGATGGAGACAGAGGGAGCAGGGGACGACGGACCTGTGCAACAGAATGAAGATGAAGGTAGATTGAAGATGAAGCTGAAGATGAAGGCCCTGTTGAGGTTGAAGCACGTCTGGCTGCCGAGAGAGGGCAGATGAAGACAAATCCGAGCCGGCAAAGCAGCTGTGGGACAGATCCGATGAAGATGCAGCGCCGTTCAGCTTCAACCAGGTGTCGCCGCCGAGACTGGGAAGACGAAGACAGAGCTCCAATGGCGCCCGTGGCCGCCAAGAGAGAGAGAGAGAGAGAGAACGATGGAATCGTTCGACCGGAGCTGTGGGCGGCAGTGAGGCGCACAGAATCGGTAGAGGCACAGCAGATTTTTGTTTTTTCCAATGGAGGCACACCAGATGCAGGGCAATTGATAAGACATCTGAAATAAATAGGAACCTGTGGATTATTAGGAAAGCTGGTCTAAAATACATAAGCCCAGTTTTTGCTCAAAATCGTGCGTCTTGGGCCCTAAAACTCAATGCCAAACACTCTTATATTAGGGGTAAAAGCCACGTTGCCTAATTTATATTAGGGATATCAAAAGTGGGGCTTCTGTGAAACTTCTTTGCACGATCAACTTTACATTATATGTATATACATAAAAATAATCTCAATTAAATTCAATTGAAATGGTCAAAATCAAAATTGGGTCTACATTTTTAATAAATTCTTAATGAGGCTTAGAGGCTTAATTAAGGATTTCTAGACGTTGTTAAAAGACCATCATGCACCAACGGAAGTTGGCACAGATGGGTAGGCATCTGCGCCACACCAATCCATTCCTGGGTTCGATCCCAAGAAACGGAAGGTGTAAAGAATTTCCGTTGGGAGCTCTCTCCCCTGGAGCGCCTCAAAGAGGTGAATTCTTGTCGGGCCTATCAGATTGAGGACGCCAGGACTAGTCGGTTGTCGGGGGCCCATGTCGGTAAATCCGGCGTTGGCCTTCAGGTTAATGCTGGATACCTGGAAAGTGGGTGCACCGAAGGCCAAAAATGGTCCATTGCATAAACCATAAAAAAAAAAAAAAAAAGACTATCATGCCTTTATTGTTTGAAATAAAAATTGAAGATAGTTGAAAAGAAAAAAAAAGATTTCTAAAGTAGGCATAATCTAATATAAATTAATTAATAATTATCCAATATAATTGGTGCACATTTGTTATTTTAACTTCTTACATTTAGCATATTTTTTTAAAAATATGATCATTTATTTATATACTTATATCTAATATAAATGATGATATACTTCAATCATTTGTGCAACATCTACAAGAAAAAAATCCCTTATGATATTCATTATAGCTTCTTCCCTTTAACCAAACTTAATTACTACTTTCTTCACATAAAATAATTCAACAACTAATTTAGAATCTTTTGCTTCATTGTTCGCAGACCTGAATAAATAAAATGAAATCAAATTTGTGTGGGACCAAAAATAATATGCAAAATACATAATCAATATTTAACCAAACTTGATCACTTCAGATAGACTTTATCAGAATTTTCCCTATATATATTGTGCTAATTATTAGAAAAAATTAAAATTATGAAAAGGTGAAAAAAATTAACCCTAAAATACAAAAATAAATATATTAAAAATGCATATAAATTAAAAAATCATAGAAATGCAAAGTTTTTTACCGGGCTTTCTTTGTTTTTTTTTTTTTTTTTTTACCATCTTTTATCAGGCTTTTAGACAACGCTTTCCTCATAGTTGGTTGTCTTATAAAAGAAGATATTCAGGAATTAAAACCAAAAATAGACGGATGCGAAAAGCGGTATGGAAGCAATGAAGACAACAGCTTATTTGTCTACAAATCTATAAAGAAAAAGCTGATAGATTGAGACAGTATAGGGTGGAAGAAGTGGGAGATTCAAGAAAATGGAGATCAAAGGACAGAGCAAAGTATCTCCTGCCTGATAATAGATCTGAATATGAATGAAGCTGAAGAAGGTACCGGTATGAAACTAAAGAGGAATCTGGGTATTCTAGGTTAAAGGAAAGTTTAAATCTTACCAAGAAAATACCACAAGACTATCGGTTGAAGAGGAAAGAGAGGCTGGAACCGCAAGCAGAGCAGAGTCGAGCATATTGAAGACGTGGTCTGAGGCTGCAGAGTTAGAAAGTTAGAACATTGAAGTGACAATTGTACCTCCTAACCAGAAATAAAAACCCATTTTACTAGTTACACACTATCCTATAATTCTTATGAACATCATTTGGGGCGTTGTCTTTGTGAATTAATCCTTAGAAATACCCATGTGACAGGTTACCAAACACTGGAACAACGTTGCAAGAGTCTTCAAGAGACAATTGATTGGCAACTTATTAACTAACTGCAGCTAAGAGTAGTAAACCATCCTGTATAACATCTTTTAATAAAGTAAAATTTATACAGATTAGAAATCCTAGGATTAGGTGATGAAATTGAAAGGGGGTAATTAAATAAGCACAAAAGACGTTCGGTATGATGAAGCTGAAAGAATCTTGGAAATTTGAGTACCCAACAGATGTACACAACTACTAGTATTTTATAACTTAAACTAGAATGGTAAGAGAAGCAATATAAAAGATTTAACTAGAAATGGTTAGAGTACCCAACAGAAGTACACAAATTAAAAGAACTGGATAACCACAATAAAGGGGCTTAATGTAGTTGGTCGTGGATCAATGTACTATAAAGTAACTAGCTAACTTAGACAATGCTATTAAACCGCAAGAAAGAATGAACAAGCTAAGGCTAAAAGCAGCAAATTATACAACCAATTTGGTTACGTGCACCAGAAATGTTACCATAAAAACTCTATTTTTTGTTTGTTTCCCCGAATCAGATTCCTTAGAAATCGTTTCTGACATGAAAAACTGTTTATGTTTGTTCTTGATAAAATTTGGGCCTAGAGCCTTCACCTAATAAAAGCCATGTATCTGGCAAGTTATTATATGAGAGCAATCAAATTAGAAGATCATTTCATGTTTCTAAATTATATAGACAGCAATCAAACTAATGGATTATTCTATGAAGTCCACATAAGAGCTTTGATCAACCTGTTGACCAAAACTAGCCTTTAAATACTTCATTCGTGTCTTCTTCAGGATATCCAAGCTGTGACTCATGAATTCAATCCCGAACAACTTTCACTGCCTGCTTAAGCATATCACCACCATTAGATTATAATGGAATGGAGTAAAAAAACTAAGCAACTTACTAACATGACATAACCTGAAGGTGAAGATGGTGCAGCTTCATGGATTACACTTTCTGGTGTCTGTTTCACAGATGAGGAGGGTTGCAATTGCCCACCAAAGTATTTAACAATTGAATGTGTTCCCTAGCACTAATGCAGTTCAAAAAACAACTTCTAAATATAATTGTTCAACAAAACTGTTCTGTTCCACCCAACAAACTAAACCATTTTTAGTAACTAAACTAACGTATGGTATTTTGCTGAACTACACTTGATATTTACTACTCTTATTTTAAAAATTATACAAAATTCCGTTGACAGTTGATATAAACAGCAAAAACTTACTTTCAATTTACTTTTTGTCAAACAAAATAACTTTTTAGACAATATGAAGATATAATTCTAACATTAATGTAACAATAGAACTGTTAAATTGATATCAAGATATAATTAAGAGATTCTACTTTTTGAAGCAAGGCATATTGTGCAGAAAATTTATATTGTTATTAAAAATAAATCAGAAATGAGGTTTTAGCAATACATATCAAAAGGGAGCGGACTATAATGTTTAAAACAAAAAGAAAATTAGGTGCAATTCAGCCCAACTTGAGTGCAGATTTTGCGTAATACTCAATATTTTCAAGGTAAAAAAAATGGTGCGCAAACATTAGCAGTTGACGCCTCATATTATCACAGGCAACTAGCCTAGTTCAATTCAAATGCTTCTAATAAGTATGTCAACATATGAAAACATCTAAATGAAATTCTGAACAAATTTACAACCCAAGTCATCGATAGCTGAGGGAACCAACAAATATCATTTTCTGAGAAGAATTGCACAGTTTTTTTAACTTAAAAATCTAGCACCATAGCTCACTGTTTCAAGGCGAGCCTATGTCAGAGGCCACAAGTTGAACACAAGAATTACAGCCAAAAGTTTACACAATCAATTCAAACTTACAGATGGTATGGCGACCATTTTACTTGCGCCAACATAAAGCAATGTTATTCCCCAACTGTTGTTTTGGCTTTCCCAAGATTTATTGTTGTAAAAGCCAATATATTCACGTAAATAGATTTATAGCATCTTCTTGAATCTTTGCAGTTCCATATCTTAGAGGACAAGATTTAGAAGGGAAGTTTTTATGTGAATTCGAATCACTACCCTGTTGTCAAAGAAAAACCTCAATAGATAAGATAGAATAGAATTAAATTACTAACAAGATTCATAATCAATATATCAATATAGAACAGAAATAATAGAGAGCTGCATCATTTATAAGTCAACAAAAGTGTTACTCATTTTTCAAGCTCTGTACAACTACAAGATCCACATCTAGTTTACAATAAAAGACTAATGAAAAAGTGAACGTGGCATGTTTATCTAACTACAGAAAATCTTGCACCAGTTACAGAAAAGCGACCTTATATGCTCTAGCATGCAGAGTCAGTGTATGGGCAATTCGCTTATTTTGATCCAAGTCAGATTGAAGACGTTCACTCAGCTCTTCACACAGTTGATTAAGCCAGTGCTGAAACTGAAGACAGAAACAAATAATTGTACAAAGCAATGTAATGAAATGGACTTTCTTGCACGTGAAACTAGGAATTGAGCTCCAAGTCATCTAACTAATAAAAATCCAATAATCTATTTCTTAAAAGAATCCCGCAAGCACCTAAACTCGTTAAAAAATATTGAATAGAGTCAGACATTTTAATTATTTTGGGGCAATGAGAGAATCCGATCCAATAAACAAATAAAATACTGGGAAACCAAACCATGTAAAGACTCCAAATTAAAAAAGGATTTGAAACATGGCATGGAATTGTAGTTCCTTCAAGTTTAAACCGAACTATGTTAACCATGGGCATATTTGGTCTCATTAATTGATGCTCATGAACCAAAATTTAGGGCATTTATTGTTCCTGTTGCAGGGCATTGGGCTAACATCAGAAAAGGATCAATTTGCTGCTTAACTATACAAAAGTAGATCTCATAGAAGTTAGTGGTATGCATCTCAGCCTGTTGTTACCCAAAAAAAATAGAAAAAAAACTCCTCAGCCTGCACAGATATACTGGAGGCTCTTTTAAGACTCTAACACCAATTTGATAGTTGAAACATGCAATAACTGGAGAATAGTAAAATGGGGGGAACGTGGCAGATCTCAACAGTTATAGAAGAAGTGTTAGAATCAAGCAGAGTATATAAGAAGAAAGAGGCTCTTTAAGATTCAATACACTATTGAAAGTGAAAGTTGCCATGTTTGCAAATCTGAAAGTGGATGATCAAGGACCATCTCCACAGCAAAAAAACAAAAAAGTAATTATGTGATCAGAAATAAGACTTTCAGAATGCATATTGTTGAATTGACCTTAAAAGATAAAAGAAAGGTACACATTTTGGGCACACTATTTCAAATTTCAAGACTATGTTAGTAACATGCATGATAAAATATGGAGCACATGGTTCTATGACGCAAGTCTCATAGTATTCCCAACAAGCAGATTTTGTAAAAATGAGAATAACAGTCACCAGACACAAGACATAAATGGAATCGATTCTAAACATGGATATTGAAGAATATCAAACTATGACAGATTTATGAGGCTGCAGTTTAGGATGGAGTTTTAAACATTACACACTGATATGGTTAGAGCATCAAGGTTAGAGCATATGCAACTATAACAACTTAATCTAACTACAGCTTTACACAGTTAGGGATTTAGTGCATCAAATGACATATTATATTGATAGAAGCTATTGCTGCTTAACAGCTATTTAAATGGCTTGCTTCAGAAAGCAGTACCACCATAAATCAAGTAGCAAATGATTTAACAAGGTTAGAGGAGGATGATTACTGAAGAAATTGTTTTCAAAGCCGGAGGCCCAGGAAATGTTTTGCCAGAACCATGGCTCTTGGGTAGTAGACACCCTTCCACTTCTTCGCCACTGATTCCTCTTGCAGTATTCCACAGCCAAGTACTGCAATGCTGTAACGGCTAGAATCAGAAATGGCAGATTACAGATTGCTAAAAGGCATACAAATGGACAACCAATAGCCGTAAAACAAGGTAAACCTAGGAGTTTTATCGGCACAAAATGTGAAATGCACACAATGACTCATATAATTTGGTTCAAAATAATCGTGCTTTCTACATTGGAGTAATACATGCCATGATATTAAGTTATTAACTAAGGAGACAAAAATTAAAAAGATAGAATTGCATAAACAAAATCAACAATATATAGCCACTAACATTCTAGTATTCTAAAAGTGAAGAAATACAGAATATCAAAAACAATGTTGAAAGGTAGTTGCTCACCCTGTATTGACTCCATAACGTTGTCGTAGCTTCTCCTCTGAACTTGAGCAACTCCCCAACAGTATTGACGTCAAGATCACTGTGCAAAGAACTCCCCAGCTTTCCCCCAAGCTGTTTCCTGAAAACCAAATTCTCTTCAACATTATGCATTATCAAAATTTCATACATAATAGCTCAAAAGAGATTGCCAATCTCTTTCTCAACAAAGCTGTCTCCACTTTGTTGATATTACCAAAACATTAAAAAAATGAAAGCTTAATAGGGAATGGCATAAAAGTTAACCCAAATTGACTTAGTATTTTGATACAAGAAATTATAAAGGATAATTAATTGAATACATTTTCTTTATTGGAAAAGACTCGAGCAATTCTTCAATGGATGAACGTGGCACAATAGTTTGTTCTGCAGGTTTGTTCATAGCACTAGCAAGTTTAGCAAGCATTTGTGAACAAAATATGATACAAGTCAATGGCAGTATAAAGATCATGGAAACATCTTTAAGTAGAAAAGTTTCTAGGTAAAGACAAAAGACAAGACATCAAAGGATACTGAGCCTGCTTCTCACCTTGTTATGAGCAACACCAGCAGAACAAGTAAACTCAGTTTCTTTCAACACTTGCATCCTGAGTTCAGCAACAATGATGGCCCCACAAGCTATAAGTTTATCATGGTAATCAGCATCAATTCTGCAAAGCCACTTCCTAACTTCTTTTTTAGCATCATTTCTATCCTGAATACAAAATCATTTTCAGTGAAGCTAACATGGTCATACCTCTCATGCCTAGCTGGCTATAAATTTTATCTGGAGATAAAAATAACGTATGATCAGATAATAAAGTTTGTTACAATGTTATCATAAAACTAGATATGAGCCCATATGTTGAATGGAGTCTAAGATGGGTGGTAGTATTCAAGACTTACGAATAGTATGGCTTCCAATGGATTTTATATGTTAATTGGTTGATTTTGAAAGACCACCCATCAATTTAACATTAACGCAGGAAACAAAAATAAATAAATAAAATTAAGTATATAGAAAATACAAGCAATACTTCCTTAAAATTAAGGAAAAGAGCATAGAAGGTGAAATATCTTTAAACATAGTTTTTGACCTCAACATTGAGCCCCAAAACATGTGCAACAAACCAGGACCACACACGGCACCCGCGACTGGCCGAGACTACACTCAAGCCTGAGCTTTTCACTTTTGCAGCTGCTGGCATACTTGATGAACATTTCTTAGTGTCTTTGATGTCTATTCCTGATGAATCGGTGTTCGAGTTTGTTAACAATAGAATGGAGGCATTCTGTAACAAAGGCGAAGACTTTGTTTAGAAAATGCAATGAATGGCGGGTATAATTTCAGGGTCTTGTATATAATTGGGTGACAAAATTATGAGCAATAAAAATTATATACAAGACCCTGAAATTATACCCGCCATTCATTGCATTTTCTAAACAAAGTCTTCGCCTTTGTTACAGAATGCCTCCATTCTATTGTTAACAAACTCGAACACCGATTCATCAGGAATAGACATCAAAGCCACTAAGAAATGTTTATCAAGTATGCCAGCAGCTGCAAAAGTGAAAAGCTCAGGCGGCAACGAGACTCGTTGCAGCTTTTCAAGAGCTTCTTTGAAAAGCCTCATAGGGTCATGCGTTGGAGACCCCACGGAATTCCCCTGCAAGGAAGGCTCCGGCTGGCTATTGGTTGCAACAGCTCCCACTCCGGCTCTGGCAACTAGAGCTCCAGTATCCGCCTCACTGGTGGTTTGGCTGTTGGTGGCAGCTCCAGATGTCCCTCTTTTTGTTTCATTATGTCCCCATTTTATATTGGACCGAGCAAGAGTATTATTACTATAACTCATCTAAAAATACAAAAGGAAAGGGATGGTATATCAAAACAAATGAATGTTATTTCTTGAGAAAACTTAAGTATTCCCTCATTCATGCTTCCAAACACATTTTGATACCACACTTCTTTTAGGCATAGAAAAGTAAAGAAAATAAGGCAAAATATGCAGGAAGAAAGTTTGAGGTTAGATTTGATTATTGGTTGTCATGAGGATTTAAATATTTTTAATTTGTATTTAAAAAGTTTAGGGTTCTCGATATTCATACATACATATATATCTGATATTATTACCAATTAAATTTGAGTTAAACTTGATGGTTTAGGTTTGAGATTTACCGTCCACTTGGATGGGAGGAAAAGTAGGGAAGAGACAAAATGAAAAGAAGAGAAAAGTAGGAAGAAAAATTATCTTGGTTGAGTGGGAGAAAACTGAAAGGAAAATGAGCAAATATTTGATGACAAAAATACACTTACCCTTTATTTAAAATTAAGTTAAGCATCGCAGCAATGACAAAATCATTTTAATACCAACATCATCAAATAATTTAAAATAATAAAGATATATTTAAAAACCAAATAATTTAACAAAAATGTTTTTTAAGGTAAAAAATAAAAGCTGGATAATTTTTTCAAACTAAATATAATAAAAGAAGATAAATAAATTATACATTATTAGTAAGTAATTAAAAATCTAATATACAAATGAAAGAGTTAAAGTGTAATATAAAAAAACTAAAATTAAAAACATTTTTTAAAAATTAAATATACATAAAAGGTTGGACATTATTCTCTATAGTTTACATTTTCAATCATTTCAAAGACGAGTTAAAATTATGTATTCAAGGAAAGGGTTTTTTTACATTACTAATGCATCCAAAGATATGCTGATACAACACTTCTTTTAGACATAGAAAAGGAAAGAAACTAATAGAAAGGGAAAAATATGTAGGAAGGATAGACATAGAATGACTACTTTTTCACTCACCTGGTCGGATGTTTGCCAGATTTGCTCTTGACGAAGACCAGATGTCAAGGGGGGACAACTACGGGACCTCTTTCTTCCCATTCAGCAAGTCTGCCTTACATCAAGAAAAAAATAACAATCACTACAAGTTAATCTCATCAATGAAATTGCGATGTGTACACCAAGGACCCGTCGAATTTCTTGCAATGCGATACTTTCTGGAAACCAAGCAAGCATACCTAGACAGGCTGGCATCCTCCAGGCTCCAGCATTTCATTTCATTTCATTATATATTCAATTAAATTTAAAAAGTGGAACGACTTTTAGTAATTTAGTTTTCTCTCTCTTGGGATTTGTGCCAAGAACTTCTACGTGCAATGGAAAATACAAGTCAATACAAAAACCCACCGGACTGGCCACGTGATTCCGCTGGTGATGAGCGGAAAAAGAAGGTGGAAGGGGTCACTCAGTATAGCTTCTTCACTTTAATCAAACTTAATTACTATTTTCTTTGCATAAAGTGATTCAATAATTAATTTAGAATCTTTTGGCAAACCTGAATAAAATAAAGTGAAACCGTATAAATGTATATAAGTCTGCCATTGGATAACAGAACCATTGAACTCTAGCTAGCTTTAACAAGTTCAGACGAGTGACGGCAGAAAATAAAGGTTATAGATATCTCAAACAAGAAACAAATCAGGGTGATGAGATTTATCGTGGAACAAAGCAGATCGGCGATGGCTAAAAAAGGGCCGGCGATGGAGAGGTAAGAAGCTATGCGCCTGCACTTAAAGCATGAAGATGAGAGAGATTATAAAACAGAAAATCAGAAGCTCACAGGTCACAGCGTTCCAGGCAAAACAAAACAAAACAGATAAAGGAAATCAGATGCCAAAGATGAGAGAAGAAGCGGAAAAAGAAGAAGGTGGAAGGGGTCACTCAGTATAGCTTCTTCACTTTAATCAAACTTAATTACTATTTTCTTTACATAAAGTGATTCAATAATTAATTTAGAATCTTTTGGCAAACCTAAATAAATAAAGTGAAACCGTATATATGCATATAAGTCCGCCATTGGATAACAGAACCAGTGAACCCTAGCTAGCTTTAACAGGTTCAGACGAGTGACAACAGAAAATAAAGGTTATAGATATCTCAAACAAGAAACAAATCGGGGTGATGAGATTTACCGTGGAACGAAGCCGATCGGAGATGGCTAAAAGAGGGCCGGCGATGGAGAGGTAAGAAGCTATGCGCCTGCACTTAAAGCATGAAGATGAGAGAGATTATAAAACAGAAAATCAGAAGCTCATAGGTCACAGCGTTCCAAGCATAACAAAACAAAACAGATACAGAAAATCAGATGCTAAAGATGAGAGAAGCAGCAGACAAAATTGGGAGCTCAACGTTTAAACAAAAGCAGCGAGATCGGTGATGAGAAAGGCGGATGACAATGACACTTAGTGGTATTTGGACAATAAATCCACGATTTATAAACACTTATTACCAAAAATAAATTATTCCAAACCAATAAGCTCCGATTTTTTACCAAGGAAGTACGGAACTGAGATGCAGCAGGAAATGAAGATAAAGGGTTTCAAAACCCTAATGCCACGTTTGGTAGCATGGAATTGAGAGGGAGGAAGTGGAATTGGAAGTGGATTTCAGTTTTTGGGATGTTTGGTATAATGGAAGTCACTTCCTCATGGAAAGTCACTTCCACCAAAAATGGTGGAAGTCACTTCCACCACTCACCCCATGGAAGTGACTTCCACTTCCACTTCTCATGATCTGTTTCCTCCAGGGTAATGAAACCCGGACCGGCCGGTCCGGCCCGGAAACCGACGCACCGGCCGGTAAACCGGTCCGGTCCGGGTTACCTATTTAAAAAAAAAAAATAATTTTTCCTTTAGAATTTCATACTATAAGTCTAAAATTTTCAATTTCTCACCGGTTTGGTCCCGGTTTAGCTCCGGTTTGGCCCCGGTCTGACCCATTGACCCTTAACCCAGTACCCCGACCGGTTCAATACCCGGTCCGGGTTTTAATACCTTGGTTTCCTCAATTGTCCTCCTCATTTTTGGTGAAAGGGTATATTGGTAATTTCACATTTTAAATCAACATATTATTTATAAATTATATCTCACTTCCATGGTCATACCAAACACACTTTTAACCCCAATTCCACTTCAATTTCCACTTCCAGTTCCACTTCAATTTCCACTTCCAATTCCATCAAAAACTCTTCCATCATACCAAACGGGGCATAAATTGGTGAAAGTCCAGGCTATTATGGGGTCTATGCGTGCCAGATACAAATCCGCGCTCTGTGCTATTGTGAAATGAGACTAATGGCTCGTTTGGTATTATGGAAGAGTTTTTTATGGAAGTGGAAGTGGAAATTGAAGTGAAAGTGGAAATGGGGTTAAAAGTGTGTTTGGTATAATAATGGAAGTGAGATATAATTTTTAATTAAAATATATATTTAAAATATGCAAATACCAAACTTCCCTCAGACAAAAAAAAAACTCCACACCCAACTCATACCTTCGTCGGACCACCGCCAGCCTAAAAAGTGGATGCAAATCAAAACAGACGAGAACCAGAACAGAACAATGAAAGCACAGGACAAACAAGAACCAGAACAGAGTAATGAAATCGCAAAAAAATCAATCCAAAACTTGAACCCAAATGCTAGACAGAAATTGAAATTACAAACTCAGATTTAAAGGGAAATCAAAATCGCAATCCCAGATGTTGCATGAACAAAATTCGTTTGCACCTAGCTGACTCATGTTTGCCTCTGGAGGGAGATGATGGCGAAGTTGCGTTTGTAACCCCCTCACCGTAATTACATCCGGATTTCAAAATTTAAGTGAAATAGAAACCAATAAGACAAAATAACAATTTATAATCCCTCATCCAAGAGATGGGGTATTTTGAAACTCAATTCAAAACGTAATTATTCCTGGTCTCACATTCACGTGCAGATATAATTACTTGAGAAATTAACTCACATAATAAATATCAGAGTGCGGAACTAAAATCCCGGCAAACCCTGGGTTACTCATACATATAACTTGGGTTTAAAGATTTCCCAAATTGGCGATTACATATCCAAAATTTAACATTTACATCTTATGTACAAATGGTAATCCCAAAACAAAATAGATAACCAACAACCACTAAAGTCTCAGAGTAATCCTAACTATTCCTGGTTGTCTACTTCCCTTTCGAGCCACTCGCCCTGTCTGAAAAGGTTAGTCATTTGGAAAGAGTGAGATTCTAAAGAATCCCAGTAGTAACAAATTATTCATACCACACGTAATCACATAGCATGTAAACAAATCATCTCATATCAGCAACACAAATCACACTCCACCCTCATCCCCTTTTACTACCGGAAAGGCACACCGTCCTAACCCGAACCGTTGTTAGCGACTCAGGGACTATTAGCGTGGCAGTGCATATGAATAGTCTTACGGCTCACATATAGCCTTTTGGCTTTCACAAATGGCCCGTCGGCTTCACAAATAGCCTTTCGGCTCACAATTAGCCTTTTAACCCATATAATCACATATAACACACCCTAACCTCATCCCCTTTTACCGCCGGGAAGGCACACAGCCCTTACCCGAACCGTTGTTAGCGACTCAGGGACTATTGGTATAGTAGTGCTTTCACAATTTCACATATCTTGCAGCATACGAAATTATCACATCACAATGACATAGCACACATACAATGTATCACATAAGGTATAAAAAAAGAGTCACTACCTGTATCTTTCCTGACTGGCTCCGGTACCGTAGTCTCACGGGGGCGACAGATGTCAAATCCTATACCAAATTAGGGACAACCAATCAATCTCTTTTCCAAGTTCTTAAATTCATAATACTCTAAGTTGGTTATCATTTAGGACACTTTAGGTGGCTAAAAGATACTTAAACATATGCCTAAAGGGTTGGAAGAAACTACCCCAAAGACCCCTTTTTCGAAGGCACAACACTGATTTTTGACAGCCTCACTTGAGTGAAGACGACCTCACTCAAGTGATGAGAGGCTTGTGCTCAGGTGAGAAGGACTCTCACTCACGAGTGCTTGACAGGGAGCAGCCTTCATGGACAGGAAGTGCTCACAGCACTCGAGCACCAAGCTCTGCACTCGGGTGATGACCCCAATTATGCTCGAGTCCCTGAAAGTGCAACACCACGAGTGACAACCAGAGAGCACATGCAATCATCAGAGGGACAAGCTCACTTGAGCATGCCCTCAGTGCTCGGGTGAGACGGCCGTGCTTGCGAGTGTCAGAGCATACTCTTGAACAATGGCCAGCGAGTAACAACCCGAGAGCAACCCTAACTCTGGATTCACTCCATCACTCGAGCAAGCCCAAGCTCACTCGAGCATGTTCTTCCCTCACTCGAGAACAAATGAATGCATTCGAGCCTCATTCAAAGAGTCCAAGCCAAACTCAAAGCAGAAAGGGAAAAATACACACAGCACTCGAGCATGATCTTCCTCTGCTCGAGTGATGTGCATCAGAGACCAAAAACGCAGAAAATATCAGAAAACACCAGATGGTCAAATTTATACCTAATGGTTCCCAACTCTACCAAACGCTCATACACACTTGGCACTAACTAGGGAACACATTGGTAACCTCTCAAACACTCCAAAAACCCTTTCTACCACAATTTATGCCTTTGGGTCTCTATGACACTCATTATCCCAAATCTTATTCAACTTAGATCCAAACTTTAAAACCATATTAACTACTCAAATGGCCTCACAATAGACCATTTCCAACATCAATCACAATGAAATTCATATATCCAAAAATAGACATAAATTAGGGCAAAATTCCATATTTTACCAAACTTGTCCAAAAAATCACAAGCAATATAGCAAAATGCACTAAATGCCTACCTCTTCACTTTGCCAAATCCAGAATCTTGATTCTTCAAGTTTCAAATTTTGATCCACACACAACCTCCACTATTCAAGATTCTGAAATCACCACAATGAAGCTCTCAATGAGGTGCAAAACATTAGAGAAGAGGTTTTTAGCTTAAGAGGATCATAACTCACCAAGATTCAAGCTTTTCTTCTTCCTCTTCCATTGCTTGAGCGCCGGAAACAATGGAGAGAAGAGAGAGAATATGAGAGATGGTGAGATGATGAGGGAGATGATGATGATGCAATGTCTCTTTTCCCTCCCCAAAACACAACCGAAAAGAGAGAGGAGGAAGAGAGAAAAGTGATTATTTTTCCTCTTGTGCCACATCCTATGGCCATCACCATGCCACTTGTCAATATCTTAATCACTTCCACCATGAGCTCACACAATGCCAAAACATAGGATTCTAACCCATGATCAATGAATCTCAACCCTTGATCTCTAATACCACACATATTTATACCAAATTCACATTACATTAATCCCAAAAGTGCTAATTACACTAATTACAATAATTATCAGAGTCATTATCCCTAATCACAAATCGGGATATTACAACGTTTACTGCCAAAAGGAGTCGAGGAGCAACACGTATTTGCTGTTGGAAGGTGGAGTTGTGTCTGCTGCTATCACCGATAGAAATGGAGCATCGTATTTGTTGTCGGCTTGTTGTTGTCGTCACCATGAAGGACGATCTTTGTCATTACTCGTAGAATCAACCAGAGGTTCACCGTCTTCATTGCCGTCGAAGATCTATGACTTTCAACCGATATTGTTTCCTCCGCACATCAATCAGAGGTTCGTCGTCGCCGTTGCTGGTGGAGGAACGTCACTATCTGTGACAGTGGAGGTCCGCCACTGCTACCACGATGGAGGACCATTGTTGCTGGTAGAGGGGAGGAGGAAGATCAGAAGGGTAAGGGAGGAAAAAATGCTGGAAGTTGCGTTGGAAGTCACTTCCATTGGTGTAGGCAAGGAATTGACTTCCATCAATTTTGATGGAAGTGGGTTCCAAGAGAAAGTGACTTCTTGGATACCAAACAAACAAAAATGGAGAATTCACTTCCATCTCTACTTCTCCCTCCTTACTTCCAGTGTACCAAACGGGGCCTAACAAACTAGAGAAAGAGCCGGAAATACGGCCAGCCTAATCTTCTCTGGGTCGTCCGTTTAGTCCTCCTTCCTAATAATTCTCTCATTTTTTAAGCTCGTAATCCTATAGGACTGGCTCTTCATGGGCTTGGATCTAAATGAGTCTGAAATCATTTTAATTTAATTTTTTTTTCAAGTTTTACAATTTATTTATTATTTTATTTTAAATTGAGGTACATTATTTTTAAAACTCAAAAATTTTTAATTAAAATAATCATCTAATGTCCAAATTAGTCTTTTTTTAAAAGTTTAAATGAATAAACCATTGTAGAAAATAAAATAAATCAAACCATTTAATATGTATTTGTCTGTTACTAATACTCTATTAGGTACTTATGTGTCTTTCATATTGATAATTTGATATAATGATATTATATATATTAATTTATTTTTAAAAAATATTAAATAGGCTTAAAAGGGCCGGCTCTACAGGGATACAAGACCGGCCCTATTTAGTCCTGCTTCCTTTTTTAGCATATAAATCATAAGCTCGGCCCTTGAAGGGTCCGGGCCTAAACGGCTTGGCCCGATTTCCCGACTCTAACCAAAAATGCCGCTGAACTAAAAGACAAAGGGGAGATTATTTTTTTTTACTTTTAAATTTTTTAAAAAAATGTCACTTAATTTTATAACATATCTTTTTAATCCTTTGAATCTTTGATCTTAATATTATTAGACTTAAATGACAATTTTTTTATGTCAGTTATTGTTTTTTAAAAAAAGATTAAAATTAATATATCAACATTCTTTTATTACCTTAATCGGAGATTAAAATTATAGTGTTTTGAAAAAATAGGGGTAAAATTGTTCTTAAAAATATAAAATTCGACAAAAAAAAAACTTGACTTTTCCCTAACATTGCAGTTCATCTCTTTTCTCAAAAAGCCTTCACGTATTACTAGAAAGTGAATTTAGGCTCTTTCCTCCTTCCCAATGTTCTATTGCATAATGTCGAGTCTAGAAGGTGAATTTAAGTTCTTCCCTCTTTACAATGGGAGTAATCACTGTCCGAGTCTTTAAATCAAGCTTTCTCCTTGTAGTACATCTCTCTTCTCATACTGCTTCCGGTCCATCATATTTGACTATATTCTCTTCCTCTTACAATATAAGACATTTTAATTAATTTATCAAACACTAATTAAATATGTTTTATTGAATTTTTTTTAAGTTTACTTATATTATATTAGGTTTCAAATGAGAGAGAAAATAAAAAACAAGTCACATTTAAGTGTGTATATATATATATATATTATATGATATTATTATATTGTGTTAGTTTTAAATTTAATTTATTAAGATATATTAAATTTAATAACTAACATGATAGAGATATAGTATCTCAGATTTTAATTTATGAAGATAAATTGAATATAATGGCTCTTTATTTGGATTAAATAAATAGGTTAAATTAAAACTGTTGGACAGATTTAATTTAAACTGAATTTATTTAATTATCTCATCAAGATAATTGATTGTTAATTAATTTCCAAATTAATGATGATTAATTTTGAAATTTGAAAATAGCCCTCATAGGTTATAAACTTGATAGAGCAGATATATATATATATATATGCACATGAGAATTGAGAGCCGCAAGTGAAACCCTAGGAGACATTAGAGGCGCTAGCACGTAGTCTCAGTTGGAGAGCATTCGTGTGGATACCGGTAGAGGGAGCGGACCTGACATGTTGGCTCCTAGAGATCGTGAAAACTTTGAATCATCAAAAAGGTATGAATCCTTCAAACTTGGTTTAAACGTCGTTGATAGATCCTCGATTAGGATCAGTGAAAATTTTAAAATTCTTCCGCTGTGCCTACCGATTCTAACACAGGCTTGGTTTCGAGCTTGTTTGACTCTTTGGCCTTACCACCTGAGCCATTACCCTTCCATTTGCCCTTCCCTTTCTTTTTCATACCTTTCCTTTCTAAGCCATCAAAAGAGTACTGGGCTTTTTCTTAATGCTTTGCTCAGTAGTTTTGAGCATCCCATGCAGCTCAGAAATTGATTTCTCCATGTTGTTCATGTTGTAGTTTATGACAAATTGATCATAACTCTCCGAGAGTGACTTTAGGATCAAATCCGTAGCTAACTCCTAGCTCATGGGAAATCCAAGCCTCTTAAGGTGATCAATATAGCCTTTCATCTTTAACACATGAGTGCTAACTAATGCACCTTCAGCCATCTTGCTGAAATGTAAGGCCTTTGTGGTCTCATACCTTTCATGCCCTGCCTATTACTGGAACATTTCTTTGAGATGGACAATCATCTCATGAGCCTCCATAAGTTCCAAATCTCTTTAGAGCTCTGGAACCATAGTGGCAAACATTAGGCAACCTACATCCACAGAGTCATCCTTATGCTTTGTGTAATCATCTCTCTGATCTCTTGGAGCATTGGCTGCAAGCTCCTCAAGAATGGGTTGATCTAGGTCATAAGCCTTTCTTTCGTGCTTGAGAACAATTCTTAAGTTCCTGAACCAGTCAAGAAAATTTATCCTTCTCAAGGACCGATCGTAATGATAGTGTAGCAGTATTCACTAGTTGAGATGATTCTACAATTAAAATATATAAAGTTAGTTAGTAATCTCCCACTAAATTAACAACCCTCAATATAATAATTAGTGGGCTAAGATCCATATTTAGCTTAAACTTAAGTTCTCTTTGGCAATATGCTTAAATTCAAGTTATTTAGGTAGGTAACCTATTTACCAATTACATCACATGTAACTCTTAGAGATTTATAGGATTCGATCATCATATGATTCGACATGTTTAATCCCATATAACGCCTTGAGATTCAAAACTGTTTTGTTAATCTCAATTAAGTTAAAACAATAATGAATATTATGAGCAGCACCATTACTCATGCTTGTCTCATCAAGATAACTAAAGTGCATCCACTTTAGTGGTTTCCACAATTGAGCGATCTAGGTTTTGACAATTATTCATGAATTGACGGCATTATGACTTAAGATTTAATTCAGAGGGCTCAATTAATTAGCTTTATTTATATGAATGCAATCATGATCATATCTCATATAAATAAATACATATAAATGCAAAAGTATTCATGCAATGAACTAATAAGAAGCATAATTTAAACGTGACACAACAAGGCTTACCTAACCTCAAATCCTCCCAAGCCAATGAGAAGACTTCTCTAAATAAGAAAAAAATACATTGAGAGAAACCTCGTTTAAACATTCGAGGGTAGTGAGATGAGAAGAGAATGTACATTGAGAGTATTTAGAGGAAGGCACAGCACGCGGGCTGTATTTAAATATTACAATCCTTTGTAAAAAATCTAAAGCCATGTTGTTCACCATACCCAAACAAGTATGAAGAATAAAGCACAACAAGAATTCATATAATATGAAAAGCAATAAATGTCGTGATCAAATTATATTGAACTACGAACAAGTAGTCACGGTGGTCCCGCTAGCCGATTAGAGGGCGGGGTCAAGGGGCAGCGACCATGCGTGGTTGCAAGGGGCAACGCCCCTGGAACTTTTTGAAAAAGGCACATTCCTTTCAAAAGAAATATTTAAAAATTTAAAATTTCAGACCCAATTTTTAAAAGTTTCGTTTAGTCCAGTTCTAAAGGGTTTTCGACCCATTTTCAAATACAACAGCCCAGAACGCTTCTGATCCGAATTGTCTTCCCCATAGTTTTGGATCCTTAATACCCGAATAGATATCTGAACTTTGACCTGATTGGATTGTCGCAAACTATGATCTTAGGTATCCTACTCAATTTCATGCAAGCCTAGGGTTTCATACAAGCAAAGATCTAATCAGTTCAAGAAAAAAAACCATGAATTCTAGTTTCAGATCTAATCCAGAACTGAAATCGCATAACCAGCAGCGCATATAATTGAAACAATTTTGGCAGATCGTAAATATGCAGTAATAGCCGAAAACCAAAATCAAAAAAACAATTCCAAGATCACATCTTTCAAAATTGTTCCGTTTCATATTAACTAAATCACATACATATTCGGACGTTTCTTATTAACATACATACATATCCCATATATATCACATGTATAAGAATCATAAACTTAATTTAAATGCATAATTGACCTGGCATTGATGCCACTGTTAGGATCAACAGGCACAACGAAAGAATTTTAAAATTTTCACCGATCCTAATCGAGGATCTATCAACGGCGTTTAAATCGAGTTAAAAGGATTCATGTTCAATTCAGGTTTTTGATCTCTAGAAGCCAACACCTCAAGTCCGTTCCTTCTACCGGTATCCACACAAATGCTCTCTAATGCAGACTACGTGCTAGCGCCTCCAATGTCTCCTAGGGTTTCCCTTGCGGCTCACAATTCTCATGCGTGTCTGAGTATATCTGCTCTATCAAGTTTATAACCTATGAGGGCTATATTCGAATTTCAAAATTAATCTTTATTAATTTTGAAATTAATTTAAATTAATTATCTTGATGAGCTAATTAAAAAAATTCAGTTTAAATTAAATCTGTCTAATATTTTTAATTTAACCTATTTATTTAATCCAAATAAAGAGTTATTAGATTTAATTTATCTTCATAAATTAAATCTGAGATATTATATCTCTATTATGTTAGTTATTAAATCTAATTTATCTTAATAAAATTAAATTTAAAACTAACACAATATAATAATATAATATATATAATATTATTAACAAATTTTTATATTATATATATATATAATTCATCCACCTTAGATTAAATATTATTTCGTGTTAGACCATTCTTGTGTGCAACCCTGTAGGCCCATACAAAGTTGGTAGTGGGCCAATAACTTTACTAACCCACAAGTCGAAAGCAGCCTCTAGCAAGCATTACCACTACCCAATTCATATGAGGATTGTTAACACGATGCAACCTATCATACAACTATGTTGCGTCCCTTTTGTCACATGATATATTGGTCAAGGATGAGGCATGGATAATGTCATCCTCTTGTTCCTGATCATTACTTTCTCGATTCCTGAGTAGTCTGACAATAGAAATGGAAACTCCTTTCTATCGTAGTATGGTAATACATTTTTCAGACTCACTCATCGAAGGGCCCAGTAATATCTCTCTACTAATGTGAGGGACAAATTCCATCTTGATCATTCATATTCCTCTACATGAAAGACCACCAAGCCCGATCGCAGCCTTTATCATCACTAGGTCAAAAGTGACTTTTGACTAGTTCAAAGATTAGCAACTCTCTTGTAGAAATCCATGATGACCTCAGGTCAAAAGGGCATTGTGACGTGGTTGTACATGAGAAAAGCTTATGACTTGATCCATGTAGCTTTCTCATAGTGGGTCGGTCCAGCACCTTGTACTCTTATAAGTGCCTAAGACTTTGATTCTTATCTCCATATCTTATCAAAGTCATACTAGTCTTGTTTCATCTCGCTCCCATATAGATGACCAACCAGGGACATTTCAGGATAATCTTTATGATTTATCTAAGGATACAATTATCACAGTTAACATGCAAATAATATGATAACAAAATGGAGAAATTTCATTAAATTAATAATGTTCAAAGTAATGATTGACCCTTATGGTGAAATTTCCAACACAAGAAGCATTTCACATTCATTAACATTGTTCGCTCACAATTTAAATGGTTCTTTAACAGTCTCAATTCTTGTGAATCCTAATTCCCCTCATGAAAGTAGCACAGTCTAACAGGTTTTGATAAAAGGATTCACAACTTGTGATAACAATTTCACTGCTTACTTCTCAAAATTAACCTTTTAACAGAGTTTCACAACTTCTTATTAAGGTTTCCCAACTTCTAATTACGTTTTCACAAGTACAATATCAAACATTCCCACTTACCAACATGTTTTTCAATTTCATATTAACCATTTCCAAAAAACTTGTCACGTTTTCCCACGTTAAGATTAGGATTTCACACCCAAGCCACCAATTTTGACCAAGGAATTCTCAAACTTCCCCACTTCATTAGATAATTTTCCAAATTCTCATTATGGATTCACAAATTCTACATATGATTTCCCAACATAGAAATTACACCTTCCTACATACCAATACGCTTTCACAGTGTCATATAAACAATTTCCAAGTTTATATTAGGTTTTCACAGGTTAATTTCCTACATTACAATACTGGTTCATGTTACGTGTGTAAATGGTCTATTAAATAGTGCAAGTGTACACTGTCGTAATCAAGTAATATAGAAGTGAGTAGAGTATCGTTCCCACGAAGATTGATCACTAAGTACCAAAATAGGTAATTTTAATTCTATGTAGTCGATCGATTCGTTGGTGATTAAGAGTACGAAATAAAAGATGAGCAAATATGAATGCAAATGATATGAAACAATAATGAGAAAAATTCCTAGGGATTATATTTCACTTAACAAATTCCGGATTGAATCACTTATCTATTCTAGCCCAATTTATTCCAGATGATTGACAGTCGAGTTTCCCTAATTTAATTACTAGCCTCTTCCAAGGTCAAGCAATTCTATAATTAATTGCTAATCCAATACATTCCTATATGAATTTAAGCAATTAATTATGCATTAAAATTTATGGAACTCTATAAGACTACACAACTCATATGAATATATTCCTATTTCATATGCAAGTTATGGTTTTAATTATAGGGTCTACACACATGTATCTCCTTCCGGTCTCAACATATATATTGGAATCATTCAAAAGATGGCCAATCAAATGAAAGCATTAAGAGTAATAATTAAAACTCAATCATAAAGGAAAAATAAAACTAGATTTAATAAGTTAAGATTCAATCCGTTATTAGTAAGCTACGTCATCACCCTAGGAAAATGAAAATTTAGCTCATGATAAAATTAAAAACAAAACCAAAATAAATTGACATTATATAAAGCTAGAATGAAATCCTTATAAATACTGCATAAAACTTAAATATTAAATTCTTAAACATAAATATACAACCAAAAGATGCATAAAAAATGTAAAAATCTATCCGCCCCTTTAGGAGGTAAAACCTTCCATGTAGGTGGCATACAAAGAGTAATACAATCCTAAGCCTTCCAAGATGGAGGCGTGCAAGAAAATAATACAATACCTAAAATTAATTCTAAGATGATGTAGTAAGTGGAGAAGAGATGAGAGTAATGAAATGGTGTGTAAGTAGATAAGAGAGAAGAGTAATGGAAATGAAATGGTATGTGTGGAGAAGAGATGAGAGTAATGGATATGAATTGGTGTAAGTAAAATGTGAAGGAGAGGGTGGCTATATATAGGGAAAAATGGAGTAAGGTAGATGAAATGTGATAGGTGGATTAGTAGATAGAATGTGATAGATGAAGCAGTTGGTGAAAAGAAAGATGAAGAGGTAGATGAAATGTGGTAGATGAAGTAGTAGGTGAAAAGAAAGATGAAGAGGTAGATGAAATGGTTGGTGGAATGATAGATGATTCCCGATTTCAACTTTCAAGCAAAATTCGAAACCCTTGAGATAGAACTGGAATTTCGTTTCAACATAAAAGTTGTAGAGCTCTTTCTTAGCTTTTTATCCATATAAAGAATGTCCCAATCCAACATCTAGAGCTCCAGATATTGCCTGAAAACTGAAAGAGGGTCTAATTTAGTATTTTCCAAGAAATTCTTTTTTATGCCAAAATCATGATTTATTTATAAATTACACCCAAATTTATTAAATTCAGCTCAAATGTCATCCATAAAATCATCATATAAGAGAGAATAAATATGCAAATATTTTACTTATCAAATTCCCCCATACTTAGCTCTTGGACGTCCTCGGACAAGGAGTGACCATTAAGTGCTTCCAACAACATTAGAAGTGTCAAGTCATAAGCAAGAACACAATTGAAAAATAAAGAAATCATAGTATTCATGAATCAACAAAAATATAAACTGGTAATTTCTTTTGAAAATGAATAAACCGAGTTCATAGTTATGACTCATTCTCCCAATCTCTCAAGTGTTTAAGGGTAAGTGTTTCACTCGAATTCAACAGAAAAAATTGCACTACCATAGGCTTGCTAAAAATCTCAATCTCCACTATCTAATTCACATGCATAATTCAAATCAAAAGGACTTGTTAAGGGTTGTAATGGAGTTAAGGTAAAAGGAATGTAAAACATGATATGAAAAACTAAATATAAAAATTAATAGAACAATAAAAAAATGGGCCATCTTCTGAATAAATCTATTTCATCACAACAACCCACAATTCGAATAACAATTTTTTTTCAACTCTTTTTTTTATCAATTCATTTTTTTTCCTTTTTTTGCTTGCAACTTTAAAGTTGATGATATATACACCCCCACACTTGTCAAAAGCTCATTTCACAAAACTTTTAAATGCTCTACTAATCTTTCGAATTAGGTAAAAGTATTTGATATATCATTAAAGTATATGTCAATGGGTTGTGAACAAAGAAACAGTCAATGAGGCTCAAAGGGGCTTATCAACGGTATAATTGCAAGGTTGGCTATTTGGCTCTAGCTAAACAAAATGAATGCCTTTATCATCTTTGAATGTGCATGTGTAATGTAATTTCAACTAGATTTAAAGCAAGTTCTAGAGTGACAACTTAATAGGTGAATATCACACATAAGAGAAATAATCATTATAAGCTCAAAAGCGGGCTTTCAAACTCAACTCATTCAATCTCAAAATTCATCACCAATTGTAACAATCAGTTGTTCATTCATGCTATGAAATCTCAAAATTCAATTGATCCATATTCAAAACTTATATACTTCTTAAGATCATTACAAAGCACTTAAATAAGATGATTTTTTTTTTACTTTTACTCTCTTTTTTTTAAGAATGAACAAAAACATGCAACTACTAAAATGCATCTCAGGAGTTAAGAATAACTCCTTACTCAGCCATTTTTTCCACACCCCATGCATCTAATGATTTTACTAACTAACAAAAGAAAAACAAAATTTTTTTCTCTCTCCTCCCCCAACCTAAATCATACATTGTCCCCAATGTCTTCTAGAGCTCAGAGAAGGTTTTTTTTTTTGAAACATAAAAACATAATAAAGTAAAATCAAAATACTAAAAGTAAAACCAAGAGATTAAGGAAAGTTACAACCGAAGGGTGGTATCTGGGTTCTGCTTCTGACTGCTATCTGAAGATTGGCCACCTATTTGCTTGACGAGTAAATCTGGTTTAGGTTCATAGGTTTGCAGTTGATCGAGCAGCTGATCAGCAGTTGGTGCAGAAATTATGGAATGACGAGTCGCTTGGGGTATGAATCCTGTTTCCACAGCATGATCAAGAAAAGACAACAGATTATCATAAAAACCATTAACATTTAACAATCCTAATGGCTTTTTGTGATAGTTTAACTTAGCCCAATATGCAACGCTAGAAATGCCATCCAACGTCTCCAAACCACCAGGTAGAGCAATAAAACCTTGAGAATGGTAGAACATTACTCCCATTTGTTTAGGCAAGCTTGAAACCTGTAACTCTTATCCTAAGGAAAAAGTGTGATCTTCCAACTCCTTCACCCTCACACTTAAACCCTTGCTTCATTCATGGATGCAGAAATGGCCACACTTCCCTTTAGGCCCTGGATGCCTCCCCCGTACACAAAGTTGATTTTTCTGGCAGCTAATGCAATTCCAAGTTCGTTTGCTGCTGTTATAAACTCTCCTTTCTTGCCCAAATCAGTTTCACCAAAAATGCAAATAGATGTAAATCTACATTTTTCTCTTTGTTTCTCTCGGACCATGTACGTTTACAAGAGGAAGAATTCATATTTACAAATGGAAGTGTGCATATTTACAAATGAAAGAGTACATATATATAATACTAAAACAACAACAACAAAATCACACAAATCACACATTTTTCAAAGAAGTTTGAAAAAAATTTCTGACACAAATGACCAGTGGGCCCTTGCATGAAGAAATTAAACAAAAAGAGGAAAGAAAGTCAAAATATAAAGTAGAGTAGGAAAAATCTACCGAAAAGATAAGAAAGATTAGACAAAAGCTATGAAAAAGACAGAACAAATTAAACACAAGCATGATTATGTACAGTAGTTATGATTTTGGCTCACATCTTCCTCTGGTTTTACGTCCAGAAATGGCTTAAACCCTTTCTATGAATTGAGGATTTGCTTCCCATCCATTTTTCTTATAAACTGGCAAACAGGGTCTTTTAACGTCAGATTCCCAAGACAATAACACTCTTTTTTCTCTGTTGAATATGTCTGCTAAATCAAGAAGAATACGATGAACATCACCACTCAGATGCGTCTCAAGAGTTTGAATGATATCATCCAGTGACTCCTTACTCAGTCCATCCTTTATAAATTTAATTTTATCTTCTCGATTTACAGAAACCATACCTTTACTCTTACAGCGATGATCACATGTCCACCTTGCACATTTATAGCAGACGTTCATCCTTTTATCTCTTATCTTTTTGGAGTAAGAACTTCTTCCCATTCCTGGTAAAGTTTTAACAAATGATTTATGAATCTCACCTGCTAAACATACCTTAGCTTCAATGATCCAGCGTATGTCCACAGGAAGGCCTAAACGCTTGAATATCTTCATCCTTTCAAGTTGATTGTTATAGATCTTCCTGAGCACATCTTTGGGAAGAGTGGGGAACCTGTTCTCAAGCTTTGCAAGGGATTCCTCCATGGTAACTTAAAATGAAATTGATAATGACTAAAATTCTCAATCCAGTGTAGTGTGTTTTGATGAGTAGGAAAGAAAAATGAGATAGTAGGAAAGAAGTTTTGAGAGAGTAGGAAAGAAAATTGTGAGAGCAGGAAAGAAATTTTGGGTTGCCTCCCAAATAGCTACCCTTCTTTAACGTCTTTAGCTAGACAAAGATTTAAAAAAAATTTTAATTTTTTTGTTTAAAAAATTTTATGAGAAGGAGGACTTACCTGTTGGTTCCTTAAACGTGATGACAGATTTCAAAGTGTTGAGTGCACCTTTATTGTATTCTTTGAGCCTTTGCCCATTCACTTTGAATTTTTGATCACCATCTTGAATCTCCACAGTTCCATATGGCCATACTTGAATCACAGTAAAAGTACCTGACCACCTTGATCTCAGCTTTCCTGGAAAGAGCTTTAATATTGAGTTATATAAAAGCACTTTTTGTCCCGGTGTAAACTCTTTCTTCAAAATTCTTCTGTCATGCCACATTTTTGTCTTCTCCTTGTATAACTTTGCATTTTCATAAGCTTATTGTCTGAATTTTCAAGCTCATTGAGTTGGAGAAGCCTTTTCTCACCAACTACCTTTAAGTCAAAATTTAATGCTTTTACTGCCCAATATGCTTTGTGCTCCATTTCTACTGGAAGATGGCATGCTTTTCCATAGACCAATTGATACGGGGATGTACCAATTGGTGTCTCGAAGGCGGTTCTATAAACCCAGAGTGCATCATCTAACTTTTGAGCCCAATCCTTCTGGTTGGAATTCAGTGTCTTCTCTAAGATCCACTTCAGTTCTCTATTTGAGATTTCCACCTACCCGCTAGTTTGTGGATGATATGGAGTTGCAACCTTATGAGTTACTCCATATTTAGTTAGCACAGACTGAAGCTGCTGATTGCAGAAATGCCTTCCTCCATCACTGATAATAGCTCTAGGCACCCCAAATCTTGAAAAAATATTCTTCCTTAAGAACTTCACAACTACTCGAGAATCATTTATAGGAAAGGCAGCCGCTTCAACCCACTTGGAGACATAATCAACAGCTACTAAAATGAACTGGTTGCTAAATAGGAGGGAAAAGGCCCCATAAAATCGATCCCCCATACATCAAAAAAGTTTAACTTCTAAAATGTTGGTTAAAGGGGCTTCATTTCTCCTTGAGATATTTCCCGTTCTTTGACATCTGTCACATGTTGCCACAAGTCTGTGAGCATCCTTGAAGAGTGTAAGCCAGTAAAATCCTGATTGAAGGACTTTAGTAGCTATTCTATTTGATCCAAAATGACCACCATATGGGGATGAATGACAGTGATTTAAGATGCTGTCCATTTCTTCTTCAGGAACACATCGCCTGATAATTCGATCTGGGCTTTGTTTGTATAAGAACGGATCCTCCTAAATTTGATATTTTGTTTGTTGCATCCCCCTTTCTAGGCCCAATGCAACTTTCTAGGGGGTCCAGGCATGGATTTGCAACAGTCGGATTTTTGGTAGCATGGGTTGGCAACCTTGTTCGAGGTACGAGCAAGTCTTGGCAGCCTTGGGCAAGGTGGTGGCAAGGTTTGGCAGCCTTGGAAAGGGTCCGGGCAAGGTTTGGCACACTTGGGCAGGGTCCGGGCAAGTCCTGGCACGTCCAGGACTGGTTCTGTCACATCCAGGACTGGTCCTTGCTGGTTCAGGACTTACTCAGGACTTGCCCGGGCAAGGTTCTGCACAGTGCAAAAACTTCAACCCCGTACCAAAATTAAATGTACTCGTTACATTTGTGATTTTGTTTGTTGCATCCCCCCTTTCTAGGCCCAATGCAATTTTCTAGGGGGTCCGGGGCAAGGATTTGCAACAGTCGGATTTTTTGTGGCATGGGTTGGCAACCATGTTCAGGGTACGGGCAAGTCTTGGCAGCCTTGGGCAAGGTGGTGGCAAGGTTTGACAGCCTTGGAAAGGGTCTGGGCAAGGTTTGGCATACTCGGGCAGGGTCCGGGCAAGTCCTGGCACGTCCAAGACTAGTTCTGTCACATCCAGGACTTGTCCTTGCTGGTTCAGGACTTACTCAGGACTTGCCTGGGCAAGGTTCTACGCAGTACAAAAACTTCAACCCCGTACCAAAATTAAATCTACTCGTTACATTTGTGATTTTGTTTATTGAATCCCCACTTTCTAGGTTGAATGCAATTTTCTAGGGGGTCCGGGCATGGATTTGCAACAGTCGGATTTTTGGTGGTATGGGTTGGCAACCTTGTTCAGGGTACGAGCAAGTCTTGGCAGCCTTAGGCAAGGTGGTGGCAAGGTTTGGCAGCCTTGGAAAGGGTCCGGGCAAGGTTTGGCACACTTGGGCAGCGTCCGGGCGAGTCCTGGCAAGTCCAGGACTGGTTCTGTCATGTCCAGGACTGGTCCTTGCTGGTTCAGGACTTGCCCGGGTAAGGTTCTGCGCAGTGCAAAAAACTTCAACCTCGTACCAAAATTAAATCTACTCGTTACATTTGTGATTTTGTTTGTTGCATCCCCCCTTTCTAGGCCCAATGCAATTTTCTACGGGGTCTGGGCATGGATTTACAACAGTCGGATTTTCGGTGGCATGGGTTGGCAACTTTGTTCGGGGTCCGGGCAAGTTTTGGCAGCCTTTGTCAAGGTGGTGGAAGGTTTAGCAGCCTTGGGAAGGGTCCAGGCAAGGTTTGGCACACTTGGCCAGGGTCCGGGCAAGTCCTGTCACGTCCAGGACTTGTTCTGGCACGTCCAAGACTGGTCCTGGCTGGTTCAGTACTTACTCAGGACTTGCCCGGGCAAGGTTCTGCGCAGTGCAAAAACTTCACCTCCATCCCAAAATGAAATCTACTGGTTACATTTTCGATTTTTTTTGTTGCATCCCCCTTTCTAGGCCCAATTGAACTTTCTAGGGGGTCCGGGCAAGGATTTACAACATTCGGATTTTTGGTAGCATGGGTTGGCAACCTTGTTCGGGGTCCGGGCAACTCTTGGCAGCCTTGGGCAAGGTTTGGCAGCCATGGAAAGGGTCCGGGCAAGTCCTGTCACGTCTAAGACTGGTTCTGGCACATCCAGGATTGGTCCTGGCTGGTTCAGGACATACTCAGGACTTGCCCGGGCAAGTTTCTGCGCAGTGCAAAAACTTCACCCATGTACCAAAATGAAACCTACTCGTTACATTTTTGATATTTTTGTTGCATCCCTCCTTTCTAGTCCCAATACAACTTTCTAGGGGGTCCGGACAAGGATTTGCAACAGTCGGATTTTTGGTGGCATGGGTTGGCAACGTTGTTCGGGGTCCGGGCAAGTCTTGGCAGCCTTGGGCAAGGTCGTGGCAAGGTTTGGCAGCCTTGGAAAGGGTCCGGGCAAGTCCTGGCACATCCAGGACTGGTTCTGGCACATCCAGGACCGGTCCTGGCTGGTTCAGGACTTACTTAGGACTTGCCCGGGTAAGGTTCTGCGCATTGCAAAAACTTCACCCCTGTACCAAAATGAAATCTACTCGTTAAATTTTCGATTTTTTTGTTGCATCCCCCCTTTCTAGGCCCAATGCAACTTTTTAGGGTCTACGGGCAAGGATTTGCAATAGTCGGATTTTTGGTGGCATGGGTTGGCGACCCTATTCGGGGTCCGGGCAAGTCTTAGCAGCCTTGGGCAAGATGGTGGCAAGATTTGGCAGTCTTGGAAATGGTCCGGACAAGGTTTGGCACACTTGGGCAGGATCCGGGTAAGTCCTGGCACGTCCAGGACCGATTCTGGCATGTCTAGGACTGGCCCTGGCTGGTGCAGGACTTTCCCGGGCAAGATTCTTCGCAGTGCAAAAACTTCACCCCCGTACCAAAATGAAATCTACTCGTTACATTTTTTATTTTTTTGTTGCATCCCCCTTTCTAGGCCCAATTTAACTTTCTAGGGGGTCCGGGCAAGGATTTACAGTAGTCGGATTTTTGGTGGCATCCGTTGGCGACCCTGTTTTGGGTCCTGTCAAGTCTTGGCAGCCTTGGGCAAGGTGGTAGCAAGGTTTGGCAGCGTTGGAAAGGGTCCGGGCAAGGTTTGGCACACTTGGGCAGGGTCCGGGGAAGTCCTGGCACGTCCAGGAATGGTTCTGGCATGTCTAGGACTGGTCCTGGCTGGTTCAGGACTTACTCAGGACGTGCCCGGGCAAGATTCTTCGCAGTGCAAAAACTTCACCCCCGTACCAAAATTAAATCTACTCGTTACATTTGAGGTTTTGTTTGTTGCATCCCCCCTTTCTAGGCCCAAGGCAACTTTCTAGGGGGTCCGGGCATGGATTTGCAATAGTCAGATTTTTGGTGGCATGGGTTGGCAACCTTGTTCGGGGTACGGGAAAGTCTTGTGAGCCTTGGGCAAGGTGGTGGCAAATTTTGGCAGCCTTGGAAAGGGTCCGGGCAAGGTTTGGCAGACTTGGGCATTGTCCGGGCAAGTCCTGGCACGTCCAGGACTGGTCCTGGCTGGTTCAGGACTTACTCAGGACTTACCCCGGCAAGGTTCTGCGCAATGCAAAAACTTCACCCCCGTACCAAAATGAAATCTACTCATTACATTTTCGATTTTTTTGTTGCATCCCCCCTTTCTAGGCCCAATGCAACTTTCTAGGGGGTCCGGGCATGAATTTGCAACAGTCGGATTTTTGGCCCCATAGGTTGGCAACCATGTTCTGGGTCCGGGCAAGTCTTAGCAGCCTTGGCCAAGGTGGTGGCAAGGTTTGGCTGCCTTGGAAAGGGTCCGGGCAAGTCCTAGAACGTCCAGGCCTGGTTCTGGCACGTCCAGGATTGGTCCTGGCTGGTTCAGGACTTACTCAGGACTTGCCCGGGCAAGGTTCTGCGCAGTGCAAAAACTTCACCCCCGTACCAAAATGAAATGTACTCGTTATATTTTCGATTTTTTTGTTGCATCCCCCTTTCTAGGCCCAATTTAACCTTCTAGGGGGTCCGGGCAAGGATTTACAATAGTCAGATTTTTGGTGGCATCCGTTGGCGACCTTATTTAGGGTCCTGTCAAGTCTTGGCAGCCTTGGGCAAGCTGGTGGCAAGGTTTGGCATCCTTGGAAAGGGTCCGGGCAAGGTTTCGCACACTTGGGCAGGGTCCGGGCAAGTCCTGGCACATCCAAGACTGGTTCTGGCACGTTAAGGACTGGTCCTGGCTGGTTCAGGAGTTACTCAGGACTTGCCCGGGTAAGGTTCGATAATCCTTGCTCCAAATCATCAAAATCTGAAGCTTGTGGGATACTTATGGCAAAAAGGTCTGCTGAACAAGGGAACCTTGATAAGGCATCAGCACTTTGATTGGATGTACCAGCGCGGTAATTGATCTCAAAGTCAAAGGGCAATAATTTCATCATCATACGCTGCTGCTCAGGTGTAGTGAATCTTTGCTCTAGCAAATATTTAAGGCTGCAGTGATCAATTAAGACCTCAAATCTCCTTCCTAATAGGTAGTGCTTCCACTTCTGTAATGCAGAAACTAATGCTAAGAGCTCCCTATCATATACAGATTTGTGTCTGTTAGAATAAGATAACCCCTTGCTATAATAAGCAATAGGGTGGCCATTTTGTTGCAGCACAGCACCCAGGCCAATAGAGGAAGCATCACACTCAACTATAAAAGGTTGAGAGAAGTCAGGCAATTGCAACACCGGGACTTAAACAAGGGCATCCTTTAAGGCATGAAAAGCTTGTTTAAAGGCATCAGACCAAAGGAAAGAGTTTTTCTTGGTCATGTCTGTTAAGGGTTTAGCTATTAAGCCATAATTAAGCACAAAGCGTCTGTAGTATCCTGTTAATCCCAAAAAACCCCTTAAATCAGATAAATTTTGAGGAAGTGGCCAAGTAGTAATTGTTGCAATCTTTTTAGGATCCACAACAATCCCTTTGCTCGATACCATGTGGCCCAAAAAGGCCATCTCAAGCTGAGCAAAGTGACATTTCTTTGGATTTGCAAAGTACTTATGCTGGTACAAGAGTTGAAGAACGATCTGTATATGTTTGTGGTGTTCCTGTAAGTCAGTACTGTAGACCAGAATGTCATCGAAGAAAACAAAGATAAACTTGCGAAGATACGGGCGAAAAAGCTCATTCATTACAGCTTGGAAGGTGGAAGGAGCATTGATCAAGCCAAAGGGCATAACCTGGAATTCATAATGTCCAGAATGTGTCCTAAAAGCTGTTTTATGAATATCAGAAGGATTGACTCTGATTTGGTGATAACTAAAGCGTAAATCAATCTTAGAAAAATAAGTTGCTCCATATAGTTCGTCTATAAGCTCATCTATATTTGGGATGGGGTACTTATCTGGAACTGTTATCTTGTTAAGCTGCCTATAATCAATGCATAATCGCCAAGAAGAATCCTTTTTGGGCACCAGAAACTCTGGACTTGCAAAAGGGCTAACGCTAGGACGGATAAACCCTTTAGTGAGAAGTTCTTCAATTTGTTGCTCAATCTCATCTTTCTGGGAGTGTGGGTACCTGTAAGGCCTTATATTAGGAGGAGATGACCCTGGTTGCAGTAAGATGGCGTGAGAATGAGTCCGGAGAGGGGGTAGCTGTTCTGGTTCTTGAAACACAGAAGAGTAAAGGTCCAGCAACTCATAAAATTCTAAGAGCTGTTGAGTTTTCCTTTCTCAGTAGGTATCATAATCTTCACAGGTAATTGTTTGCAGCGCTACTACTGTTTTGCTAGGCTGGGGAGTACCTTGTAATTTGTATCGTTTACCATTTGACCACAAAAACATATACATTTGCTGCCAATTTGCCTCCACAGTATTAAGCGATGCTAGCCACTTGATCCCTAACACCATGTCTGACCCCCCAATTGCAAACGGGAAAAAATCCTCTTTAATCACCAAACTTTGAACTTGTACTTCCAATTGTCTGCAAATTGAATTGCAAGGTATGGTATTCCCATTACCAACCTGAACGCCAAAGGAGGGAAGGGTAGTCATTTGTAGTTTCAGCTCTGCCACAAGTTTTTTAGACACAAAATTATGTGTTGAACCGTTGCCTATTAAGATCAGAATTGGCTTCGAGTTGAGGCTGCCCTGAACTTTCATGGTGGTAATCGAAGGACTGCCCAGTATTGCTTGTAATGAAATTTCTGTGAATTCACCCCCAATTGTTTGTTCGCAACCTGAGTTGTCGTCCTCTTGGCTGTCAGCTTCATCCGTGATCTCCATTAATTTAAAAGAAGAATTTTTGCAGCGATGCCCGGGTATAAACTTATCCCCACAACGGAAGTATAGGCCCTTATCTTGACGATACTGCTTCTCGGACTCATGAGTTGCGGAATAAGAGGAAGTCGTCGAATTCAAATTTTGAATTGGATTTGGCCATTGTTTCTGCGATGGCCTAGGCGTGGTAATTGTAGGAGAAAAACTTGGCCCATAACTCTGAAACGGTTTAGAGTAGGCAGAACTTTTATTTTCTTTATAATTATTAATTCCCTCTATACCATGAGAGAAATAGGATCGCTGTTGAGATCGTGGCTGGTTCTGCGATTGTATCTTCTCTTCAAATTCCATGGCAAGACTCATGGCTCTGAAAACCATCCTTGGCTTCTGTATCTTCACGTCCGATTGAAGCTCTGTTTTTAGCCATTAATAAAGACTCCCAGTAGGCAGTGTTCTGGCCATCCCTTAACCCTTAACGATCTACTAACAAATTCTTGTCTATAATCATGGACTGAACCAGTTTGTTTGACACTGCACAAATAGACATCAGGATTTTGAAATTCTGCAGGACCAAATTGTTCTTGGAATATCTCAACCAACTCCTCCCAGAATCTGATGGTACGGTTAGAAGATATCCATGTGAAGACATCTAACACGTCTCCTTCAAGTTTGATAGCAGCAACATCGACTTTAAGGTCTTCTGGAGTCTGGTAGTATCTAAAATATTTTTCTGCTTTTAATATCCATCCTCTAGGGTCTCCACCATCATACTTAGGAAATTCAACCTTAGTATGTCGTCTCTTAGACGGATTTTGCATCCACTAGGGAGTATCATGATTAGTCTCCTCGCCCTCTTCAACACTGTGAGATTATCCAAGGTGTGTTTTCCTCTCTTTAATTCAAAAAGATCAGTATCATCCTTCCCATTTTTACAAGGATTAGTGCCATCTGTTGTGACATGAATTCTTGGAATTCAGGTTGCACGGGTGGATTAGAGGATGGTGAGGCATGAGCGATGTCTTGTTGTGGGTTGGGAAGCAAAGGTGGATTTGAAACAGAATTGTGGGCACTCTGATCAGGGTTTCCAGAATGTGTGGTAACCATGTCTCACAGGTCAGAATCAGAACTTCTCTGATACCAAATTGGTAGGTTATAGTAACCTACAGATGTTCAGATGAAAGACTGAGAAGTAGAGAGATAGATAGAAGAAGAAGGGGAATAGAGAATGTTTAGAGTCAGGATCTGCCCTCTAAACCTGATAGAGAGATAGTTGTTTTCATAAAATCATTCCAAGTCCTTTTCATTATCAAAAGGCATATTAATACCCAGGACAACCCAACTGATGGAAACTGCTACATAAATAACTGCTAGACACTTCCTACTAACTCCTAATAACTGACTCCTAAAAAGATAATTAAATAGGACTAAAAGAAACATGACTAAAATAACCACCCACTACTTCTAAAACTGAACATCACATTTCCTTCTACTGTAAACCAGTAAAGGACGTGGCACATGCACATTCCTATCAACGTGCAACGGAAATGTTACCATAAAAACTCTATTTTTTGTTTGTTTCACCAGCACAGGCTCCTTAGAAATCGTTTCTGAAATGAAAGACTGTTTGTTTGTTCTTGATAAAATTTGGGCCTAGAGCCTTCACCTAATAAAAGCCATGTATTTGGCAAGTTATTATATGAGAGCAATCAAATTAGAAGATCATTTCATGTTTCTAAATTATATAGACAGCAATCAAACTAATGGATTATTCTGCGAAGTCTACATAAGAGCTTTGATCAACCTGTTGACCAAAACTAGCCTTTAAATACTTCATTCTTGTGTCTTCTTCAGGATATCCAAGCTGTGACTCATGAATTCAATCCCGAACAACTTTCACTGCCTACTTAAGCATATCGCCACCATTAGATTATAATGGAATGGTATAAAAAAATTAAGCAACTTACTAACATAACATAACCTGAAGGTGACGATGGTGTAGCTTCATGGATTACACTTTCTGGTGTCTGTTTCAAAGATGAGGAGGGTTACAATTGCCCACCAAAGTATTTAACAATTGAATGTGTTCCCTAGCACCAATGCAGTTCAAAAAACAACTTTTAAATACAATTGTTCAACAAAACTGTTATGTTCCACCCAACAAACTAAACCATTTTTAGTAATTAAACTAACGTATGGTATTTGGCCGAACTACACTTGATATTTACTACTCTTATTTAAAAATTATACAAAATTCCATTGACATTTGATATAAACAGCAAAAACTTACTTTCAATTTACTTTTTGTCAAAGAAAATAACTTTTTAGACAATATGAAGATATAATTCTAGCATTAATGTAACAATAGAACTGTTAAATTGATATCAAGATATAATTAAGAGATTCTACTTTTTGAAGCAAGGCATATTGTGCAAAAAATTTATATTGTTATTAAAAATAAATAAAAATCAGGTTTTAGCAATACATATCAAAAGTAAGGGAGTTGACTATAATGTTTAAAACAAAAAGAAAATTAGGTGCAATTCAGCCCAACTTAAGTGGAGATTTAGCATAATACTCAATATTTTCAAGGTAAAAAAATGGTGCACAAACATTAGCAGTTGACGCCTCATATTATCGCAGGCAACTAGCCTAGTTCAATTCAAATGCTTCTAATAAGTATGTCAACATATGAAAACATCTAAATGAAATTCTAAACACTCATTTTCGGATTAAAGGCTAAAAATCCCAGAAATCCAAAACTAATCCAAATGGCACAAAACTTAGATGGATAGATAGATTTCACTTACCTCTTCAACTTTTCCAAAGGCACTTTTGATCCTCAACCTTCCCAATTCCTTTCGAACTCAAACCAGCCCCAAATGCCACACTATGATTATCACATTGAAGCTCTTAATGCAAGGAACACTTTTAATGAAACGAGTTTAAGCATTGGAGATCATTTCCTTACCTTTTTTTCAAGATTTTCTTCCTTCCTCTTTAGTCTCTAATGGCACCGAAAGAGTGAAAGAGAGAGATGGAGTGTGGAGGAGGAAGAAGGAAAGAAATCATAACTCCCCCCAACCCATACCATTCCAGCGTCCAAGAGGGAAGAGAGAGGAGAGAGAAACTATAAAAAATTGCATTTGACTTTCTCTTATCACTCCCACATGTGAGCTTGCCATGTGTCATTTCCCCATTGGTTCTCACACACTTAATCACCAATTATCCTCTCTAATCCTTCCATTAGCCATTTAATCACACTTCTCACTTTTCTTTTAGTTAGTAATTAATTTTCCCATTAATTACCAACTTAGAGCCACTAATCCCATTCTTTATATTTTCTATCAATTATGACATATAAATTAATATTGTCACCAATATACATTAATTCCACTTTAATCTGATAATTATCCTCAATAATTATCATTAACCCTTAATAAAAAATTGGGGCGTTACAATAGGCATGGGAACTTGGCCGCACACATAGTTCAAAAAATTTACTCCCATGTCAAAATGAAATCTATTTGTTACCTTTTAGTCTTGATTATTGCATTCACTCTTTCAAACCCCAATGCAAATGTTTTGGGGGCCCGGGCAAGGATTTGCAAGAGTTGGACTTTGGGTGCCATAGGTACGGGGACATGTACGTACAATACAAAAACTTCAATCATATGCCAACATGAGTTCTACTAATTACATTTGAGTTATGATTGTTGCTTTCACTCTCTAATCCCAATGCATGTGTTTTGGGGCTCGGGCAAGGATTTTTAGGAGTTGAATTTTGGGTGGCACAGGTAAAGGGACTTGCTCACGCATACAGTACAAAAACTTCACTCCCATTCCAAATTGACAATTACTTGTTATATTTGGTCCTGATTTTTGTATTTACTTTCTAACCCCAATGCAAATGTTTTGGGGGTACGGACAAAGATTTGCAAGAGTTGGAGTTTAGGTGCCATGGGTAAGGGGACTTGAACGCATGCACAGTGCAAAAACTTCACTCTCATACAAAAATGAAATCTACTTGTTACATTTGAGTGCCGATTGGTGCATTCACTCTTTCAACCCTTAATGCAAATGTTTGGGAGTCCGGACAAGGATTTTTAAGGGTTAGATTTTGAGTGCCATAGGCATGGGGACTTGGCCGCACACACAGTACAAAAACTTCACTACCATGTTAAAATGAAATCTATTTGTTACCTTTGAGTCATAATTATTGCATTCACTCTTTCTAAACCTAATGTAAATGTTTTAGGGGCCCGGGCAAGGATTTGCAGGAGTTGGACTTTGGGTACATAAGTACGGGGACTTGCCCGCGCACAGTACAAAACTTCACTCCCATACCAAAATGAAATCTACCCACTACATTTGAATCCCAACTGTTGCATTTACTCTTTTTAACCCCAATGCAAATATTTTGGGGGCCTAGGCAAGGATTTACAAGAGTTGGACATGGTTGCCATGGGTACAGGGACTTGCTTTCATGCATAGTACAAAAACTTCACTTCCGTACCAAAATAAAATCTACTCATTACATTTGAGTCCTGGTAGTTGCATTCCCTCTCTCTAATCCCAATGCAAATGTTTTGGGGGTCCGAGCAAGGATTTACAATAGTTGGATTTTGGGTGCCATGGGTAAGGGGACTTGCCTGGGAGCACAATGCAAAAACTTCACTCCTGTACAAAAATAATATCTACTTGTTACATTTGAGTCCTAATTGTTGCATTCACTCTTTCAACCCCTAAAGCAAATGTTTTGGGGCTTCAGACAAGGATTTGCAAGGGTTGGATTTTGGGTGACATAGGCATGGGGACTTGCCCATGGACACAATACAAAAACTTCACTCTCATTCCAAAATGACATCTACTCGTTACATTTGTGTCCTAATTGTTGTATTTACTTTCTAACCCCAACATAAATTTTTTTAGGGTCCGGGCAAGGATTTGCAAGAGTTGGAGTTTGGGCACCATGGGCAAGGGGACTTACACGTGTGCATAGTACAAAAACTTCACTCCCATTGTAATATCCCAATTTGAGATTAAGGGCTAATGATTTCAAAATTGATTGTAATTAGTTTGATTAAACACTTTTGGAGAAATGTGATGTGAATTTGGTATAAATGTATATGGTGATTTAAGATCAAGGGTTGAAATTTATTGGCTATGGGTTAGAATCCTATGCTATGCACCTATGTGAGCTCATGAAGGAAGTAGATAAGATGTTGCCAAGTGGCATTGCATGGGCCATAGGATCTTGCTAAAAGACAAAAACTCACTTTTCTCTCTCTTCTCTCTCCTATTCAGTTAGGGGGTATGGACCAAGGGAAAATCATCATCATCTTCCTCATCTCTCATCATCTCTCTCCTTCTCCATTTTTGGTGGAATGTATATGGATAGATAGGACTGATTGGGAAAGGAATGATTGAGTTTTGGAAATGTTGAAAAGTTAGTGTTTAATGTTGCCATGGACCAAAGCATGCTAATGTAGTGGAAATTAGGTTGTTTTAATGGTTTTATTAGATTCCTTGAGTGTTTTTATGTAAGGATAGCTTTGGTTAAGGTTTTGGATCTATTTGGATCACTTGGTATAAATTCTGGAAAACTATCTCTGTTTCTGTGTTTTTTGGTATTCTAATATGGTCACTAGAGTGATATGGGGATCACTCGAGTGAGGGAAGAACAACACCCGAGTGAGGATGGGTTCCACTCAAGTGTTGTAGTGCATTTCTTCCTTTCTGCTTCAAGTTTCATAGCGTGCTTCTATCGTTTGAGCGAGAGTGTTTCCTCACCCACGAGTATGGTGGGTTCTCACTCGAGTGACTGGTGTATTTGACACTTGGAACTTGCTCTCGGGTTGTCACTCATGGGAAAAGTGCAAGAGTGTGGCTTGGCACTCGCAAGCATTTGGTGTCACTCGAGTGCAAATGGCAGTGCTCGAGTGCCCCTTCTCCTCTGAAAGTTCCAATTGCTCTCGGGTCCTCACTTCCTTGGCTTCACTCTCTAATGCTCGAGTGTGGCATTTGGCTACCACTCGAGTAAGGCCCTAAGTGCTCTAGTGTTATCGTTCTCTGAAAGGTTTTATGCTCTCGGGTGCTCACTCGCTAGTCTTCACTTTTAGTCACCTGAGTATAGACTGTACCATCACTCGAGTAAGGCTGTGTTCACTCGAGTGTCAATGTTCCATCACTCGAGTGAGGCCGTCTTCACTTGAGTGAAACAGTGTAAAATTTCAGAGTTTGTGCTTCAAAAAGGGGATCCCTGGGGTAGTTCTCCCAACCTTTTAGGGCTTTGATTAGAGTCATATAAGAGTGCTTAAGAGACAATAATGATAACCACTTAAAGTATTAATGAAAGTATTGAGTATTGGACAAAGTGGTAATATATCATCCTTAATGATGGTTTTAGGCTTTGATATTTGCCCGGAGCGTAGAAGGCTTGTGCCTGCTCAAGAACTGAAAGACAAAGGTAGTGACACTTTATCCTATATCATATATATTGCATTGCTTGTTTGCATTAGTCATTGATACAGTGAAAGTGAAGGGGACGTGGCAAAAGCCTGAACTCGATTACAGTGAAAGTGAAGAGGTCGTGGCGAAAGCCCGAACTTGATTATAGTGAAAGTGAAGGGGATGTGGCTAAAGCCCGGACTCGATTATAGTATATAGTGAAGGGAATGTGGCGAAAGCCCGGTCTTGAATATTGATTGCTGCATTGTGATATATGTGACTTGCTTTGTATATATGCATCATATAAATAAACTGTTGCTACTGGGATTCTCTAGAATCTCATTCTTTTTAAATAACATTTTTAGATAGGGCAAGTGGATCAAAGAGCAAGCAAGTAGCAAGGGACGATTAGGACTGCCGGTGGTAGTCTTAGTTAGATATTTTGATTGTATATCGAATTGGTTATCATTTTGGATAAATGTGTTTATATACTGAATAGTTCATAGTATTATAGTTTTGTGTAATCCCCGGTATGGATATTGAGATGGGCGATGATGCCCTAAACAATAATTTGGATTAATGTTATTATCCCCGGTGAACGTCGGGGATTATGCTGGTACTCTGATATTGTATATGTAACAGACTAAATAGGCCATTTGTTTTAATGAATAAAATGAATTAGAGATCCATTTGTAAAGGTTCCGCAAAAAGTTTTTAATTGTTCCGGATTTCTCATTCGATTATTAAACGCATTTAAATGCTAATCCCGATCTGATTATCGAAGGGGGTTACACCTATGGAACTCAAAATCTAACCCTTGCAAATCCTTGTTCGGACTCCCAAAACATTTGCATTAAGGGTTGAAAGAGTGAATGCAACAATCGGGACTCAAATATAACGAGTACATTTCATTTTTGTACGGGAGTGAAGTTTTTATACTATAGGCGCGTGCAAGTCCCCTTACCCATGGCACCCAAACTCCAACTCTTGCAAATTTTTGCCTGGACCCCGCAAACATTTGCGTTGGGGTTAGAAAGTAAATACAACAATCACTACACAAGTGTAACAAGTAGATGTCATTTTGATACGGGGGTGAAGTTTTTGTACTGTGTGCACGGGAAAGTCCCCATGCCCATGGCACCCAAAATCGCACTCTTGCAAATCCTTGTCCGGCCCCCAAAATATTTGCATTAGGGGTTGAAAGAATGAATGCAACAATCAAGACTAAAATGTAATGAGTACATTTCATTTTGGTACGGGAGTGAAGTTTTTGCACTGTGCGCCCTGGCAAGTCCCCTTACCTATGGCACCCAAAATCCGACTCATGCAAATCCTTTCTCGGAACCCCAAAACATTTGCATTGGGATTAGAAAGAGGGAATGCAACTATCAGGACTCAAGTGTAATAAATAGATTTCTTTTTGGCATGGGAGTGAAAGTTTCATACTATGTGCACGGGCAAGACCCCATGCCCATGGCACCCAAATTCCAACCCTTGAAAATCCTTGTCCGGACGCCTAAAACATTTGTATTAGGGGTTGAAAGAGTGAATGCACCAATCGTGACTCAAATGTAACGAGTAGATTTCATTTTGGTACGGGAGTGAAGTTTTTGCACTGTGCCTGTGGGCTAGTCCCCGTACCCATGGCACCCAAACTCCAACTCTTGCAAATCTTTGTGTGAACCCCAAAAACATTTGCATTGGGGTTAGAAATTAAATACAAAAATCTGGATACAAATGTAACGAGTAGATGTCATTTTGGTACGGGAGTAAAATTTTTGCACTGTCCGCGAGGGCAAGTCCCCTTACCCATGCCACCCAAAATCCAACTCTTGCAAAATCCTTTCCCGGACCCCCAAAACATTTGTATTGGAATTAGAAAGAGTTAATGCAACTATCAGGACTCAAAATGTAATGAGTAGATTTTATTTTGGTATAGAAGTGAAGTTTTTGTACTGTATGCGCTGGCAAGTCCTCATACCCATGACACCCAATACCTAACCCTTGTAAATTCTTGTCCGAAACCCAAAACATTTGCATTAGGGGTTAGAAAGAGTGAATTCAACAATTAGAACTCAAAGGTAATGAATTGATTTTATTTTAGCACGGGAGAGAAGTTTTTGTACTATGCGTTCGGGTAAGTCCCTTTACCCATGCAACCCAAAATCCAACTCTTACAAATCCTTGGCCGGGCCCCCAAAACATTTGCATTGGGGTTAGAAATAGTGATATCAACCATGGGACTCAAATGTAATGAATAGATTTTACTTTGGTATGAGAGTGATTTTTTTGTACTATGCAAGACCTTGCCCGGGTATGTCCCCATACCTATGGACCCCAAAATCCAACTCTTCCAAATCCTTGTCCGTACCTGCAAAACGTTTGCATTGGGCATTGAAAGAGTGAATGCAATAATCAGGACTTAAATGTAACGAGTACATTTCATTTTGGTACGGGAGTGAAGTTTTTGTACTCTGCCCCATGCAAGTCCCCTTACCTATGGCTCCCAAACTCCAACTTTTGCAAATCCTTCCCCGGACTCCAAAAAAATTTGCATTGGGGTTAGAAAGTAAATACAACAATCAGGACACAAATGTAATGAACTAATGATTACATTTCATTTTGGTAGGAGAGTGAAGTTTTTGCACTGTGCGCCCGGGCAAGTCCCCTTACCCATGGCGCCCAAAATCCAACTCTTGCAAATCCTTGCACGGACCCCCAAAACATTTTCATTCGGATTAGAAAGAGGGAATGTAACTATCGGGACTCAAATGTAACAGTAGATTTTATTTTGATACGGAAGTGAAGTTTTTGTACTATGCACGAGAGCAAGTCCCTGTACCCATGGCACCCCAAATCCAACTCTTGCAAATCCTTACCTGGGCCCCCAAAACATTTGCATTGGGGTTAGAAATAGTGAATGCAACAATTAGGACTCAAAGGTAATAAATAGATTTCATTTTGGCATAGGAGTAAAAGTTTCGTACTGTGTGCGCGGGCAAGACCCCATGCTCATGGCATCCAAAATCCAACCCTTGAAAATCCTTGTCCGGACCCCCAAAACATTTACATTAGGGGTTGAAAGAGTGAATGCACCAATCACGACTCAAATGTAACAAGTAGATTTCATTTTGGTACGAGAGTAAAGTTTTTGCATTGTGACTGCGGGCTAGTCCCCTTACCCATGGCACCGAAACTCCAACTCTTACAATTCTTTTCCAGACCCAAAAACATTTACATTAGGGTTAGAAAGTAAATACAAAAATCTGGACACAAATGTAATGACTAGATGTATTTTGGTACGGGAGTGAAGTTTTTGATCTGTGCGCGTGGGCAAGTCCCCTTACTTATGGCACCCAAAATCCTACTCTTGCGAAATCCTTGCCCGGACCACCAAAATATTTTCATTGGGATTAGAAAGAGTGAATGCAACTATCAGAACTCCAATGTAATGAGTATATTTCATTTTGGTACGTGAGTGATGTTTTTGTACTGTTGTGCACATTGGCAAGTCCCCATACTCATGGCACCCAAAATCTAACCCTTGTAAATCCTTGCCCGAACCCCAAAACATTTGTATTAGGGGTTAGAAAGAGTGAATGCAACAATCAAGACTCAAAGGTAATGAATTGATTTCATTTTGGCACGGGAGAGAAGTTTTTGTACTGTGTGCTCGGGTAAGTCCCCTTGCCCATGCAACCCAAAATCCAACTCTTGCAAATCCTTGGCCGAGTCCCCAAAACATTTGCATTGGGGTTAGAAACAGTTATATGAACTATGGGACTCAAATGTAATGAGTGCCAACCTTGTTCGGGGTCCGGGCAAGTATTGTCTACCTTGGGCGAGATGGTGGCAAGATTTAACAGTCTTGGAAAGGGTTCGGGCAAGGTTTGGCTCATTTGGTTAGGATCCGGATTTTATAACCCAAATTTGATTAAGGGCTAATGACGATTATTGAGAATGATTTTGTGAATTAAAGTTTATTTGATATCCGAATTAATTATTGGAAATGCCCAATACCCTGCTTCAAATAATTCATATGACCTATCAAATTAAAACTCAGGATGTCTACTTTCACCCAATAAAATTTCATAATTTTTATACATCATTTAGTCATACAAAATCAGATGACAAGCTCACTACCTTACAGGAAATTTCACTGGAAGCATAATCATATTCTCCAAAATTCATCATTTTACTTTCTTAATACCCAAAAGATATAAGAAAATTAGGTAATAGATTTGAGACACCTGCTAAACCAGGGTTTAGCAGTCCACTTAATTAGGCTTATTACCAAGCCTCCAATCCTAAAATTCAGGATATTACAAATAGCATGAGGTATTTTGTGTGAAAAGCTATTTGAATAAGGGTTGGTTTATTTGAATATAAAAGTTTGAGAGAATATTATTCGAATACAAATGGCACTATTCGAATAAGATCATTTGTTTTACAAGGCAGCTATTCGAATAAGGAATTCACTATTTGAATACACTTCAAGCTAAAACTTATTCGAATAGATGATGAAGTATTAGAATAAAAATCAATGTTTTACAAAGGAGCTATTTAAATACACTTCATAATATTCAAATAACCAAATTCTTCAGAAAACAGAGCAGCGCTTCATAAATTCTGAAAAACATATGAATGATTATGTAACTCATTTTTCTTACTTCTAATCACCCTAACACTTCATCATTATAGTGATTAAACATTTTCTAGGTGATCAAACAAGGATTAACACACAACTTGAAAAAAGTGACTTCATGGAGCTTGAGAAGCGCCTAATGTAATGGCTAGTTTTTTTAAACACTATAATGGTCAAGCTAGCAACGGGACTCAATGGATATGTTGAAATACTCACAACGGTCATATCCTACTCAACTATAAATATAGGAGATTCAAACAGAGTGAAAAAAACAATGAGAGCTCAACTGCACCAAAAATGATCATGAATCATCCACTTCTACCCACATACTCTCTGTTTATCTAGTTTCATATCATTTACCTTAGAGAGAGAGAGAGAGAGATTGTTTGTATTGTGCTTTACTAATTATTATATCCGCTTTGTTAGAGAGTCTATAAACACTTTCAATTGTATTTCTCAATTGATCTCAAGATAGAGGGACCTTGAGAGGGTTGATTTCTTTACGGAGAAGCTAAAGAGAAAATTCCTAGTAAGGCTTTCTGCTCGCCAGACTTACAAGGTGCAAGCAGTAGAGAAAGTTGTTGCTAGTAAGACTTACAGGGGTGTAAGCAAGAGAGAACGTTGCTGTTTGTAAGACTTACACAAGTAAACGGGAGAGAAAAGGTCTTTGCAATTGTTCTACTCGTAAGACTTACCGTGTGTAAGGGGGAGTAACTCGACTATAACCTTACAGTGCGTAAAGGGGAGTAATTCTGTAAGAGATTTATAAAAGGCTTCACAAGTGATTGGCTAAACTTGTGGGATTGTAGCAGTTCTCAAGTACCCAATTAAACTTGAGGGATATAGTGGATTGAAATCTCAGGAGGAGTCTGGGGACTGGACGTAGCTTATCGTGGATTGGGTCGAATCAGGATAAATCACAGTTTGCATTTTCTCTTCTCTAAGCTCTTATATTTCGAGCATATATGTTTTAGATACTTATGGTTTTATACTTCCATACTTATTGATTTTTTAATATGCGAAAAAAATTTCAAAATTCTTAATTTCTTATCATACACCCAATTCACTCATTTTCTTGGGTGTCATCCAGTTCTAACACGAATTTGGCTTCTCTCCTCTACCCCTTCCCTTCTTTTTCCTTCATTTTCCCTTTTTTATTGTTAGATTAAAATCTCAATGGTCTAGATTTATCATATTATAAAAACTTTATTATAATTTTACTTTAAAGATATAAAAATAATTTTTTTTATACCAGATGCAAAGTAAATTTGAACTGTTAAAATTATTTTTGTATCTTTAAGGTAAAATATAATAATATTTTTATAATATGATAAATATTAACCGTTGAGGCCTTAATCTAACAATAAAAAAGGAAAAAAAGAGGGAAAAGGATGGGAAAATGTAGAGGAGAGAAGCCAAGTATAAAATGCTCTCCACCGTTTTGGATTTGTTTTTAAAAATTTGGTTATTGACACATGTATGTGGCTAGCCTTCTAGAAGTATGGGTATTGCTCACGCAGCCATGCGACCACAAGCAAATGGTCACTAAAAAACAAAAAGAAAAAAAGCAAAAGGGTACGTGTGTGGTTAAGATTTATTTGTATAAGACATATTTATCTAATTTGATTAATTAAAGAAGTTAGTTGAGTTAGTTAATATGTCATGTATTTTTTAAGACATTCTAGTCATCTTCTTTAATTCCCTCATTCCCTCTCCTACTTAATTATTGTTGAGGGAGCATGAATAGGGATAAATTATGAAAAGATTAATAAATATGAAAAATATATTTTATATTCAGGACAAATATCAATTCTCTAAATATATCTTATATTAAGGATAGAAGGATTATATGATTAAGAAGCTTCAACCAAAAAAAAAAAAAAAAACTCAGTTTTGCCATCTTACAGAAAAAATGAGGATTAGGATGTCAATGTGGCAGAGCATAATATCTAGCCCGAAAAGCCAACCAAAAAAAAAAAAAAAACCAGAGAGAGGGTGAGAAAAACTCTTAGATATCATTTAAATTTTAAAATTTCAAATTGATTTTGTTAATAATAAGAGTAATGGGATTGATAAAAAGAATATAACAATAGACAACTCAAATTTTTAAGAAATCAATTATTTGAGATTTTGAAATTCAAATAATATTTAATCGTCTCTTTTTCAAAAAAAATCAACCAAGAGAAATAGAAATTTTTGAAATTGATAAAACACAAAATTAAATTAATAGAACTATCAGGTAAAAAGAAATTCTACAGATTAAAATACATCTTCTTTCATGCCCTAACATGACCGTACGTCCTAATTTCCCACCATTTAATTTTTATATTTAGTAAAAAGACAGATGTTTCATCCTCATTAGTACGTTACTGGTCAATCCGGATCTCTGATGTTGATTCGTGTTTCTCTGATTGATGCGCGTGCGGATTCTGTTTTCCCGTTTAATTTTCATAAATGACTATTAATATACTAGTTCTTCGTTATTTTTCCGCTCGAGTTTCAGCTGTCCCCATCTGCTCAGAGCCTCTTGTCTTCCTTATCTTTATAATATATTAATATCTCTAAGGTTCCTTTTTTTTTTTCCGCTCTTGGCGGCCCAGCTCGTTATCCAATTCTTTATCTAAATCTCTTTTTGCCTCATAAAGATATTATGTGCGCATCCGTATTCTCTCCATAGATCACAACACTTGACTTTGTCCTTTCTTCACCCTGAAGTCCACATCTTTATCCCTTTCATTAACTTATTGCTGCCAGCTCCACGCCTTTTGTCTCTTCTCTTTCTTTTCTTTTTTTTTTGCACAAATTGTCTCTTCTCTTTCAAGACTATATATATATATATATATAGCATTTTTATTGATGATTAGCTTGCGCTCCGTCTGCTATTTCTTTTATTTGATTCTTTTTATCTGTTTCTTTATATAATATCTCTTACATAATAAAATAGGATATAGATAAATTTTATATCAAAATTCTTTTTATCCTAAACTTAATTAAAAAATAGAAAATATATAAAAGATAATCAAATAGGTATAAAATATCAATAAATTTAATTAATTATGTCTTAAAATCCATACCTATTTAATTAAAAAATATATAGAGAAAAAGATTAAAACAAATTTTGAAATTATAAATTTTAAATTCAGTATTTTCTAAAAATGAGTTATAAATTATTTATCAAATTTCATTATTCCCATATCAACTTCTAATAATAAGTGATTTTATAATTTTAAAATTCTTGTTTATCCTTCTTTCCAGATTTATATTTATCATGCCCTTATATTTTTCTTTCTTTTTCCTTCTAGTTCCCTCTTTTGCTTCTTCTTTTTAGCCCTCCTCATTATTATTATTATTATTATTATTATAGTATCACGCCTTGTGCCTCCCTTTCGTCAAATTTCTCTTTCCTATTTTTTGACCTTCTGACACATCTTTCTTAGTTTTTGATTCGCTTCCTTCCTTCCTTCGTCTTTCATATCAACATTGGATATCTCTTGCAAGGGAATAGGCTTTTCTTCCTTCCTTCCTTCGTTTTTCATATCAACATTGGAGATCTCTTACAATGGGATACGTTTACCAGCCTGTCTTTTCTGAATCTTCATTTTCTTCATCTACTGCCAAAAGAGCGTATCTCAAGATACTTGCAAGGTTTCCACCCCATTGACTTTTTTCTGGTCATCATAGTTACTTTTGCTATCTCGGTTATTATTTTTCCGGCTTCTTCCCGTGTCCTGCATCACCATTCAGAAGCCATAGGCGCAAGGCACATCAGCACCCCTGATCCCACTTTTCCACCCCTTTACTCACAGTAGTTGCACCTTCTTCCTCATCTGCATGAAGCCTAAAGTGCCGCCAAGAAGCTTTATAATCAATCATTTTGAACAGCTTTCTTCCAATCTTTTCTTCTCCTCTTTTGAAAATTCAATTAGCGGACTCATAGGAGAGTTTTTCACAGTAACACCTTTAAGCATCTCTGTCTCGCTGCTGAGATAGCTAGAGAGTTCCATCTCAGCGTTTCTCAGTTTTACCATTCTTGGCTTTTTCTTGGTCGCTAACCATTTTTGGTTTTAAGATTTCTCTGTAGGACGGTAAAATCGCCTGAACCTGTTGAGGGACAGTGCTCTCTTCCTGCATCCAGTCCTCCTCTCTTTTGACAAGTGATTGCTTTCCTGAGAAAGAACCTTCACACGAGACACTTTCTCTTTGGTACCATTATTTTGCTCCCCTTCCTGTATCATACTCATCGCACCATTTTCCTTCTTAGGCTTCTGACTCAAACCACCAGTTTCAGGCACTAGTGACCCATTCCCCTCCATCCCAGTTGCGCTTGGAACGAAAATAGAAACTACATCGGAAGTCGCCCCTGAACTTCCATCGCTGGTCAGGTGGCTGTTTCTGGTAGTTACCCTCACTTAGACCCATTGGGGATCCATCCCTCTCTCTTTCTCGGCTTTGCTCACGTTCTCTCTCTCTCTCATCACCGTCCGTGGCAGCGTTCGGCGGTGTTAATCTCTCAAAGGTGACCGCTGTTGTGGGCAACGGTCAAAGCTCGGTGCACGGGACCCAAGTCACAGCTCCTCTCTCTCTAACTTTTTTCTCTCTAACGTTTAACTTACCTTAACTCGCCATGGTGGTCGGTTTGTCTTTATCATAATAATACTAATGATTTTTTTTGCTCAAAATAATAATACTAATGATTATAATATTAAAATAGTCACAACGGACAACTACAAACGGACAAGGGTACGTCACACATAATAATTAGAAAAAAGAGAAAATGAATAACTACAGAGACACAGAATATTACTAATTTCAGTACATCCTGGGCCCACAAATCATCTCCATCAGATACATCTCGTTTTTCATCTCATCCTCTCCCACAAACCCGTTTATCTCCGCCGCCACCTCATCTTCTCCGCCAGTTTCATTCTCATTATTATACGCGGCATTCTCTTCCTCTTCCTCCGCCGCCTCATACATATCAACCTCCCTATCACCGGAGGTTCTTTGGTCATCATCATCGAAGGCGCTTTCGTAGCGAACTCTCACGTTGTTCATCATGCGATTGTTGTTATAATACGCCAGCTCGTCGCCGTCGTTGGCTCGTTCTTGTTTGATCTGAAACAGCCTTGAGGTTCCTTGGCATGCCATGACTTGCTCGATGTATTCCTTAAGAAGTGAAGGCCTCGATGTGGATGCTCTGTTTCTGTGTTTCTTGGCGTTTTGGCGGCGCTTTGTGGCGTTCCAGTGGTTCTTGATGGTGTTTTCCGTCCTTCCCGGAAGCAAGCGAGCGATTTTCACCCACTTGTTGCCGACTTCCTTGTGAGCTTGGATCAGAATAATGTCTTCGTTCTCCGTCCATGCCTCCTTCTGCATTCATATTAGTTTTGGTAGAAACTGTTATTAGTAATTAATTATATCACCTCACTCCAATGAAATTTTCCTTCACTCAACTTCATGTTAACGTGTTCATTTCACATACACAACACAAGGCGAGTGCAATGGTTTTCATTTGCAACTTTAAATCAAGAGAGAGAGACACACACACAACAAGTGGTGGTAGATGTAAGACCCCGTGCAATCAAACCTCTTAGTTAAGTACTTTTGGAGATATTCTGAAACAATGCAAAATGTTGAAAGCTCAAACCGGCCAATATATAAGAGTGACATGTGTGCGAGCATGTATTATAACTAGGCATTTAAACAAAACAAACTTTTTTACGCGGTTTCAACTTTCGGCTTTTCACAAAACATTTATATATTATTACATACAAAGCAAAACATCGCTAAAAGCACAATTAAGGTTGATACTGTTCATCACATGATCTACCATACCTATCAAAACACTAGTCAAGTTTCCGTTATAAACTTTCAACTAATCAAGAAATTTCCATATATTATTCACATATATGCATTTCATTAATTATATATTCTTCATGTCTTATAATGTCTGCTAAGAACAAAAATTCTGCAGAAAGAAGGGTTTTTATGTATATATGTTATGTGTATATGTATGTAATACAAATGTATGTTTGTGAGAAAAAGTTGGATGAGGAGGAATATGATAACCCTAATGTCCGGATTAAGATAATTGTGCCACCTCTCTCTACACTGCTTTCCCACCCTTCCATTCAAAGCCTTTGCGACTTGTGACCATTTTCTCATCCCATACCTCTCCACCGATTGCACCAACTTTCTGCCAACAAGAAAGGGATTTAATCAAACAGATACATGAAAGATGGGAAAACAGTACAAGCAATTAAAAAAATGTGCAACCTTTATGCATATACCTGTCTTCTTTTGGTGTCCACTTGCCTTTGATGATGATTGTATTCTTGAGAATACCACCTTTGTGCATCTGCTGCTTCTTCATCTTCCTGCCATCGTTATGATCAGCACGAGCTTCGTCTTGCCAGCGATTATTATGATCATTATTATTCTCAGGAAAGAACAAACCACCATGCAAGGCGTCGACTTTGAAGGGCTCGTTTGGGTTCGCAGAATCGAAAGGATGAGAGTAAGGATATGAAGCCTGCTTAAGGAAGATTGGGTTAGGATCTGACCCTTTCAGATCCAGCTGATGGTGAGGGTAGTGTCGGAAATGGTGGTGGTGGTGGAGATTTTGGTCGGTGGGAAACAGTACCGGCGGATTATTGTGCGAAGAAGGAGGAGGTTGATCATGAATGTGTGGCATTGCGAGTGATAGTGGTTGAGATTTTGGGGGATTTTCTGGGAAAAGCCCAGAAAGCAGAGAGAAGCTTTCATGGAAGTTTGGCTCAAAATCCATGCAGGGCAGGTTGAGGAAGAAGGCACAAGCTCAGTGAATAAGAGAGAGAAAGAGAAGGACTGTGAGAGAAATTGTGAGAAGAAAGCTCTTTGGGGGTGGAGGGTATTTATGGACTCCAGTGGGGCTTGGGGTGAAAATTTGAGGGTGAGATTTACGTGACACGTGTCGAGATGGCCCTAATCCATTTACAGTTGGTGTGACTGCTGAGCTTCAGCTCTAACTGGCCTGGGGTGAAATGGGGATCTTATTTTTGGTGAATGGGGAGATTTTATTTTAATTTTGTCACTCACCATTGATTTTATGCTCTTCTCTCTTACAATTTTCTTCAACTCTCGTGAAAAGGAACCAGAGTTAGTTAACTGTAAGGCATCTGATTTTCTTAAAAGAAAATTGAAGATTAAAGATTACATTTTTTTAAAAAAATACCAAACTCAAGAGAGTTATACTCATTTAATTGAGTTTAACAATACTCAAATATGATCAACAATATACTAAATATAAATTGTTGTGTGAAAAGAATACCATAATATTTGGGTCGAATGAATGATATTTTAAGGCCGTAGATTCAAAGCTTGCAATAAAGGAAAAAATCACACTGAAAAAACTATTTTCGTTACGTATGACAATATTCGAATTTCATTAACTGATATTAGACGCATAACTAATTTAATCATTATAAATATCTGACAAGATATGAGGTTAACTTAAAAAATACAGTGAAATTTTATAGGGAAAATCACTCCTAGGTCTTAAGGAAGTAAAATATTCTCAGAAAAGTTTATGAAAAAAATGAAATATCTAAAAAGTCCTTAGGGACTTTTCTAATATTATTTCCCAAAGTCAAATGACACACATGCCCCTATTCTATTATTTCTCTATCTCATTCGTTCTTCGTTTTCGCTCTCAGATCTGACCTTTGTTTTTCAGCTCCCTGCGCTCTCTCTCTATAGAAATGGTGGCGATGATGAAGGCCAAAGTTTTGAGGTGGTGAAATATTTGTGGGATGGGATGTAAGATAGAAGGAAGAAGAAGATGGAAGGAAGGTGGTGGGATTTTTTTTATCTCAAGCTTCTGCCATTTTTAAAGAAGGAAGGGATGAAGGTGATGATAATGATGAATAGTCCAACCCATCCCCTTTTTCCAATCACATTGTGCTGTGAAAACGCTGATATTGAAAAAAAATTAAATTGTTGTTAATTCGCGCAGTTGTAGTTGTTAATACGGAAAATAAGTTTGGGTGTCATAGTGCTCTGTTTTTGGAAAAGGAAGCAGAGAAAGTGGTATGTTTGAAGTTGTGGGGTGCTTTGAAAATGCTGATATGGAAAAAAAAAATAAATTGTTGTTAATTCGTGCAGTTGTTGTTGTTAATATAATAGTGGTAATATGAAAAATGAGGTTGGGTGTCATAGTGCTCTGTTTTTGGGAAAGGAAACAGAGGAAGTGGTATGTTTGAAGTAATGGGGTGCTTTGAAAACGCTGATATGGAAAATAAATAAATTGTTGTTAATTCGTACAGTAGTTGTTGTTAATATAACAGTAATAATTGTTAATACGGAAAATGAGGTTGGGTGTCATAGTGCTCTGTTTTTTAGAAAGGAAACAGAAGAAGTGGTATGTTTGAAGTGGTGGGGTGCTATGAAAATGCTGATATGGAAAAAAAATTGTTGTTAATTCATATAGTAGTAGTTGTTAATATAACAGTAGCAGTTGTTAATACGGAAAATGAGGTTGGGTGTCATAGTGCTCTGTTTTTTAGAAATGAAACAGAGGAAGTGGTATGTTTGAAGTGGTAGGGTGCTGTGAAAACAATGATATGGAAAAAAAATAAATTATTGTTAGTTCTTGTAGTAGTAGTTGTTGTTAATATAATGTAGTAGTTGTTAATACGGAAAATGAGGTTGGGTGTCATAGTGCTCTATTTTTGGGAAAGGAACAGAGGAAGTAGTATGTTTAAATTAAACAGAGCTCTATGAAAACGCTGATATGGAAAATAAATTAATTGTTGTTAATTCGTACAATAGTAGTTGTTAATATAACAGTAGTTGTTGTTAATACGGAAAATGAGTTTGGGTGTCATAGTGCTCTGTTTTTGAGAAAGGAAGCAGAGGAAGTGGTGGGGTGCTTTGAAAATGCTGATATGGAGAACAAAATAAATTGTTGTTAATTCGTGCAGTAGTTGTTGTTAATATAACAGTGGTAATATGAAAAATGAGGTTGGGTGTCATAGTGCTCTGTTTTTGGGAAAGACATAACTCATGGTTAAGTATAAGAATTAACTCTAGTGTAATATACTGAAATTTTGTAACCAGTAATACGAGGAATATATAAATTGTTGAATGAAAATATATTGGTGCACGAGTACATAAATGTTTCTTCTTTTTTTAAATTTTCATTTTTGAATTTTTTTTATATTTTATATTAAAAACTACCTAACTTGACCCAATCACCATCAATGGAGAGATTTTTTTTAAAAAAAAAATTTTGCTTTTTTATTTTAATTTTAATTTTTTGTATTTTCCCACAAATAATTTCCTACTTTAATCCTATCAACATAAATGAGAGATTTTTTTTAAATTTTAAATTTTAGTTTTTTATTTTATTTATTTTTAATATTTTTCCTACAAGCAATTTCCTAATTTAAACCTATGAAAGGACTTTTTTATAAAAAAAAATATTCGTTTTTTATTTTATTTTTTTTTATTAATGATGATTGTCAATTTGAACACCAATCATCATCAATGAGAGGATTTTCTTATTATTATATTTTTTATTTTTACTTTTAATGATCATTGCCAATTTGGACACCAATCAAAATCAATGCTATTTTTGAAAGGAAAATAAAAGTTTGAAGTCTAAGATAAAAAAAAAAAAGTAGATAAAGAAAGAACAAATCTTAAAAAAAACAAAGATGATAAAATTATTTAAAATGATATAATAATTATTAAAAAAGAGATATCATTATATAAGTATAGATATTATAATTAACACTAATATATTTTAAATATTTTTTTCTAAAAATCTTCATTTTTATCTATAGAAGTTTAAAAATATATTATATACATTGTCACTAATAAATTATAATATTTTAATATGACTGATCCACCACCAATTAAACTCTGACCTATTAACCCTCATTATTCGGTCCAATTATTTGTTCCTTAGCTGTCATATACCCACACATAAACATGAGTTAAAGGGCTTTCATGTACCTCAAATGTTTGGCCGGCATGCGAAAAACGAAACATATATAATAATTAATGATACCCGTCTCTGTACAGCATCTCCCCAAGTTTGTCGCTCGCTCATCATCAATATTGTAACTGTTGAGTCAAAAGGCACGATAACAAATTTGAAAAAAGGGAAGAGAACAAATTCAAAGGAAATTTTTGGGAACTGGTAATTTACAGACTTGACCCCAAAGAATGGTCGATTTACTCATCAACTAATTTACATACATGCATACAGAGAGGGATGAAAACTCCGGCTGTGTTAGGAGCAACTGAATAGAGTCATGACCATGAATCCACGTTTTTATTTCAAGCATTTCCCACTCCTTTGCCGATCAGAAGCTAATTAATCACTACTGATATATACAATATACATCAGAACTCCGAGGACAGTGACTCCCCCAAAAGAAATGTCATTTTTATTATATCACGCGCTCAAGCTGCGAGACTCCCGGAACCTGTATCATGTATTTTACACCCGATCCAGTACCTCGATTCTCCCTCAAAGGGAGAAGAACAAACAGGTTTCCATACCACAACAACCAATTCAAACTCAATTTCACTCAATCAAACTTTGGCTCCTATGTACACCCCCTGCCACGAAGAAAAGGCAAAATGCAAACCATGAATCCTCAGGCACATAAAAAAGACAATGGAACAGATTATTTGATAAAAAAAAATAAAAGAAAAAAGCATGATGGTCCTTTCCACAGTCCAGGATTGTCATTCTTTTCTCCTACAAAACAATAAATTGCTTCACCTTCACCTTCTTTCTGTTAGCTTACTTCCTCCAGTCTCTTGTGGAAGAAAACTATCAAACTTTCATAGGGAACTATAGTTTTCATCAGTCATCAGTGAGTAAATGGAGAACTTGCTGTCAAGAAACTTCTGAACCTATTTACAGGCTTGTGAGTGTCCTGAATAACAGAAAGCAATGTGGCCATTGCGAGTCCTCTGATTTAGATCTGAACTGTATTCTCTCATGAAGTTGATGGGAAAAACCGTGAAACTTCCCGATAAAGCTGTTCAGCTTCAAATGGTTTTGAAACATATCCATCCATTCCACACTTCAGGCATTCCTCATGCGTTGCCTGAATCACATCTGCAGTCATAGCCAAAATGGGTATATGCCAGTTTGAAGTATTCTTCAAGGTTTCCACAGGCACTTCTCCTTTGTTTACATGGAGTTCCATGTCTCGAATCCTCCTGGTAGCTTCAAACCTGTTGAAACAAGGTTCTATATTAGCAACTAATGTACAAGCCAACAGCTGTATTATTATTCATTGTCAAATTAACATAAATTAAAGGATAAAAAATATCAGGATTTTCCTCCCACACAAAAGGTGGCGGAGAGACAAACTTGGAAGCTCCCCATTTTGAGGATTCCCCTTGTTCCCAACACCCATGGCTCCCTGCAGTGTAGCAGCAAGCATGCTTGCTCTCAGAGGTTTTACAATGACAGTTGGATTATGAACGCCCAATGTTATGGAACTTGCTCTGGAAGAGCTACTAGAATTAACAAGAACGAACAGCTTTGGAGGAATCCCACAATCAATTTTCCTCATGTTATTGATAAACTGAGATGAAACATCAGAATCCCTATCCCAGACTTCTTGTTCAACTAGGATCATATTAATAACTATATCCCCATTGCTTATGACTGACAAACCTTGATTTAAATCTGAAGCTATTTCAACACGAATGCCAAGACGTTCAATGTGATATCTCAACATATGAGATCTGACAGTTCTAGGGTCCATAACAAGTGCAGTCATGCCCTGAAATTCTGAGGATGCAAGGTTAGGTTGGTTGTTAATTGGCTGGGCTTTACCCTCAGTTGAACTAGAGGATTCATTGGTAAAGACAGCTGTAAATGTGAAAGTAGATCCAATCTTCAGTGTGCTCTCAAATCCAATTTCGCCATGCATGAGGCCAACCAAGCACTTGCTAATGCTTAGCCCAATACCTGTTCCCCCATGTTTCCTGGAGACAGATGGACCAACCTGCATGAATGGAGTGAAGATGCGGGGTTGGGCTTCTTCAGGAATTCCTTCGCCTGTATCTTCTACAGAAACAATAAGAGTAATGCGACCAGGGGAGGAAGATGAGAAAGAACCCAGAGGTCCATCTTGACTGAGAAAACTGAATCCTTTCCAGCTTTTACATCTATCAGCAACAGGAAAGCCACTCAAGGTATTCCTTGATGTTGCAACTTCAATTGAATCGCCAACTTCCTCAATAAGATGGACAGTGACAAATATGTGCCCTTTGTCCGTAAACTGCCAAAGAATTACCAAATCAAAAACACTTTTCACTTTAGCTCTTTTGATAACTACAATTGGCTGGAACAACGTAAAACTAAGTTCATTATGGAAAATATTTTATAAAATTACATTTAACTGACTAGGACACTAACAATACAGGTGACCAAAGTAGATCTCTAAATAAATTAGGCTTCGGCCACTTTTTCCCAATGAGCAATAGGACACGCTTTTTAAACAAAAAGAGTGCAAAATCAGGGTACCAGAATAACTTCACATTATAACAGAGAAGCAATTTTTTGCAAAATAAAACATGGGAAGTTTGATGAAATCTGAAGAATATTTTCTTCTCTACACATGCTTTCTTTTGGAACAGCCCAGAATCACCTTAATTGAATTGCCGATGAGATTTGTAATTATTTGCCGAAACCTTCCTGGATCACCCACAAGCTGTTCAGGAACCTTATGAGAGATATACACTGCCAACTGTTACCCCAAAAAATAAATCAGGAAGAGCCAATTATAATTATACGGTGCACATTTTATAATTAACAACATGAAGAAAGTTCAACCACATAAAGCAAGAAAAATTACCTCTACTCCTTTCTCTTGAGATTTCTCAGAGAATAGTGACAATACATCATCCAAAACAGCTCGGATGTCAAATAGCACTGCCTCAAGCTCAAGCTTACCAAATTCAATCTTTGCCTGGTCCAAAACCTCATTTATAAGCGACACTAGAGCTTTTCCACTACCCTGTGCTATTCTGACATATTCTTTCTGTGTTACATCTAGATCTGTGTCCATAAGCATATGCAACATCCCTGAATGTTCAATTTTAGAGTGAGGCCAGTACACAGAGCACAAGCTTTCATGTGTGCGGTGTTGTGTGTGTAACCTTGGCAATTTAAGACAAGTCTAGAACAAAGTTTTCAGCTACTTACCAAGAACACCATTCATTGGTGTTCTGATCTCATGAGAAACAGTGGCCAAAAACTGCAGTATTAATATTTGGTTAGTCCTACTTGAATAGTACAAACGTGAAGCCTTGAGTTGTTTACAAAAAAAAAAAAATGGAAAAATCACATACCTGGGATTTTGCAACATCAGCTGCCTCAGCTCGTTTTTTAAGTTCCATCATCTCACAGTAATCATCCTCCACTTTAGCGATTCGAGTTACAGTAGCATGCAAAATATGCCCAACAAGAAGCACAATAACAAGGATGCCAATTGATGTAGCAATTGCCAACCATGGCCATGGAGGTTTCTGTTTGAACCTGTGCCAGAACCAAACTTGAATTTCATCCAAAGTTCATATATTTAGATGATTTCCACATTTCAATTATTGCAATAAACAAATAAATGAACATTGAGACTAGCAAGCCCCTAAAAAAGGGAACAATAACATAAAAGGCACTCATTTTGGTAGTGCTAATGGCAAAACCTCACAAGACTCAAGAATCAGACATCATCTTATATGGACTAACCTCATCACACTGGATATATTCTTTTCTATTTTAAAGAAGCAGCATCATGTTAAAACTATGCCTGAGAGCAAGGAAGTATAGAGACATCAGACTCTTTATGCATCATTTCAATTACCTGCAGTGCATCTCATGCTTCCGGAAAGGATCTCCAAAGTTCAGGGAGTTAACATGATAGAATCCATCATCTGATACATTTGAACCATACATGGGAAAAGGTTGGGTATGATTAGTAGTATCATACACATTAAGAATCACAGTTTGCTTGCTAGCAAGTTGTTGAAGTAATTTTTCAACCAATGACTCGATATCAAAGACGCCACCAAAATACCTGCAAAACAGTGATTAAACATTAAGCTCTCTCTAACCTAAACATCACGCATGAATTGTTTTTTTCCCTGAATCTTAAAGCAGAGATAAGTCACCCAGCAGAGCGGATTAGTTACTTCAGATCTATAACTTCCCAGGAAATAAGCTATGTGAATGTTCAAAAATTCAACAATGTCAAATCCCAGCAAGTCCTAAAATTTACACACACCCATTTGTTGCTTGAATCCTTTCGTTTGGGGTTGCATTTGATGGAAGATCTGTGTTGTACACTGCAAAAGTGAGGATAACCCCCAGATGATTTGTTTTGAGCAGCCTAAAAGGAGCAGTTAAAACTCCTTTCCCTAACTCTCTAGCGCGCAGAACATTTTCACGATCTTCCTGTTGATGAACAAGCCACCAAGAGTCATAATTCAAAATGTAGTTGACATAGGTGTAATTGAGCAAAAGAGTAACTTGAAATTCACAAAAACAGATTATTCATGTATATTATTATTTTCAGAAAAAAATAGTCTCACTGAAATAGGCAATACAAAAAGAAAATGTGTGCCCCAACAAACTGGGAGGGAGAATCGAACACAAAATGGTTGAAGTGTACTAGTGACATGTTAAAACACAAACTTAATTAACGCTTCAGAAACATTATTAGAGAAGATGCAAAAGAAACCCACCTTTCCAGACAGCACATCAACAGAAATGACATGGGAAATTGTTTCCTGTGCAAAAATGACGGGAGCATATTCTTCTAGAACTGGGGAAGGCTCCAATGCTTCAGGGGCATAGTCATCCTCATGAATGGGGTTCTGCTCAAGGGTATCCATCCTTTTAATGGTCCAGCCTTGTTGCTTCTCGAACTGTTCCCTTTCAGAATGAAGCACCCTCACAGCATAAGCAACACCAGTAGTAAGGGGCCTCTCAAAAGCAGTTCGTTCTGCGTACCTAGCAAATGTCCTCTGAGGGTTTTATAAGTTAGAATTTAGAATGATTTCCTCACAAAGACAGAAAAACACCAGATCTCATCCCAGCCTATGCTCAATTAACCTTGTTAAATCATTGGTAGTGAATTGAGATCTAGTTACCTGATCGATGGCAGAAGGGGACTTGGCGTGGTGGAAGGTTGAGATGAGAATTGACATGGCTTGGATAAGGTTCATACTAACATTAAACTGATCCTGAAGCATCCTAGCCCTTTCGTCACACATACTTGCCAGGGTCTCTCTCCTCTTCTCAGTGGCTTGAACGGTCATGAAGACCCACAAAGATACCATGGTCCAGCCCAGTACCCATGTCAGCAAAAGCTTTCTCCAGAGTTCTCCTGGATCCAATACGATGGTAATAGTGTTGATGAATTTTACAACTATTGCCTGAGATCTTCTCCCACCACTTGAGCCACATCTTGCCACCACCACAAAGAAAACCGACTTTGGTTTCCATAATTCCTCCGTTGTTGAACTTCAAGTACATGACTGATATAATCCAGAAACACAGCGCCAAGAGTAGATTCCCCAACTTTAGGCCAAATCCAACTACATAGAGCAGGCCCATCCACAACAGTAACCAACACAAGTTAACAAGAAACAGTTCCAGGAGGTGCTGGATGGGATTTCGACCCAATTCCAGGTAGTCCAGCGAGAGAACCATTGTCAAATCCAGAGAATCTCTCCCGTTTAAAGCTAGCAAACAGAATTCTCGACCAGTGACTGTGAGAGGTGGATATCGAAATAGGAAATTTGGGCAAGAACAACGCTAAACACCTCACAATCCCAGAAAACAAGTGGGTTTCAAAGTGGAAACAAAGATGCGCTTTAAAAAGATGCTGTCTTATCCACCGGAATAGACTGAAATTGAGAATGCAAAGGGAATACAGAAATTTGAGGCAGATAAGAAACTCAAATACCCCCTAAAGAATAAAAGAATCGCCGAGATTCCGAGGTTTCTAATTCTAAACAGAAATTGATGTTATCCTGTCAGCTACCAACCAAGACGCAGAACAAAAAAAAAGGGCAAAACTAACCCATAAATATTCTATCGTAGTTATCAAATCTGAAATTTATCATCACAAAACGAGAAATCTAGCTTCCTTGAACTCCTAAATCCAACAGAAGCCTGTGATTGCTGAAGGTTTGACTAACCCACCGGGAAGCAGCCCGGTAAGGATTTACACAAAGCAACGCTAGAAGGATCAAAGAGCTCCAGGTGAGGGCTCATGTGAGAGAAAATGGAGCTAAAAAGAACCAATTCACGGGGATTGAAAGAGGAAGCGAGTATACGAGAGAAATTTGGGTAGAACTAGAAAAACATGGTGGTAAAGTTGTTTTGGTGCACAGGCCATTATCTACATTCAAAACATCCACTCCAAAAAACAGGAAACAAAAAACAAAAAGAAAAGAAAAGAAAAGAAAATGATAGAGTCATCAGTATCAGTAATCAGTAATATTTTAACAAAAACGAGAGGTGGAGAGTAATACCACCCTTTCAGTGTTGTTATTGTAGAAGTTAGATTATGGTTATCTAGGACTTGACATGTTTTGTTGAATTATATTCTTAGAGAACAGAATAGAGATTCTAATCATTTTACCAGGTTAGGACATTCTATTACGGGGGTTTTTGTCTTCTTTGATCAACCACCACATTCTTTAGAGGAGGCGATCGTTGATGATTGATTTAGGGTTTCCCCTTTGATTTGTATTAAGTTCTTATTTGTAACTTAATGAATTCCAATTTCCATTAAAAAAAAAGTAATATTTTAACAATCGAATAAAAAAAATAAAACTAGCGGGGCTAAAAAGGATTAGTACCACTCACCAGAAATTACTGCTTTTCTCAACTTTGCTTTTGTGTTCACATCCCTATCCATCCAAGGGCAGAAGACAAGTCCTACACGTGAAGGCCTGTCTGGGTTAGGGGTAGAGGTGGTAATATGATCCTGTTCATCCGGTTTGGGTTAACCCGCTATAGATTGAGACCTTATAGGTTCAAACTTAAAAGGACTACATCAATATGAGTCGGCATTCAGGCAATTCAACCCATAACAGCTGGGTTTATGGGTTAGCTCGCCTAGCCCATATTATTATTATTATTTTCAATATTTTTAAACGATATCCTAAAATTGTTTTTTCTACAAATTTAGACCATAAAAAAATTAAAAATACATTGCAAATTAAACATTTATCACAAGTCCACACACGACAAAATAAACAAAAATCCAAAAACCATTAGTAGAACTAAAAAATAATCAATAATTAGTTAATATTAATGGTGTTCGAATTTGAAGCATGATGTGAATATATAAGATTTCTTAAGCTCGATCACTTTGTTTTTCCACAAATAAATCCATCACTACCACAGATAATAAAACAAAGTGAAAAATAATATTATACTAATTTTAAATAAATGAGTAAATAACAATGAGATAAATAAGTAAATATAATTATATTACCATCATCAATAATACTTGGATCTTGGGTTACATAAATAATAATAATAATAATAATATGGTCCAACCCACTAACCCGGTTGTCCAACCCACCGCGGGTTGGGACCATATGGGTTTGGGCCTAAAAAAACCGCTCCTAAACGATCCCAATTTTGCAGAACCTAAACCGGCCATTTTGTCGGGTTGGGCAGGTTCGGCTTGCAGTCTAAACCCATATTACCAGCTCTACTTAGAGGAGGCAAAAGAGGCTTTTTTTTAATCTAATTTTTACAAAAGTCAGATAGGATAAAAATCAGATTGTAAATGTGATTTGTGTTTGGATTGGCGGTAACAGAAGTGGCTTTTTTTTGGAAAAGCCAGACTCTTGAGTTTTTTCTCAAAAGCTACTTTTGCAAAAAAAAAAAAAAAAAAACCCAATTGCTAAAACGTCAACTCAAACACCCTAGTTTTCAAAAAGCCAGGAACCACCATGATTTTTTTTAAAGGAAAAAAAAGTGCTTTTAGAATCAAAACCAAGGTTTTAAAAAAATTTATCCAAACACTCTACAAAATGCCATAATCCCTTTTTTGTTCAAAACCATAGTTTATATGAAATAAAATTTTTTATTCAAAAATTTATTAATATATATATATATATGTATATATGTATGTTTGATCTTTTTTTTTTATATATTTCATAATTGACTAATGTTATAATTTTAATTTTGTAGACAAATTTATTTTATTTTTGGTATTTATTATGAAATTTAATGTTAAATAATACATAAAATATAATCTTATTTTTTTAAATATAATTATCACAAAAGCTAATGTCCTTTTTAGTAATTTGACCATGAAAAAAGTTATTCTGATCACAATACACAAACACTATCATTTTATCAAGGGTTAAAGGTCATTTTTGCCTCGGAAGTATTGGCTTAGGAGTAATTTTGCCCTGGAAGTTTTAAATGTAAGGCAATTTCACCCTGACCGTTATCGCAATTAAGTTGACTGTTAGTTCACCAAATTTAAGGGCAAATTTGCTCCAAATTGAAAACTTCTAGGGCAAAATTACCACTGAAATAACGACAAAATTGCTCTGGAAGTTTTCACATGAGCCCTGGAAGTTCTAAAATCACTTTTATCGCTTTTTTTTCCAGAAGATATTCTCTAAAAAGTGTGTTTGGATTAGCTTTTGGAGAATAGTTTCTAGAGAAAAAGTGGAGAATAGATTTTAGATAATAGATTATGAGAAAAAATGATTTTAATAAAATGAGAGTGATTGGATATTGTGATCAGAATAGTTTTTTTTTCATTGTTAAATTACTAAAAAGGACATTAGCATTTGTGATAATTACATATAAAAAATAAGATTATATTTTAAATATTATTTAACATTAAATTTCATAATAAATACAGAAAATGAAATAAATTTGTCAAAAAAATTTAAAATTATAACATTAGTCAATTATCTAATATAAAACAATGGATAATTTTTTTTTTAAAATTATAACATTAGTAAATTATGTAATATAAAAAATAGATCAAACATACGTACGTAAATATATGTGTGTGTGTATTAATAAATTGTATAATAAAAAATCATTTATCTATTCCAAAAGTTATTTGTGCGAGATACCTCTTATAAAAAATTTGGTAGTTAAACTTACACCTTAACCCATTATTTAACGTTAAATTTAACAATAAATACCAAAAATGAAATAAATTTGTCTATATGTGATATTAATTAACTTAACTAAATTTTTTAATATAATCAAATTAAATAAATAAGCCTTATATTAAGGATAGATGAAGCATTAAAATTTTAAAATTCTAAAAAAAACGACAGATGAGAAAGGGAGAGAAGTTTGAAATTCTAATAAAAAAAGAAAAAAAAGATACATGAGAGAGATAATGTTGAAATTAAGTACAGATGAGAGAGAAAGATGGACAAATGAGAGAGAGGGTGTGGGGCCACCAACATATAATAGGACCAATGAGAGAGAGGGTGTGGGGCCCACAACCAAAAAAAGCAAAACAAAAAATCAGATTTTCCAAGACCATAGTTTTAGATACCGAAACCATGGTTTTGACAAAAAATGGATTCTTCATAAATGAGCAGTGTTTGGGTTCTTTTTTTTTTCAAAACCATGGTTTGAGGACAAAAACGCTTTTTTTATGTGCATCCAAACACAAACTAAGTCGTGAATCCGATGCGTTTGTGTCTATGGGCTGTACTTTTGTTGGACAAAAGTACCCTTTGCATGAATCCAAAATTACGGGAATAAACCAAGGTACTGAAAACTGGACTGGGCACTGAACTAGTCGGGGTACTGGGTTAAGGGTCAGTGAGTCAGACCGGAGTCAATCCGGAGCTAACTTAGGGCTAAACCGGTGAGGAAGTAAAGATTTTAGACTTATTTATATGAAATTCTGAATAAAATTAATAAAAAATATTTAATTTATTTTTTAATTAAAAAAAGCTTGAACTAGTCCATACGGTTCAACCTTTGGACCGGACCGGTTAGACCGCCGATTCGCGGTCCAAACCTATCTGTCCGGTCTGATTTTAAATACTCTAGAATAAACACAACCCCCCCTTTTACTTGTGGCTTGTGGGTGCAATGGTATAAAATACCCCATACTTTTCCAATATTGCCATTTGAGAACCAAAGAGTCAAAAGAGTAGGTAAAGAAGCTTGAGCACGCATGATTGTAACCTCTCTAGGTGTTATTTATCCTTTTTTTTTTTGGTTTTGGTTTTCCTTCTTTTTGGAATCTTACCATTGTTCCAGCTCCTTACAGCTGGCCTTCTCTTCTCCATGCATTGAACATTCATCACACTTCATCACTAATTAACAATTGCTTAAGCTAATTAATAAGTTGATGATGATCATTCAACAAACACTTTTTTGGGACAGGGAAGAGTGAGGGGGTATGGAAGTCTGCCAACTTTTCACTTTTTTTGTTTTTTGTTTTATTCTTAGTATTGCTTGAAATTGCCAATGCTAGTTGGTTCAATTAATAAGATCATATTCTATTAGAACAAGCGTTTCACCCAAGAGGAGGGGTGAATTGGGTGATACTAAAATTTCGTCGGAAATATAAAACTTTAGTAGATGAATTGAAAACAGTAATGAGTAAGGAGAAATATCACCGAAGTGTGCACCGTGAGTTATACTGGTTCGGTCACAACCACTTTGACCTACGTCCAGTCCTCAGATCTTCTCTGAGAGTTTCACTATAACTTCCAAGATTCAGTGGGTTCTTGGCACCTCAGTACAAGCAAGTTCCTATACCTGGACACTCGCTCCCCCTTACAAGTTGCAATTCAATCCCAACTCAAGGTTCCACAACCTTAAGTTATCTCAATAACAAATATTGAGTTTGAATGAAATATCTCTCTTACAGAGTGAATAAGGATCACTGAAGTATAGAAATACAATTCCAATGTGAAAACAGAGCAATAAACTTGATAATACGTTTGTGTGTATGCTTGTTGTTTTTCATCTGTTTGGATGTTCCCATATATATAGATATGTTGGTGATGACCGTTGGAACATTTTCTTTCGTCCGTTGGAGAGTGCGCAGCCACTATTGACTTTTCAAGTTTTTGAAAAATATCCGTTGGCGGTGGTTGGCATTTGAACGTTTCTTTTGACTTCAATCTCTTTGAAGTGTTTTCTTCATTGTTTATCTGTAAATAGACTAAGAATACTAATACAATGAAAGGTTAATCATATAGGAAACAAATCTATGAACGTTTGAATGATTTCAGAATTTCTGGGTAAGCTTACTCGAGTACCTCCTCGAGTATTGCTTGAATGTTACTCGAGTACCTACTCGAGTAACTTCGAAAAATCTTTGATCAATTGTAGGTTAATGAATAAACATAAGATTACTCGGGTAGTGCCTGGAATAACCAATTTTCAAACCTTTGGAAATACATGTTTACTCGGGTACCTACTCGAGTAATGCACTCACAACTTTGTGAGTTACTCGGGTACCAACTCGAGTAAAACGTGAGATAAGCTTTTGGTTACTCGATGCTCTACTCGGGTAATGTTGCAGGATTGCAATGCCGAGAACACTTACCTCATTACTCTAGTACGTACTCGAGTAATGCACTCATTGTTCCATAGGTTACTCGGGTACCGCCTCGAGTAACTGTGCTTTTTGTCAATGACTTACCCGGGTACTGACTTGAAGTTTATCTTGAAAACATTTTGCATACTCGGGTACTTACTCGAGGAATCCACTTAAATATATATATGCATACTGGAGTAAGAACTCGAGGAATATGAAATAAAGATATCAAGTTAATCGGGTACCACCTTGAAGTTTTTCACTTACCTTTATGTGTTACTCGAGTAGCTACTCGAGTAATGTTGCAGTGGTACAAAGTGCCGAGAGCTTCATCTTTTCAGAAACAGAGTTACTCGAGTAGCGCCTCGAGTATCGTTGGTAACCTGAAGGCAACTGGAAGTTTTCCACATGATTACTCGAGTACCGCCTCGAGTAATGTTGCAGTAGTACTAAATGCCGAGAGCTGCACATTTTTAGAAACAGAGTTACTCGAGTAGCTCCTCGAGTATCAATGGCATCCTGAAAACTTTTACACTGTTACTCGAGTAGCTCCTCGAGTAACGTTGCCTGGTTACTGGAAGTTGTCTTCGATTACTTCAAGTTTTGTCTCATTACTCGAGTACCGCCTCGAGTAATGCCTTAAGAAACTTGCTTCTGATCAAGATTCTCAGCTTTATCTCTTGGCCTCTCTTCATTACTTCCATGCTTACCTCAAGTAAAGCTCATTCCTGTCATTTCTAGTTCAAGCTTGATTATTAAACATTTCCTTTTCAAACCATTCTTTTGTTATCATCAAAACATGGGATCTAACATTCTCCCCCTTTTTGATGATGACAAAACTTGGTGATTTTGAACATGGTTTTTCAAATTGAATTTTCAATTATAAATATGTCATATTAAGTTTGAATTCATATCATATACCTTGCATACATAATAACTTCATTAGTCCAAAACATGTATTATAATTCAAAGCTAAAAATGAACTTAAAATGAAATCATAACATACTTGCATTAATCTTAAAATCTTTTCAAATTACAAGATGAAAACAAAATGAAAACAAAATGCTCCCTAAAGTCCCATGTACACCCAAATATCCCAAAATGAGTTAGGACACTTTCACAAAATCACTTCAAGCTCTTCTCCCCCTTTTTGGCGTCATCAATGAGGTGGAGGGCTAGGAGGTTTGACCACGGAAATGGGTTTTACTGGGAAGACCAACCCACCACCATCTGAACTATCAAAAGAACTAGATGACATAGGTTCAGGAAGATTGAGAGGTGGGATAACAAGGTCATCTCTAGGCTGGAGAGGAGAAGGTTGGAAGACAACCATAGTAGTTTCAGCTTCTGGAGTGGTCTGGTTCTCTGGGGTGGTCTCAGCCATGGGAGTAAGATGTTCAGAGGAGGATGTGGAAGAAGAGATTTCCTCTGTGGGAGCAGGTGATGGAGTTGGTTTAGGATCAGTTTCTGGTTGAGGTTTGGGAGGTGAATCATCAATGGCAATGTGAGTGGTCTCATGGGTTTCAGGATCATCCACTGAGAATAGAATTTCTTTGCCTTGGGGCTCAAGTGGATCAGAACCCAGAGGGGTAGATGGTTCATCCTCACGAATAGGAGTGTCAGAAGGAGGATCTACAGAAGGAGGTGGTGGTGCAGAAGAGGAGGGACCAGCTGAAGGTCCGGGACCCAAAGAGTCCAACCGTGCCAATATCAATCTCAGTGTCTCTCCCTGGGCACGTTGCTCTGCTAACAACTCCTCATGTCTTCTGTCCATTCTCTCAACCAATTCCTCATGCCTCTTGTCGATTCTTTCAACCAACTCTCCCATCTTGAAATTAGTGTTGGTGATCAACTCGGCGTTTGTATTGGAGATATCCACATGGAACCCTCTGAGCATATTCTCCATAAAGTGCTGGAGAGTGGCATTTAGGAAGGATGGTGAAGAAGTGGTAGCAGCTGGAGCCGATGACTGAGTGTCATCCATTCTACTGGTCTCTGCCTCAGTAGTCTTTCGCTTCTTCTTGGACCCAGACTCCAGTGGGCCTTTAAGAGGGATGTCGATGTTTAATTTACCAATCTGGTTCCTCCCCACTGGGACCATCCTCTCAATTGGCTCCTTACTATCCAAGTACCATATTTTGTTCTCTTTTAAGATAAGAGACACAATTTGGGGATATGGCATTGGAGTAGTAGCCTTTCCTTCTACCTTGTACCTCTTCATCTCCGAGAAGATGTATTCACCCAGATCTTTTTGCTCCTTCAGAAGCAGTGAAGCAAACCACCTAAAGTCCCTATCCGAGAAGTGGGTGTAGTTGTTGGCTTTGTTTACTAGGGACCTAGAGTATATGTACCAAAGGACCCTATGGTGATCACACATATCACTCGGTTTAAAGTTTAGGGGGCCAACTAACTCACCGGGCTTTAGGATAGAGAAAATCTGATTTGGCTCAAGTTCAGAATATATATCATCAGGGGGGTTCTCTATTCCTAACCACAAATTGATTTTGGAAGGTGAAATCAAAATTTCTTGACCTCTCACAGTTGTGGTCATCTCTTCCTCTACTGAAGTTCGGTTGGGTTCATCTATTATCTCTAGGTTGCAATAGAAATGAGTGACTATCTTTGTACAAAAAGGTAATCTAATTGACAACCAAGGCATAAAAGGATCTAGATAAGGACTAAGATCGTGCTTCACTACCTCTTGAAGTAGCTTGAGATCCACATAGTGTGTCTTGCACACTTTCCTTCTGGAGAATTGAGTTAAGTACTTGGGAGACTCCTCCAGTTTGCCCACATTAAATCCCTTTGGAGGGGAAGTGATTTCTGCTTCTGGAATCTTGGACTTCTTGGAAGATTGACCCTTCTCCATGTGGTCAATGATCCCAGCCATTGCCTTAGCCACATTTTTGTCATATTTTGGCTTCTTGAGTGGCTTAGGAGTGAAAGAGGGTGTAGAGGAATCAGAGTGAGGAGGTGAGGGAGCTTTGGTACTCTTCCCTCTTCCGGTTGAGGTACTCTTCTTGGATTGAGCCCTAGTGACAATAGGCTCATTGATTACAATCCCTTTTGCTTTCGGTGGTGATTGAGGTTTAAGAGAGATTTTGGCTTTTGATCTTGGAACTAACTTCCTTCTCTTCGTTGGAGGAGGAGGAAGAGGATCGGGGTTTTGTTGTGAATCAGAGGAATCAGTGAAGTTGAGATTTTTGGTTCTAACCATCTTGAAACACAGAAAATCAAGAATCACAGAAAAAAACAGAGTAACTGACGCGAGTTTAGGGCAGAAGGATTTTGAACAAAATAGGAAGTTTTTGGACTTGAAATCAGTTGGGTTTTGACGGAAATGAGGCAAGGAAACAATTGGGAAAAGTTTTTGAAAGAGTGTATAGTGATTTACTCGAGGTGATTTTGTGAAAATGACCGAGTTCGCGCAAGATAAAGACCTAACTCCCGACTTTACTCGAGGCCGTACTCGAGTAACATTCAAAGTTACTCGAGGCCTTCCTCGAGTGATCATACAGAAAAATTCAAAAATAATTCATTTAAATTGCGTACCTGGCATGAATAATATAGTAATTATCCATGGATGTTCCCTCGATCATTTATAACCCATTCCGAACAGATTTGAGTCATTTTTCATCAATTTGAAAATCTGGACTCCGACTTTACTCGAGGCCCTACTCGAGTAACATTCAAGTTTACTCGAGGCACGCCTCGGGTAACCATCTTTTTAAGCTCTGACTCTTCATTTCTTCGAAACCTGAGCCGTTATGTTTGAAAATCAAGTAACTTGATCCGTTACTTCCAGTTTTGGTGTCCATTACTCGAGTACATACTCGAGTAACATGCTCCTTTACTTCAAGTTACTCCTCGGGTAATGTTTCTCAGATAGCCAAAACTTCAAGTTGGTACTCCAGTAAATATGTCCTCTGATCACCTCTGTTTTTATTTCACAAAACAGAGTTTCAACCTTCCTGCAAAACAAATTTCTATATACTCCGATGCTTAAGTTAGTAATCATCAAAACTTTAACAAGTGACTTCATCTAATATTATGAAATGCTGAAATTACTTATAACTCATTGGGATTTACCATTCCCAATTCTCTTCTAATGTATAGAAATTGATCTTTTGCAAGGGGTTTTGTGAAGATATCTGCTAGTTGAAGATGAGTAGGAATGAATATTACTTTCACATCTTTCTTCTGTACATGGTCTCTGATGAAGTGATGCCTGACATCGATATGCTTGGTTCTAGAGTGTTGAACTGGATTCTTTGCCAAGCTTATCGTACTTGTATTGTCACAATAGATTGGTATTTCCTTGAGATAAATACCAAGATCTTGTAGTTGTTGTTTTAACCATATCACTTGTGCACAACAACTTGAGACTGCAACATATTCGGCTTCCGTTGACGAAAGAGACACTGTATTTTGTTTCTTGCTGAACCACGATACAAGAGATCCCCCAAGAAATTGTCCTTGTCCACTGGTGCTCTTTCTGTCTGTTTTGTATCCTCCATGATCCGAATCTGAATATGCAACAAGATATTCACTTCTTCCTTTGGGATACCACAGACCCAGTTCGGGTGTGTCAGCAAGGTATCTAAAGATTCGTTTGACTGTTTCAGCATGTGATTCTTTTGGTGCTGATTGATATCTTGCACATATGCCAACACTAAATTGGATGTCCGGTCTACTTGCCGTGAGGTAGAGTAATGATCCAATCATTCCTCTATACTTTGTTATGTTGTAGTCTTTACCTTTGACATCAGCATCAAGCAATGTAGTTGAACTCATAGGCGTATCTGTCCCATTTGCTTCATCCATTCCATACTTCTTCAATAGCTCTTTTAAATACTTTGTTTGAGATATGAAGATTCCATTCTTTCTTTGTTTGATTTGTAAACCAAGAAAGAAATTCAATTCTCCCATCATTGACATCTCAAATTCTCCCTGCATTATCTCAGAAAATTCCTTACATAGAGATTCATTAGTAGCACCGAAAACAATGTCATCAACATATATTTGAACAATTAAAATATCATTGTGTTTTCGTTTTATAAAGAGTGTTGTATCAACTTTTCCTCGTACAAAACCTTGATCGATGAGAAACTTACTGAGCCTTTCATACCATGCTCTAGGAGCTTGTTTTAAACCGTATAAAGCCTTTTTGAGTTTGAAAACATGGTCAGGTTTAGTAACATCCTCAAAGCCTAGAGGTTGTTCTACATACACTTCTTCCATGATGTAACCATTTAGAAAAGCACTCTTTACATCCATTTGATAGAGTTTGAATCCCTTGATGCATGCAAAGGCTAAGAGTACACGTATAGCTTCCAATCTAGCCACTGGAGCATACGTTTCCTCATAATCAATTCCTTCTTCCTGATTATAGCCTTTGGCCACCAATCTTGCCTTGTTTCTGACAATAATTGCAGATTCATCAAGTTTGTTCTTAAATACCCATTTAGTACCAATGATCGGATGATCTTTGGGTCGGGGCACCAAATCCCAAACTTGATTTCTCTCAAATTGATTTAGTTCTTCTTGCATTGCTATAACCCAATCATTGTCTGATAAGGCTTCATCAATGTTAGAAGGTTCAATCTCAGAAATAAATGCAGAAAAACTTACTTCATTGAAAATTCTATTTCTAGTTTTGATCCCTTCATTCACATCTCCTATGACTTGATCTAGGGGATGACTTTTATTGTATCTCCAAGCTCTAGGTTGACCTAGGGATTGCTCTTCTTCCTTAGTTTCATCAACCTCTGGAATAAGAGACTTAGAAATAAATTTTTCTTGATTTAAAACAATTTCCTGTTCTTCATCAATGGTTTTGTCAGAGGATTCAAATTCATCAAATACAATATGAATTGATTCTTCAACAACACATGTTCGTTTATTGAAAACTCTATATGCTTTACTTCGGTTAGAGTATCCTAGGAAAATTCCTTCATCAGTTTTAGAATCAAATTTTCCTAAGTTATCTTTACCATTATTATGAATGAAACACTTACAGCCGAAGATGTGTAGATGAGCAATGTTTGGCTTTCTTCCTTTATACAGCTCGTATGGTGTCTTACCAAGTTTTGTTCTGATATAGGCTCTATTTGAAATGTAGCATGCTGTACACATGGCATCAGCCCAAAATACTTGAGACACGTTCTTTTCGTTCAACATTGCTCTAGCCATGTCTGTAAGCATTCTATTCTTGCGTTCTACAACTCCATTTTGTTGAGGCGTCCTTGGAGCAGAGAAATTGTGATCAATCCCATTAGTGTCACAATACTCTTCAAATGCTTGATTTTCAAATTCTCCGCCATGGTCGGTCCTAATACCTGCAATGGACATACCTTTCTCATTTTGCACTTTCTTAGCAAAGACAATAAATTCTTCAAACGTTTCATCTTTTGATGATAGAAAGATAACCCATGTAAATCTAGAGAAATCATCAACAATGACCAATGAATATAAGTTGCCACCAAGACTCTTTACTCTTGCTGGACCAACTAAATCCATATGCAATAGTTGTAGTGGTCTATTTGTTGAAATCTCATTTTTTAATTTAAAAGATGATTTAGTTTGTTTACCCTTTTGACATGCATCACAAATCAAATCATTTTTGAAAGTCACTTTGGGCAATCCAAGAACTAAATCCTTTTTGAGTAGTTTGCCTAATTGATGCATATTAACATGAGCCAATCTCTTATGCCATAACCAACTTTCATCAGTATTACTCAGGAAACAATTTTCAGATTCATTTCTACTAATATCTAGAGTATAGCAGTTACCTTCCCTTTTTGCTCTGAGCTTAGCCTTGATATTCTTCTTATCAAGTTGTAAGTCATTCTTGTTGATAATTAAGCATTCTTCTGAGTCAAATATTACCCAGTTGTCTTTATCTGCACTTTGACTTACGCTCAGCAAATTATGACACAAGCCTTCAACATAATATACATCTTTGACTTGTATTCCTTTGTCATTTTTGATTTCACCAATTCCTGCTATTCTTCCGGTTTGATTTCCTCCAAATTTTACCTCTCCACCTTCTTTAGGTTGCAATTTGGTAAAACTTTCGAAATCACCGGTCATATGTCTAGAGCATCCACTATCAATATACCACTTGTTATTTTTGGATGCTTTGAGACATTCCTGCAATCGAATGACTAAGTCTTAGGTACCCACATCTTTTTGGGTCCTTTTGGATTAGTACAAATAATTTTCTGGATATATGAACCTTTAGGTACCCATTTGTAGGTTCCTATCGTTCCTTTCTTCTTATGAATGCATGAAGAAGTATAATGGCCTTTTCGATTATAGTAATTACAAAATGCAAAAGGATTTGATGTATGCACAGAATGCTGGAAATAATTCAAATATGACTTACCCCCTGCTTTCTTTCTACCTTTCCTTTTATCTGATTTTGGATCGTATCCAATTCCAGATCGATCATTTACAAATCGTTGAGCTTTTAAAATAACATTTAGCATCTCACTACCTTGTGTAAATTTTTCAAGAGTTTTTGTAAGATCAATGTTTTTCTTTTTCAGAGATGAACAATTTTCACAAATCTTTTCTTTAAGTTCAGTTTCAAGAGCTTTGTTTTTCTTTTTGTAAACAATCAATTCTTTAACTACTTTGATGAATTCAGAATGCAAAGCATTATATTCGGAAAGTAATTCATCATAGGTAGGTTCAGAGTCATTTACCTCTCTTTTTGTTTCTTCTTGAGCAACGAGGCATATGTTAGCTACTTCTTCCTCATCACTTTCTTCGTCAGAAGAGCTATCACCCCATATAGCGGATACGAAGGCCTTCTTTTTGTTGAAGAATTTGCCTTTTCTCTTTTCTTTGCTCTTTTGATTTAGTTCTGGACATTCTGATTTGATATGTCCTGGTTTTCCACATTCGTAGCAAATGATGTGATCTTTGTTGCTAGTTCCACCTTTTTGAAAGTGTTTGAATCCTTGTCCTTTCTTGTAGAACTTTCTGAATCGTTTTATGATTAGACCCATTTCGTCATCGTCGAACTCTTCATTCTCATCTTGATTTTCTTCTTTTGCTTTTAGTGCTAGACCTTTCTTTTTCTTGTCACCGATGTCATCTAGTTCCCATTTGAACTTTAGTTTGCTTTCATATTCGGAAAGACTTCCAAATAGAGAAGCAACTGATCTCATTGATTCTCCTTTTGCTTCTTCTATCGCAGTGACTTTGGCCTCCCACTCTTTAGAAAGAATATTCAAAATCTTTCGTACTTGGGTATGTTGATCATAAGATTTCCCAAGTGCTGCAAGTTGATTAACAAGATGAGTATATCTAAGTTCAAATTCAGAAATTGATTCACCTGATTTCATTCGAAGTAGATCGAATTCAGTGACCAAGGTGTTGATGCGATTCTCCTTTATTCCCGAGGTCCCTTCATGAGCTATTTCCAGAGCTTCCCACATTTCCTTTGCTGTTGGAAGTGTGCAGATTCTGAAGTATTCACTTTGGCTTAAGGCACTTTGTAACATCAAAATTGCCTTGCTGTTGAGAGTGATAAGTTTCTTGTCATTCTCATCATATTCCGCTGGTGTCTTGGGAATTTTCTGAGAATCTACAATCTTTGTAGGTTGATAATTTCCACTCTCAATTACATCCCATAGCCCATATTCGGTAGCCATTACGAACACTCTGAATTTTGCTTTCCAAAATGAAAAGTGTTCTCCACTGAAACCGGGAGGTCTAGTGATGGATGCTCCGTCGGGAAGAATTCCTTCACCTATGCTTGCCATTGGATCCTTCTTAGGTTGTTATACCTTAACAAGAAGACCTACGCTCTGATACCAAATGTTAGAACAAGTGTTTCACCCAAGAGGGGGGGGGGGTGAATTGGGTGATACTAAAATTTCGTCGGAAATATAAAACTTTAGTAGATGAATTGAAAACAGTAATGAGTAAGGAGAAATATCACCGAAGTGTGCACCGTGAGTTATACTGGTTCGGTCACAACCACTTTGACCTACGTCCAGTCCTCAGATCTTCTCTGAGAGTTTCACTATAACTTCCAAGATTCAGTGGGTTCTTGGCACCTCAGTACAAGCAAGTTCCTATACCTGGACACTCGCTCCCCCTTACAAGTTGCAATTCAATCCCAACTCAAGGTTCCACAACCTTAAGTTATCTCAATAACAAATATTGAGTTTGAATGAAATATCTCTCTTACAGAGTGAATAAGGATCACTGAAGCATAGAAATACAATTCCAATGTGAAAACAGAGCAATAAACTTGATAATACGTTTGTGTGTATGCTTGTTGTTTTTCCTCTGTTTGGATGTTCCCATATATATAGATATGTTGGTGATGACCGTTGGAACATTTTCTTTCGTCCGTTGGAGAGTGCGCAGCCACTATTGACTTTTCAAGTTTTTGAAAAATATCCGTTGGCGGTGGTTGGCATTTGAACGTTTCTTTTGACTTCAATCTCTTTGAAGTGTTTTCTTCATTGTTTATCTGTAAATAGACTAAGAATACTAATACAATGAAAGGTTAATCATATAGGAAACAAATCTATGAACGTTTGAATGATTTCAGAATTTCTGGGTAAGCTTACTCGAGTACCTCCTCGAGTATTGCTTGAATGTTACTCGAGTACCTACTCGAGTAACTTCGAAAAATCTTTGATCAATTGCAGGTTAATGAATAAACATAAGATTACTCGGGTAGTGCCTGGAATAACCAATTTTCAAACCTTTGGAAATACATGTTTACTCGGGTACCTACTCGAGTAATGCACTCACAACTTTGTGAGTTACTCGGGTACCAACTCGAGTAAAACGTGAGATAAGCTTTTGGTTACTCGATGCTCTACTCGGGTAATGTTGCAGGATTGCAATGCCGAGAACACTTACCTCATTACTCTAGTACGTACTCGAGTAATGCACTCATTGTTCCATAGGTTACTCGGGTACCGCCTCGAGTAACTATGCTTTTTGTCAATGACTTACCCGGGTACTGACTTGAAGTTTATCTTGAAAACATTTTGCATACTCGGGTACTTACTCGAGGAATCCACTTAAATATATATATGCATACTGGAGTAAGAACTCGAGGAATATGAAATAAAGATATCAAGTTAATCGGGTACCACCTTGAAGTTTTTCACTTACCTTTATGTGTTACTCGAGTAGCTACTCGAGTAATGTTGCAGTGGTACAAAGTGCCGAGAGCTTCATCTTTTCAGAAACAGAGTTACTCGAGTAGCGCCTCGAGTATCGTTGGTAACCTGAAGGCAACTGGAAGTTTTCCACATGATTACTCGAGTACCGCCTCGAGTAATGTTGCAGTAGTACTAAATGCCGAGAGCTGCACATTTTTAGAAACAGAGTTACTCGAGTAGCTCCTCGAGTATCAATGGCATCCTGAAAAATTTTACACTGTTACTCGAGTAGCTCCTCGAGTAACGTTGCCTGGTTACTGGAAGTTGTCTTCGATTACTTCAAGTTTTGTCTCATTACTCGAGTACCGCCTCGAGTAATGCCTTAAGAAACTTGCTTCTGATCAAGATTCTCAGCTTTATCTCTTGGCCTCTCTTCATTACTTCCATGCTTACCTCAAGTAAAGCTCATTCCTGTCATTTCTAGTTCAAGCTTGATTATTAAACATTTCCTTTTCAAACCATTCTTTTGTTATCATCAAAACATGGGATCTAACATATTCTACATCCCTTTATAACATGAATTTGAGTTTTTCTTGTCATATTTATAAAGGTATAAATTTAAGTCTCACAATGTATATAAAAAAAAACTCTTTTTCTTAAATAGTCTGTGTTTTATTTAGTTTAAAATAAGTCATTTAGATCTTAGTTAAACTAGGTAAGAATGCCATGAATAAAACTTGAGGGCAACACCATACTAAAAATCATATCTATCATTGAATTGGTCAAAACAATAGTTCAAGAGTTAGTAGTTCTAGATTAAATTGGTCGTGATCAAAATAATATAATTAACATATATATAATATTCATATATAATCATGAAAAATGTAATATTTAAATAAAAAAACATTAATCCCCAACTAAACATATCCAACCAAATAAAACAGAACTGCTAAAGTATAAATATGATATACTACCATTTTTAATTCAAAACGACACCATTTAAGTTTTGTAAAAAAAAGATTATATAAAATTGCACCCAACTTGCCCATCCAACTTACTGAAGCAAGGAATTTCGTACCTAACGTTCTGGCTTATCCTTCTTAGAGTTGGATTTTCAATGATTTTATGGTTCCATTGAGTTCAGGCTTATCCTTCTTATGGCTGAACCCTAGCCTCTTTAAACAATGAAATTCCTTGCTTCAAGACCTTAATTCACATAGAGGAATAACTTAGGAGAAGGATTATACACGTTAGGTACGAATTCACCGAAGAAATCGACCTACCTTGTGAGATTTCTCCTCTCTTTCTCTCTCTAAAAGCTCTCAAACTTTCTCTCTCTCTTGGCTTCTGGTTCAGCACGAAAATGAGAGCTGAAGATGATGAGAAAATGTTTTAATTTCCATGCTGATGTCATCTTTTATTTTGATGATGTCATAATTCCCATTTTCGGATTTTCTGGTAGGTCGTCTGTCCAAACTTTGAAAAATCATAACTAATTCTGGAAAAGTCAAAATGAGGTGATTCCAAAGCCAAATGAAAGATATTTAAGTCCTCTTCATAGGAAAAATAATGGCCATTACTAAAAATCACCACAAAATTCCAGAATTACATAAAACTCATCACTGCCCCAAAACAGAGTTCAGTTTACATCCCAAACGTTGGACAGTCATATCTATTAGTTCACAAAATGCAATGGCACAAATTATATGTCCATTTTGAAGCTTGAGATATGAACTATAAGATTGAAAAGTTTTAGAATTTTTAGATCCCATTTGGTCATTCAAAACGTTCACACAAACTGACTGACCAGAATAGAGTTTCACTGGACAGAATTTCAGATTTTGCATCTTTGCTTCTATTGGTTCCATTTTCATACCAAACTTCATTCCCACATAAATTTTCACAAGGAATCCATTGGAAACACCAAATCAATCAAATTCACATCACATTGACATGTTTTCACAACAATCTCAACATGTCAACACAATTCACATTCAATTCTTCCCTCTATTCTAAGTCAATTTGGATGTTAATCCACAATTGAACTCAAATACAAGGTTTCGGCACTGCTCAACACACACGAATCACATTCGAGTGCCAAATCACATCATATTCTCCAAAAGGGTTATTTATCACTAACCACACCAACTTTTGAACTCATTAACCCTTAATCATAATTTGGGATCTTGCTAAAATGGGGCTTAGCAGTCCACTTTTCTCAGGCTTATTCTCTAACCTCGAGTCTCAAAATTCGGGGTATTACAGTAGACATAGATCCTTTTGTTTCTTTAGGATACCCTACAAAAATGCACTTTAAGGATCTAGGCGCTAATTTATTAGAGGCTTGTTGCTTAACATATACCTCACATCCCCAGATCTTAAGAAAAGATAAACTTGGTTTCTTTCCAGTCCATATCTCATATGGTGTCTTTTCAATTGCCTTAAATGGAACACGATTTAGTGTGAACGCATCTGTCTTCAAGGCATGTCCCCAAAAGGATGGTCGAAGATCTGTTTGACTCATCATAGATCGAACCATATCTAATAGTGTTCGATTCCTCCGTTCAGAAACGCCATTCCATTGTGGTGTTCCTAGAGGAGTCAATTGTGAGATTATCCCACAACTCCTAAGATGGTCAATGAATTCTTGGCTCAAATATTCACCACCTCGATCAAATCAAAGTGCTTTAATTGTTTTACCAAGTTGGTTTTGTACTTCATTTTGGAATATTTTGAACATTTCGAAAGATTCAGATTTATGTTTCATTAGATAGATATAGCCATATCTACTAAAGTCATCTATAAATGTAATGAAGTAGACATAACCTCCTCTGGCAGCTATATTTAATGGTCCACATACATCTGTATGTATGAGGCCCAATAATTCAGTGGCCCTCTCACTGTGTCCAATAAAAGGTGCATTCGTCATCTTTCCTAATAAGCAAGATTTGGATGTATCATATGATTTAAAATCAAATGAATTTAGAAATCCATCTTGATGGAGTTTAGAAATGTGTTTCTCATTTATATGTCCTAGATGACAATGCCATAAGTAGGTCGGATTCAAATCATTTGATTTTATCCTTTTAGTAGTTATGTTATAGATGTTCCCATTATTAGGATGTTCTAAATTTAATATATAATGACCAACATGCAAATCACCATCAACATAGAAAATGTCATTACGATAAATAGAACATTTACCATTCCTAGTAATGGAAGTATGACATTCCTTATCCAAATAAGAAAGAGAAACAATGTTACTACTCAAAGATTGGATATAGGTTGCCTGATGCTTGCCACTATGGTTCCAGAGCTCCAAAGAGATCTGGAACTTATGGAGGCTAATAAGATGATTGTCCACAAAGGCCTTACATTCCTGCAAGATGGCTAAAGGTGCATCAGTTAGTACTCATGTGTTAAAGATGAAAGGCTATATTGATCACCTTGAGAGGCTTGGATTTCCCATGAGCCAGGAGTTAGCTACGGATTTGATCCTGAACTCACTCCCGGAGAGTTATGACCAGTTTGTCATGAACTACAACATGGAGAAATCAATTTCTGAGCTACATGGGATGCTCAAAACTGCTGAGCAAAGCATTAAGAAAAAGCCCAGTACAGTTTTGATGGTTCAGAAAGGAAAGGGTATGAAAAAGAAAGGGAAGGGCAAAGGGAAGGGTAATGGCTCAGGTGGTAAGACCAAAGAGTCAAACAAGCCCAAAACCAAGCCTACACCCAAGAAGGCAAAGCCTCCAAAGGAAGGAGTCTGCTACTTCTGCAATAAACCTGGTCATTGGAAGAGGAATCGTAAACTCTACCTGGAAGATCTGAAAAAGAACAAGAAGGATAGCGGGGCTATCGCTTCAGGTATTTATGTTATAGACATTCATTTTTCTACTTCCTCTACATGGGTATTAGATACCGCATATGGTTCTCACATTTGTACAAATGTGCAGGGTCTAAAGGACAGTAGAAAGCTGAAGAAGGGCGAGGTGGACCTATGAGTTGGAGATAGAGCAAGAGTTGCTGCTTTAGTCCTAGGCACTTATGAATTAGTTCTGCCCAGTGGGCTTTTGTTAGTTTTGAACAATTGCTATTATGTTCCTGCTTTGAGTAGTAACATTGTTTCTCTTTCTTATTTGGATAAGGAAGGTTATACTTCCATTACTAGGAATGGTAAATGTTCTATTTATCGTAATGACATTTTTTATGCTCATGGTGATTTGCATGTTGGTCATTACATATTAAATTTGGAACATCCTAATAATGGGAACATCTATAACATAACTACTAAAAGGATAAAATCAAACGATTTGATTCCGACCTACCTATGGCATTGTCGTCTAGGCCATATAAATGAGAAATGTATTTCTAAACTTCATCAAGATGGATTTCTAAACTCATTTGATTTTGAATCATATGATACATGCAAATCTTGCTTATTAGGAAAGATGACGAAGGCACCTTTTACTGGACACAGTGAGAGGGCCACTGAATTATTGGGCCTCATACATACAGATGTATGTGGACCATTAAATATAACTGCCAGAGGAGGTTATGTCTACTTCATTACATTTATAGATGACTTTAGTAGATATGGCTATATCTATCTAATGAAACATAAATCTGAATCTTTTGAAATGTTCAAAATATTCCAAAATGAAGTACAAAACCAACTTGGTAAAACAATTAAAGCACTTCGATCTGATCGAGGTGGTGAATATTTGAGCCAAGAATTCATTGACCATATTAGGAGTTGTGGGATAATCTCACAATTGACTCCTCCAGGAACACAATGGACTGGCTTTTCTGAACGGAGAAATCAAACACTATTAGATATGGTTCGATCTATGATGAGTCAAACAGATCTTTCACCATCCTTTTGGGGACATGCCCTAGAGACAGCTGTGTTCACACTAAATTGTGTTCCATCTAAGGCAATTGAAAAGACACCATATGAGATATGGACTGGAAAGAAACCAAGTTTATCTTTTCTCAAGATCTGGGGATGTGAGGTATATGTTAACCAACATGCCTCTGATAAATTAGCGCCCAGATCCTTAAAGTGCCATTTCGTGGGGTATCCTAAAGAAATAAAAGGATACTATGTCTATAATCCCACTGATAACAAAGTGTTTGTTATTCGAAATGGTAAGTTTCTAGAAAGAGAGTTTGTCTCTAAAACAACCAGTGGGAGCGAGGTACATCTTGAAGAAATTCGAGAGTCACAAGATAGTACAGAACCACAGATGGAAATCAGAGAAGACTCACAACAAGTTGCTGAGCCTCCTCAAGTAACCCAAGGTCCACGAAGATGTGAAGGCCGTGATGTGTTGGTCATTGAGCAAAATGAGCCCACCACCTATCGAAAAGCCACAGTGGGACCAAACTCCGAGAAATGGCTAAATGCCATGAAGTTTGAAATGCAATCCATGAACGACAATCAAGTATAGACCTTAGTCGATCCACCTGAAGGTGTAAAAACGATCGGGTGCAAATGGGTTTTCAAGGAGAAAACTGACATAGATGACAATGTAAATGTCTTCAAGGCACAATTGGTTGCAAAGGATTCACTCAAACTTATGGTGTAGACTATGATGAAACCTTTTCCCCAATTGCAATGGTCAAATCAATCAGAATCCTTCTTGCCATTGCAGCATATTATGACTATGAAATATGGCAGATGGATGTCAAAACAGCCTTCCTTAATGGAAAGTTGCTTGAGGATGTGTACATGATACAACCTGAAGGTTTTATGTGTCTAGAGGACTCTGGTAAAATTTGCAAGCTTCAAAGATCCATTTATGGATTGAAGCAAGCATCTCGGAGCTGGAATCATCGTTTTGATGAAGTAGTCAAAGAGTTTGGTTTCATTCAAAACATCGATGAACCTTGTGTTTACAAGAAGGTTAGTGGGAGCATAGTTGTATTTCTAGTGCTTTATGTAGGTGACATCCTACTCATTGGGAATGACATTCCTACCTTACAGAGTGTCAAGTCTTAGTTAGGAAAGTCTTTTTCAATGAACGACTTAGGTGAAGCCACCTACATCCTAGGGATTAAGATCTATAGGGATAGATCCAAAAGACTAATAGGCCTAAGTCAGAGCACATACATAGACAAGATACTGTATAGGTTCAGTATGTAGGATTCAAAAAGGGGTTACATGCCCATGTCTCATGGCATCCATCTTAACAAGGATCTGTGTCCTAGTACACTTGATCAACGAGATCGCATGAGTAAGGTTCCATATGCCTCGGCCATTGGATCCATCATGTATGCCATGTTATGTACTCGACCGGATATCTCATTTGCCATAAGTATAACCAGCATATACTAATAAGATCCTGGTGAGGGTCATTGGACTGCCGTTAAGAATATCCTAAAGTACTTAAGAAGGACTAAGGATTTATTTTTGGTATATGGTGGATTGGATGATGAGCTCTGTGTAACCGGTTACACAAATACAAGTTTCCAAACTGACCAAGATGACCTTAAATCGCAATCTGGATACTATTCCTCCTGAATGGAGGAGCAGTAACCTGGAAGAGCTCCAAGTAGAGCACTGTAGCAGATTCTGCAACAGAAGCTGAGTATATAGCAGTATCGGATGCAGTTAAAGAAGCCGTTTGGATCAGAAAGTTCATTACTGAACTAGAGGTGGTACCTACCATCTCAAATCTAATAGATTTGTTCTGTGACAATAGCGGTGCTATTGCACAAGCCAAAGAGCCTAGGTCACATCAAAGGAACAAGCATATACTCAGGCGATTTCATCTCATTAGAGAAATCAATGATAGAGGTGATATAAAGATATGCAAAGTAGCAGGAGAAGACAGTGTTGTTGATCCTCTTACATAGCCGCTTGCATAGTCAAAGCATGAGCATCATGTTAGGACAATGGGAATTAGGCAAATTAATGATTGTACGTAGGGCAAGTGGGAGGATGTTGGAAATTGTGCCCAAAGGGCCAATCATTGTATTTTGAACATTATTAATTTAATGAAATTTTTCCATTTTGTTATCATATTATTTGCATGTTAACTGTGATAATTGTATCTTTGGATAAATCATAAAGATTGTCCTAAAATGTCCCTGGTCGGTCATCTATGCGAGAGCAGAGATGAAACAAGACTAGTATGACTTTGATAAGATATGAAGATGTGAATCAAAGTTTTAGGCACTTGTAAGAGTACAAGGTGCTGGACCGACCCACTATGAAAAAGTTACATGGATCAAGTCATAAGCTTTTCTCATGTATAACCACGTCATAATGCCCTTTGACCTGATGTCATCATAGATTCCTACATGAGAGTTGTTAAGCTTTGAAATAGTCAAAAGTCACCTTTGACCGGGTGATGATAAAGGCTACCATCGGGCTTGGTGGTTTTTCATGCAAAGGAATATGAATGATCAAGATGGAATTTGTCCCTCACATTAGTAGAGAGATATTACTGGGCCCCTCGATGAGTGAGTCTGAGCAATGTATGGCCATACTACAATGGAAAGGAGTTTCCATTTCTATTGTCAGACTACTCAGGAATCGAGCAAGTAATTGTCAGGAATAAGAGGATGACATTATCCATGCCTCATCCTTGACCAATATATCGTGTGACAAACGGGACGTGACATGGTTGTATGACACGTTGCATCATGTTAATAATCCTCATATGAATTGGGTAGTCGTAATGTCTTGCTAGAGGCCGCTTACGACTTGTGGGTTAGTACAGTTATTAGCCCACTGCCAACTTCATATGGGCCTACAGGGTCGCACACAAGAATGACCTAACACGAGATAATGTTTAATTTAGGGTGGACAAATTTTATATTTATATTTATATAAAATTCGTTAATAATATTATATATATATGTATTTTCGAAATACATATTGTATATATATATATGAATATATATATATATATATATATTATATGATATTATTATATTGTGTTAGTTTTAAATTTAATTTATTAAGATAAATTAAATCTAATAACTAACATGATAGAGATATGGTATCTCAGATTTAATTTATGAAGATAACTTAAATCTAATAGCTCTTTATTTAGATTAAATAAATAGGTTAAATTAAAACTGTTGGACAGATTAATTTAAACTGAATTTATTTAATTAGCTCATCAAGATAATTAATATTTAATTAATTTCGAAATTAATGATGATTAATTTTGAAATTTGAAAATAGCCCTCATAGGTTATAAACTTGATAGAGCAGATAGACTCATATGTGCATAAGAATTGAGAGCCGTAAGGGAAACCCCAGGAGACATTGGAGGCGCTAGCATGCAGTCTCGGTTGGAGAGCATTCGTGTGGATACCGGTAGAGGGAGTGGACCTAACGTTGTTGGCTCCTAGAGATCGAAAACCCTGATTTGAAAAAGGTATGAATCCTTCCAACACAATTTAAACGCTGTTGATAGATCCTCAATTAGGATCGGTAGATTTTTTTTTAAATTCTTCCGTTGTGCCTACCGATCCTAACAGCACCGCCATGCCAACAGTCCCTGAGTCACTAACAATGGTTCGGGTTAGGATGGTGTGCCTTCCTGGTGGTAAAAGGGGATGAGGATGGGGTGTTATATTTGTGATTATGTGGGCTAAAAGGCTATTTGTAGGCAGAAAGGCCATATGTGAGCTATAAGGCTATTTGTGTGCACTGTCATACCAATAGTCCCTGAGTCGCTAACAACGGTTCGGATTAGGACGGTGTGCCTTCCCGGCAGTAAAAGGGGATGATGGTGGAGTGTGATTTGTTCTGCTACTGCTATATGGTGATTTGCTAACATGATATGTGATTACGTGTGGTATGAGTGGTTTGTTACTACTAGGATTCTCTTGAATCTCATTCTTTCCATTGACTAACATTTCAGACAGGGCAAGTGGCTCCAATGAAAAGCGAGCGACCAGGAGCGATTAGGACCCTATAGGGACATTTGATTCAGGCCATGTTGGTTATTCATTTTGGATAGGGATTACTGTATGTTATTTTGAACTGTAAATAATTTTTGAATATATGGTGGTGTAATCCCCTGACTGGGAACTAAAACCCTATAGACCTATATATAGATGAAACCCGGGGGTTGCCGGGATTTGAGTTGTATACTCTGATAGTTTAAATGTGATATAGCTGCATAGGTAATTATATTCGATGTTTGAATTTGAGACCAGGATAAGAAAGAAGTTTTGAAAATTTCTTAAAATCCCTACTACAAGGAGGGAGTTTTAAATGAGTTTTAACTTATCTTGCAATCTCTAATCCTTTTTATTATGCGTTATCGAATCTTAATTACGCTAATAAGGCATGGGGTTACAAATCACATCATCCAACATTGACTAGGACACGATGCACCAATGGACTTCAGAGGATTATGGCTTGAATAATTACGATATTACTCGAGTGAGGTATTGTATTCTTAATTAATCTCTGAGTTGCATCACTCGAGTGATTGTTAAGTGGAATTACTAGAGTAACTACTCGAGGGATACAAGGTTACAACCTTAAACCCCTGAATAGCATCATTATTTTCAAAACTTAATTTCTCTCCAAATCTTCATACTTTCACAATCATTCTCTCTACAAAATTTCCAATGATTTTGCTAATCCAAGAGAGTTATTAATTGTATTACTCACAACGATTTTCTTTTAAGCCATGCATTCATTAAGGGGGAGCTTCACATTCACATGTGTTTTATATCTTAAAAGCTCATCTCATTTATTGAAAAAAAAATCATTTTAACATTCTCATCTGAATTCACTATCTTTTAATTAGTTTAGATGATGAGTTACTCTATTATTTTCCTTTCATGATCTTAATTTTTAACATATCATATAGAAAGGATGACTTTGGTTTATGCAATAAATTTAATACTTGATTGCACTAATCATTCTCCTTGCAAGAATACTTTTACTTATAGCAGGAGAATTTGCTCTATGCTAGATCATTCCCAAACACACTAAAAGGAGAATATATCAACTTTGAGGAAAGATGATTTAATACTGGTGGCAACACTCAAAGCAACAAAAGGCATAAATTAGGATGATTTTGGTAGCATTCTAAGGAAGGCTATTCCTAAGCTTCCTATTGAGCACACTTCAGAGTCTACCACTAAGCCAGCTATAGTTCACTCCTATGAACTTGATTCATCAGAGTTGCGTATCAAAAGTTTGGTGAACACAACATCATGCATCTACATAAGAAGAAAAGAAGGTAATGGACTTCATGGATTAATCATCAAATTGCTAAATCCAAATGAGAATTTCTAAACCCTCTCTTTATCTTGCAAGAATACTTTTCAAATCTTTGATTTTAATTTGCCTTAATTATGAATGTTTTCTTGAAAACCTCTCCAAATTGTTTCAAATTTATTTTCATAAAATTTTTTTTCATTTGCATCAAATTATAAATGAAATTACCTTCAAATTACTGTCAAATTGGGGGGGAGAAAATTGTTTTCATGACACATTTATTTTGATTGAAAGAAAGGCTTTTCTAAATTCAGTTTCATATTTGATTCTCTAGAGCCTTTCTTATTTATACTTCAAACTTTTTGCTGATGTCAATAGGGGAGAAAGAGGCAAGAAAAATATGTTGCTCTTACTTTGCTTTTATAATTCATACATTCATACATATTTTTCTTAAAGGATTTGTCATTATCAAAAAGGGGGAGAATGTTAGATATGATTAGTTTTGATGATGTCAAATATGAGCAAAAAGTTTGTATAATATACTTATCTTCTACATTGACTAACTACTATATTTAATGTTTTATATCTTGTAGATTAGTCATAAACCCAATGGTGAGTTGATGTTATTTTGCTTATAATGCCTCATAAATGGAGAATGATCATCAAGAAGAAAATCAAAAAGCAAGGTATTGAAGAAAGAAGGCATTGCAAGAACTAATGAAATATCAAAAAGAAAGATTGGTCAACGCAAAGAAAGAAGAAGATTGAAGATATTCAAGAAGATATCTAGTTGGGTTATGAAGAACGATCATCAATTCAAGAAGATATCTAGTTGGGTTATGAAGAATGATCATGAAGAGGAAAAACAAGAAGAAAGAGATTGAAGAAAGAAAAAGGTGCAAGATCTAATTCGAATATTAAGATTCAAGCTCTTAGAAGTGATACCAGAGGTTGGAATGGATCAATACGAAGTTAAATTGATATATACGGAAGTTATGGCACCTTCAGAGATGATTACTCGAGTAATCACTCGAGTAATATGGCACTGACTCATTTTGGAGGTGATTACTCAAGGGTTTACTCGAGTAATCTACATTTTTTATTGTGCTCTGTTTTCCCCTGTAGGATAGAGGTACGATATTTTGGGCATATCTCTCTAACCACATGTCAGATTGAGCTGAAACCCGTGGCATATGAAACTAGACTCCCAACATGAACTATGGAAACCAATATCACATTAAAACGAGATGAGAGAGCTATGATCTATTGAAGTTGACACATGAATCACCTTCATATTCTAGGACAACTTCGGTATTTTGGACATAAATCCCAAACTACACATTGGATTGCGACAAAACTGGTGCCATAAAGAGCTTTCCATGGATGTATAATTTGTCACATTTCAAGTTATATACTAAGATCTATGCCTTCTGGAATTTGCTGCTCGTGATTTTAGAGATTGTCTAAGAATAGTAGATACTCTTTGGATCATAACTTTCTGTATAAAACGAGTTTGGAGGTGATTCTTATTGCATTGGAATGTAGACAATGAGAGCTTTCCGACGATATATAATTTGCCATGGTTCGAATCAAAATCAAGAATTCACTTGAAGGGACCACTTGAGTAATATGCAAAGTTATTTGAAACATTACTCGAGGGACCATTTGAGTAATGTGTGAGAAAATGTTCCAGTAAGCTCTCTGTCAAGAATTGTGTGGGATTACTCAAAGAGATTACTCGAATAATCTGCAGAGTTATTTGAGACATTACTTGAGGGGCCAATCGAGTAATCAAAGAAGAAATCATCCAGTAGCTCTCAGCCAAGAAATAAGTGATATTACTCGAGGGAGCACTCGAGTAACATGAAATGAAAAGAAAGCATTACTTGAGGGATTACTCAAGTAATGACCCAGACTTACTTGAGGGATCACTTGAGTAATGCTTCCCAAGAGAACAGAACAATACACTGAAGCTTCTGAAAATCATGGGATTAATTATGAAACTTACTCTTCTTGCTTCCAATCATTCTTACACTTCATTGTATTAGTGTTTAATGTATTTTTCCAGGAATACAATGAAGATATGATGTGAAGAGTCAAAAGGTGACTTTACGGAAGCGGAGCGTCAACGTTCGTAATGGCTAGTTTTAAAATTCAAGAAAATGGACGAAAGAAGCAACCACACTCTAATGGACAAGTTAAAATGCTCAAACGGTCATCAATCCTCATCAACTATAAATAGAAGATCATCCAAAACAGAAGACAGACCCAGTTCATATATCGTCTAAATGCCAACATCCTAACATCAATGCTCATCGAACATACTCTCTGTTTCTCTAGTTTCTATATCATTTACCTTTGTGAGAGAGATTATTTGTATTGTACTTTAGTGTTTATTTTATTCACTGCTAAGAGAGAAGATTGATTGTAATTCTTCATCACCAAGGTTGTATCCTTACGGTGTGTAAGGAGGAGTAACTCGGTTGTAACCTTTCAATGTGTAAGGGGGAGTAATCCAGTGAGAGATTTGTAAAAGGCTTCACAAGTGCCCAGCTAAACTTGTGAGTTGTAAAGGCTGTTCTTATGCCCAGATTAAACAAGAAGATAGTGGATTTGAAAATCTCAGGAGGAGCCTGGGGACTGGACGTAGGCCATCACAGATTGGACCAAACTAGGATAAATCACAGTTTGCATACTTTCTTCCTTAAACTCTTATATTTCCAGTATATATTAATTGTTGATTTATGGTTCATTACTTTTATATTTTTTGCTTTCACTAAGATGCGAAAAGATTTTTAAAGTTCTTAAGTTTTTATCTTATACCCAATTCACCCCCTCTTGGGTGTTAGGAGGTTCTAACAATAAACACATCATCTGCATGTATACATGTGTAGGGCCCCGCCCCACAATCTACACCGGTTGGATTCTCACCAACTCCCAGTGTAAGTACCCTTGGCACTAAATGCCCCTCTCTAGACAAAACATGTTGATTAATAAAGCACATTTACAAAAATGGCATTCACACAATCATATAACTATGGCATGATGTATGAAGGATAATGTCCCTAGACAAAGTTCTTTTAACCCTTTTTAGTGTGCCTCGTAAAACATGTCGTTTCCAACTTCCGACTCGGTCCTAAAATATTAAATGTATAAGAAATAGGTCACAACCTATCCAAGTATCATTTTAGACTCTTCCATAGTGTTTCTTGTGGTTATATTAGTCTACGATGAAAATTTACCAAAATGCCTCCAGAACCCCGGCCTAGCCCAGCTATACCTGGCCCGATGGCACGTTTTCTCAAAATTTTGACTAGAGCTATCCTAATATATTTTCGCCTAAGGAATCTATTTTCGGCCTTAAAATTATCAAATTCAGTATCAAATTACAAAAATACCCTTGGCAACCCCAGTTTAGGGATTTTAGGGGCATTTTCGTAATTACGTGTTTTTCGGCCTTTTCCGAAAAAGTGACCAACTGTAACCCAACCTATTTTTACCTACTGAATCCAATGGAACCATCTAAAACATGAAAATCCATTTCCTTTCATCATTTCTAGATAGACCAAAAACTTTAAAGAAAAGGAAAAATAGTTGTTTGAAATCCAACTTTTAAATCTCTCCCCTTTTCACTCCAAATCACTTGCTTAACTCTTTAAACACTTATGGCTTATGATTTAATGAAATTTAGGTAGCATAACCCCTTAGGATTCATGCTTTCCAAGTTCACAAACCAACCATGAAACTTTAAAAAAATCAAGAAACATTAACAACAACAAAAACAATAACCACAAGAGAGCAAGTTCATGAAGTTACCCTCTTGCTTTCAACCTTGGCACCTTAACTCCTTCTCTTCTTTAGAGACTTGACTTGCTAAACACATGTATACATGAAGAAGAGAACCTTAGAGGAAGTATTACACAAGAATAGGAAGCCAAACTATGAAATCAACACTTACCTTAGTTTTTTTTTTTTGAACTTCCTCTTACTCTTCCTTGCTTTGTGAACTCTCAAGCTCTCTTTTCTCTATTTTTTTCCTATGACTTGGACATGCAATGGCTGATGAAGGGAGTATGAAGGCTTTTTCAAATGTCTCTTGCTTCATTTATTGTGTGCAATGACCTTTATGCCCTTTTGTCCTTTTAGTTTCTCCCTAATTATAACTTGAACTTGGGCATTATATTTGAACCAATTCCTTCCTCATTTCTGCCCACAAAAACGTCACACACACACACACACACACCTCCATTTAACCAAGTTTACTTCATCCTTTTACTCAAGTCAATTGCTACAAGAGTTGGCTACCTAACCTTATGACATAAGTAAAGACTTATGACACAATAATTATCTCCATCATCTTTCATGTGGTGTTGACACTTAGTCTCATTGGATTTTGACACTTGTCTTCTCCTCCTTCATCCCTTAATTTCTAAAATAATTAAGAGAAAAAGGAAGATTGATTTATTTTTTCAATTTTCGCACAAATAGAAAATATGGGCAGAATTGTCACCAATATTTGAAAATTCATAACTAGTTGTATAGATGTCCAATTGGTATGATTCTAAAGCCTATGTGACCATCCTTAAGTCTATTTTCAATAAAAAAATATCACCTTTAGCCAATTGGAACCCAATATTTCCCAGAATTTTGATCTTTGGGTGTTGCTATAGAAAAACACTAGAATTTCTGGGCTTACTTCAAAAATTCATAATAAATTGTACACAGCTCCAAATAATTCCCATGACCTATCAAATTGAACCGTGATAAGTCTACTTTGTTCTTGTAAAATTTCATAGGCATTGAACATTGTTTACCTATTTAAACGTGTCACACAATCAGGGTCGTGACAGTGGAGAATTTACCGGTAACTATTCCAATGATTTAATTTATATCTCAACCATATTCTTATTGTGTGTGATAATTAATCACCTTGTTTTATCCCTTACTTCCCCTTAATTAATTGGGATTGAATTTAATCAATTGGAAAATACACATATTTGCATTTTGTTGGCAAATTACGATTTTGCCACTACATTTTTTAATTAAATTCAAATCCATCCTTTCTTGGCCAAAATTCACCATTTTATTTCCTTAAATATTTCTAATAATTACAAGACATTTTGGTGAATAAAAATTGGGGTGTTACATTTTGAGCCAAAAGCTGAGTAGTAGAAGAATCCAAATTCAGCAGTCCATCACTGATATTAACGTTTTTTTCTTTTCCTTTTTAATTGAAATAACATCTCATTAATTGTATAAAATATTTGCCATGTCAGCTTTTCCAATAAACATGTCATATAAGCTCATTTAATGGAGTTAGTGTCATATAGGAGAAATTAACATCGTCAAATACAACTCCAAATCCTTTTCAAATTTTAAGGACCAACTATTATAAACAGAACAAACTTCAGGAACTTCAGGGACTTAAAATTTCATTTTTAAACTTAAGGGACAACAACAAAAATTGGGTGATATTTAAAGACAAAAAAATGGTATTATTCCTTTGGAAAAATAATAAAATACTTTTCCACGATATATTCAAAATCATGGATAAGATCGTAAGAACGATTTGGGTTTGAACAGGAAGTGAGAACACAGCGCATGAGCTACATTATTCAAAGATAGCGTGCGGGAGTAGACTGTTAGAACTCAGAAGCAGATCAGAGAATCATCACACAAGAACCCTATCCCCAGATCCCGAATCATGGAGTTAGATCCTAACAATAATTGTGAGTTCTCCAACACCGTCTCACCTTTTTCTAACCAATTCTCTGAACTAGAACCCTCTTCCATTCCCAAGAAGCACCGAATTTCTTCTTCTTCATCCCTCACTTCTCCCTCCTCCTCCCACCACCGATTTTGTGTTCAAGTATTTTATATACATATATATATATATATATAAATACTATAGGAGATTCTTTTAATTTGTGGGCAGGGATAAGGTACATCTAGCACTATAAAACATTAATTTTAGGATGTTATGGACAACTCTAAAAAAAATATTTGAAGTTGCTAAATGAACTATAAAATACTTTAATATGTTGGATGCACCTAACAAAAATTTAAAGTGTTGAACGAATACAAAATACTTTATAATATTAGACATGACCGTAAAAATACTATAAGAAATTTATAGAACTTTTTGAAAGTTAATGATAAGATCAAAATTTCTCTTAAAACTATTTTATGCAAATTTTCTTGTGAAAAAGTTAATACTTTAAGAAAAAATTGTACAACAAAATACTTTAAGGTATTAAATACACTTGAAAAAAATACACACGTCTCCATCCCAACCCACTTCTCTTGTTTCCGACAAGATTATTGGTGTTTCGATGCTATTTTTGCAGCTTAGGATTATAGGGGCTGTCTTGACAGTGTTATTTGGTTTAGGATTAGGTTTATGGTGTTATTTGGGCTTTGGATTTTTGTTTCATTGGACTTTATTTTAGGTTGACATTTAGTTTATATTATTGCAAGACATTTTTTTTATCAATAGGTTGGATCTAATGGAAAGGATTAACCCCTTATAATGTGATAAATTAATATTTGAATTTCTATTAGGAGTGGTGGTTATATTTTAGTGGCCAATAATATTTTCAACGGGAGAATACCTGTAGTTAAAAAAACATGTTTTTTGTTGGACAAAAAAGGAGAGAGATGTCCGTTTATAAAAATAAAAAAATTGAAAGCACAGTAAGGGAGGGGGAGGAAAGACCATTTGGTGGGAAAACGGAGGGAAAGAGGGAGGGAAACGATGCCAGTGGCAACGCGAGAGACATCTGATTCCAGAGTTATTGCTCACGTAGATATGGATTGCTTTTACGTTCAAGGTACAATATCTCTTCCTCTGTTTCTTCCGGCTTTAATCATTTACTTGTTTTTGTTGTTGTTGAATTTTTCCCTCCTTTTAGGAAGTTAATTACGGTTCGCCATTGCCTTAAAAATCATTGTGGATGTGAATTTTATCAAAACCAAATATCTTTATATACTCTGCTTGATTCTAACAATTCTTCCATAACTGTTGAGATCTGCCACGTTCCCCCCTTTTTACTATTCTCCAGTTATTACAAGTTTCAACAATGAAATTGGTGTTGAGTCTGAAAAGAGCCTCCAGTATATCTGTGCAGGCTGAGATATTTTTTTTCTTTTTCTTTTTTTTGGGTGACAACAGGCTGAGATGCGTACCATTGACTTCTATGAGATCTACTTTTGTATAGTTAAGCAGCAAATTGATCCTTTTCTGATGTTAGCCCAATGCCCTGCTACAGGAACAATAAATGCCCTAAATTTTGGTTCATTAGCATCAATTAATGAGACCAGATTATTATTTTTTTGGAAGGGAAATATATCATTATAAGGGACTTCTTTTGTGTAATTGCATAATAGAGGAGCGGATGTTCAAGAAGATATGCCCATGGTTAACATAGTTCAGTTTAAACTTGAAGGAACTACAATTCTATACCATGTTTCAAATCCTTTTTTATTTGGAGTCTTTACATGGTTTGGTTTCCCAGTATTTTATTTGTTGTTTATTGGATCGGATTCTCTCATTGCCCCAAAATAATTAAAATGTCTTTGACTCTATTCAATTTTTTTTAATGAGTTTAGGTGCTTGCGGGATTCTTTTGAGAAATAGATTATTGGATTTTTATTAGTTAGATGACTTGGAGCTCAATTCCTAGTTTCACGTGCAAGAAAGTCCATTTCATTACATTGCTTTGTACAATTATTTGTTTCTGCTCTTCAGGTTCAGCACTAGCTTAATCAACTGTGTGAAGAGCTGAGTGAACGTCTTCAATCTGACTTGGATCAAGATAAGCGAATTGCCCGTACACTGACTCTGCATGCTAGAGCATATAAGGTGGCTTTTCTGTAACTGATATGTGCAAGATTTTATGTAGTTAGATAAACATGCCACTTTCACTTTTTCATTAGTCTTTTATTGTAAACTAGATGTGGATCTTGTAGTTGTACGGAGCTTGAAAAATGAGTAACATTTTTCTTGGCTTATAAATAATGCAGCTTTCTATTATTTCTGTTCTATATTGATATATTGATTATGAATCTTGTTAGTAATTTTATTCTATTCTATGTTATCTACTGAGGTTTTTCTTTGACAATAGGGTGGCGATTCAGATTCACATAAAAACTTCCCTTCTAAATCGTGTCCTCTAAGATATGGAACTGCAAAGATTCAAGATGTTATAAATCTGTTTCAAGCTGGATTGCATGAATATATTGGCTTTTACAACAATAAATCTCGGGGAAGCCAAAACAACAGTTGGGGAATAACATCGCTTTATGTTAGTGCAAGTAAAATGGTCGCCATACGATCTGTAAGTTTGAATTGATTGTGTAAACTTTTGGCTATAATTCTTGTGTTCAACTTGTGGCCTCTGACATAGGCTCGCCTTAAAACAGTGAGCTATGGTGCTAGATTTTAAAGTTAAAAAAATTGTGCAATTCTTCTCAGAAAATGATATTTTTTGGTTCCCTCAGCTATCGATGACTTGGGTTGTGAACACAAGGTGGAAAGAGAAAGAGAAAGCTTGAATCTTTGGTGAGTAATGGTTCTTATATGCTCAGCTTGAATCTTTGGTGAGTAATGGTTCTTATATGCTCAAATCCTCTTCATTAAACTTGTTTATAGTGTTAAGAGCTTCATTTTGGTATTTTCAGAATTTTGAAAGGTGGTCTTTTGGTGTTGAACGAAATTTGGAAGTTTGAGAATCAAGGTTCTGGTTTTGGCAAAGTGAAGAGGTAAGGATTTGATGCTTTTCGGTATATTTATTGTGATTTTTGGTTAAGTTTGAAAAATTCTGGAATTTTGCCCTGATTTTATAAAAATTGGATAATGAAAGAGTTTGGAATGTTATAGTGTAGAAAATGATGCTAGAATGTGTATAATGTCAATTGTTTTGGTTTGGAATTGATTGAGGAAGTTGGGTAAATTGTGGTTTTGTGTAGTCTTGTGAGCTATATTGGGAAATGTGTTGATGGAAGGGGAATTTGGGTGTTTTGAGGTTACATATAGGTTTCTTAGGAGATTTTGTGTGGGAATGAGCTTTCGTATAAGTTTTGGAACCATTGGGATCAGTTTTGGTAAATCTGGAAAATTCTGTCAGTTGCTGCGTTTTTGGGTTCTGATGAACATTACTCGAGTGAGTGAGGATCTCACTTGAGTGCTGAAGTGTAAATTCCCTTTTCCTTCTGCATTTTGTCTGGGTTTCTGATGGAAAGCACGAGTGCACTTCCCAACCCGTGAGTGATATTAGTGATCACTCGAGCGAGTATGGGTTCACTCAAGTGTGAGTGTGAGTTCAGTTTAAGGGTTGCTCTCGGGTTGTCACTCGTAGGCCAATTTTCAAGAGTGTGTTTTGTCACTCGCAAGTGAAGTCTTCTCACCCGAGTGCTATGGGTTGTGCTCGAGTGAGTTTTCTACCCTAAAGTTGGCTGTGCTCTCAGGTTGTCACTTTTTATTTTGAACTTTCAGGGACTCGAGTGATTTTGGAGTCATCACCCGAGTGCAAATCCTCATCCTCGAGTGTTGTGAGCACTTTCTGGTCATGATTGCTGCTCACTGTCGAACACTCGTGAGTGACAGCCGTTCTCACTCGAGTGTAAGTCTCCCATCACTCGAGTGAGGTCATCTTTACTCGGGTGAGTCAGCTAAAAATTTGTGTTTTGCTTCTGAAAAAGTTGTCTTCAGGGTAGTTTCTCCTAACCCTTTAGGCATATGTTTAGGCCTCTAATAGCCATCTAAAGAGTTCTAATGATAACCAACTTAGAGTATTATGAAATTAAGAACATGGAAAAGAGATTGATCGGTTGTCCCTAATTTGGTTTATAGGATTTGACATCTATGGCCCTTGTGAGCCCACGGTGCCGAAGAACGTCAGGAAAGAATAAGGTAGTGACTCTTCCTTTATACCTTATGTGATGCATTGTATGTGTGTTATATCATTGGTTTGTGATGGATTCGAATGCTGCAAGATTTGTGAAATTGTGTATGCACCGCTATGCCAATAGTCCCTGAGTCGCTAACAACGGTTTGTGTAAGGGCTATGTGGCTTCCCAGCTATAAAAGGGGATGAGGTTAGGGTGTGATATTTGTGATTATGTGGGCCGAAAGGCTATATGTGGGCCGAAAGGCTATATGTGGGCTGTAAGGCTATTCGTATGCACCGCCATACCAACAGTCCCTAGTCGCTAACAATGGTTCGGGTTAGGACAGTGCGCCTTCCCGGCGGTAAAAGGGGATGAGGGTGGAGTGTGATTTGTGTTGCTGCTGTTATATGGTGATTTACTTACATGCTGTGTGATTACGTGTGGTGTGAATGATTTGTTACTACTGGGATTCTTTTGAATCTCATTCTTTCCATTGACTAACATTTCAGACAGGGTGAGTGGCTCCAAGAAAAAGTGAACAACCAGGAGCGGTTAGGACTTGTAGGGACATTTGAGTTGGGCTACGTTGGTTATCTGTTTTGGTTGGGATTACTATATGTATATGAGGTGTATATAATATTTTTGGATATGTAATCCCGATATAGGGAAACTTTAAACCAATTATATATATATATATTCAAGTAACCCGGGGTTGCCGGGATTTTAGTTATGCACTCTGATATTCATTAATATGATTAACGACACAGGTAATTGTATTTGAAAGTGAATGTGAGACCAAAAGAATTATGTTTTTGAACTGTTTTTTTTTGGATACCCTATTTTGAAGATGAGGGATTATAAATGTTGTTTTGTCTTATTGGTCTCTATTTCACTTAAATTTTATAATCCAAATATAATTACGGTGAGGGGGTTAAACCCGTACCAAAATAAAATGTACTCGTTACATTTGAGTCCCGATTATTGCATTCACTTTTTCAACGCCCAATGCAAATGTTTTGGGGGTACAAACAAAGATTTGGAAGAGTTGGATTTTGGGTGCCATGTGTACGGGGACTTACCCGTGCAAGGTCTTTATATAGTACAAAATCATTACTCTCATTTCAAAGTAAAATATACTTATTACATTTGAGTCCCATGGTTGATATCACTGTTTCTAACCCCAATGCAAATATTTTGGGGGCCCGATGAAGGATTTGCAAGAGTTGGACTTTGGGTACCATGGGTATTGGGACTTGCCCGTGCGCACAATACAAAACTACACTTCCATACCAAAATGAAATCTACCCGTTACATTTGAGTCCTAATTCTCGTATTCACCCCAATGCAAATGTTTTGGGGGCTCAGGCAAGGATTTGCAAGAGTTGGACTTTGGGTACTATGGGTACAGGGACTTGCTTTCGCGCATAGTACAAAAACTTCACTTCCGTACCAAAATAAAATCTACTCATACATTTAAGTCCCAATAGTTGCATTCCCTCTTTCTCATCCCAATGCAAATGTTTTAGGGATCCGGGAAAGGATTTGCAAGAGTTGGATTTTGGGTGCCATGGGTAAGGGGACTTGCCTGGGCGCATAATACCAAAATGACATCTACTCGTTACATTTGTGTCCTGATTGTTGTATTTACTTTCTAACCCCGAATGCAATTTTTTTTGGGGTCTGGGCAAGGATTTGCAAGAGTTGGAGTTTGGGAGCCACGGGCAAGGGGACTTACATGTGCGCATAGTACAAAAAATTCATGCCCGTACCAAAATAAAATGTACTTATTATATTTGAGTCCCGATTATTGCATTCACTCTTTCAATGCCTAATGCAAATGTTTTGGGGGTACGGACAAGGATTTGGAAGAGTTGGATTTTAGGTGTCATGGGTATAGAGACTTACCCGGGGTCTTGCGTAGTACAAAAACATCACTCTCATTCCAAAGTAAAATCTACTCATTACATTTGAGTCTCAAGGTTGATATCACTGTTTCTAACCCCAATGCAAATACTTTGGGGGCTTGACCAAGGGTTTGCAAGAGTTGGATTTTGGGTGTCATGCGTAAGGGGACTTGCCGAGTGCAGAGTACAAAAAATTCACTACCGTACCAAATTGACATCTACTCGTTACATTTGTGTCTTGAATGTTGGATTTACTCTTTCTAGCCCCAAAGCAATTGTTTTAGGGGTCTGGGCAAGGATTTTACAAGTGTTGGATTTTGGGTGCCATGGGTAAGTGGACTTGGCCGTGCGTACATTACAAAAACTTGACTCCCATACTATAATGAAATCTACTCATTACATTTGTGTTCCAATTGTTGCATTTACTCTTTCAACTCCCAATGCAATTGTTTTAGGGGTACATATAAGGATTTGCAAGACTTTGATTTTGGGTACCACAGGTACGTGGACTTACCCGGGCAAGGTCCTACGTATTACAAAAACATCACTCTTATACCAAAGTGCAATCTACTCATTACATTTGAGTCCCAATGGTTGATATTATTGTTTCTAACCCCAATGCAAATGTTTTGGTTGCCCGGCCAAGGATTTGCAGGAGCTAGATTTTGGGTGCCATGGGAACGGGGACTTGCCCGAGTGCACAATACAAAAACTTCACACCCATACTAAAATGAAATCTGCTCATTGCATTTGAGACCTGATTGTTGTATTCACTCTTTCTAACCCCAATGTAAATGTTTTGGTGGTGTGGGAAAGAATTTGCAAGAGTTGGATTTTGATTGCCATAAGTAAGGGGACATGCCCGCATCCACAGCAAAAAAAACATCACTCCCACACCCAACTGAAATCTACTCACACTAGTACAAAAAAGGTGATTTAGACCGGCACATTTAAACCGGTTGTAGTAAATGAGGTCTAAAAGAAATGTGCGGTGGCATTTACGTAATTATAAAGAATTTGGGAGACCGGTTATTATAATAACCGGTCTAAAAAATACAATTTAGACCGGTTGCACACTAACCGGTCTAAAAAGATTAATTTTTAGACCGGTTATTATAATAACCGGTCTAAAAATTAATCTTTTTAAGACCGGTTGCTAGAGAACAGGTCTAAAATGAAGCTTTTTAAGACCGGTTCTCTAAGAACCGGTCTTAAAATGTGATTTTAAGACCGGTTGTTAGACAACCGGTCTTAAAAAGCTTGATTTTAGATCGGTTAATCTACTTAACCGGTCTTAAAAAGTTCCCCAAATTTTTGCCCCCTCCCCTGCCCGCGCGCCCTCTCCATTTCTGAAATTTTTCATCCCAATCATTTCTCTTCTCAGTGCTCAACTCCCCGTCCCTTACCTGATCTTTGAATTAGAACAATCGATTTCGGCTGGTCGCTGCTAATTGTTGTCGCTGTTGGGTCACCGTCTTCGTTTGCTTCTGGTTTTTGAGCTCCGTCCGTCATTCACTACGACTGAAGGAGGTCTTCATCTTCATCATCTTGTTTGAGGTATGCTTCCTCGTCCTCGATCTACATTTACCCCTCAAAAATGCTTCCTCGTCCGAGCTTGGTCACATGCTCAATTTGAAATTGGTATCATTAGTATATTCATTAGTTAACCAAGCAAGCAAAAAATTGATGGAGCTTTAGGCCGCTTTCTTCTTTTTTCAGCTCTGCTTTTCTTTTATTTTCTAGGTTTTTAAGCTCTCTCTGTTTCATGGTATGCTACTTCCACTGTCATTCTCTCTGTTGTCCATTTCAGTGTGTGTAGATTTCTCTGCTTATTCTGGTAATAAACAACGACTACATAGTGCTCAATTTCTAATCTCATGGTTTTATTCTGGTCTACAGGGATGGTAGATTTAAGGTGAAGAGGTTCAGCATTTACCGGGTAAATGTCAGATCTAGCTCTTGGTTGCTAATTTTTTTTTGCCAGCTCCTGGTTGCTAATACTAACATGCATTTGTGATAAATTAGTAGAAATATATAGTATATGAGAATATATTGTGGAATATAGTAATGTAGTAATGTGCAGTAGTGAGTAATTAATGGGGCAAAGAGACTCGAGTTTTATTATACATATGGCAAAGAGAGAATTAATCTATGGAGTGTAGAACAAGAGCAATTACCTGGTGCCATAAACCCACGAGTACCTAGATGATATGTTGACCGTAAATGCATTGGTAGTAGAGGGCTGATTCAAAGCAATCGAAATACCAAAATCAGTAATAAAAGGCTGTATATCAGAGTCAAGCAGTATATTCTTTGGTTTGATGTCTCGATGCAATATGGGGGGATCATGATCATGATGAAGATATGCTAGTCCTTTTGCAATTCCAATAGCAATTTTATAGCAGACGTTCCATGCTAGGCATGGTAGTTGATTGGTTTCATGCAAAACATCATGAAGGCTTCCATTTTCCATGTACCTGCTAACAATTAGACCATATTCCTTACCAATCCAGGAGCCTAGGCATCTTGCCACATTTTTATGCCCAATCTTCCTAGTCAATGCAATTTCTCTGACCAAGTTTGATTTCCTCCTATTGATTTTTGCAAATTTAACCTTCTTAATAGCAAAAACTCCAATATCAAGTTCAGCTTTATAAACAATTCCATGCCCTCCTTCACCAATTATATATTTATCATGTAGATGTTCTGTAGCTTCTAGTAGGTTAATAATTCTGAAATATCCCTCATCATTTGAAAACAAAGCCTCTTACTCTTCATAATCAACATTGAACTCCACGTTAGATATTTGAACAAAGCAGCTGATGTAAATGAGAAGGTAAATGACAGATGACAGGAAAATGACAAACATTTCGAGTCCAGACACTACTAATTCACTGCCTTTATGGTCAATTGATATAGAGTCAGGTCTAGAAGATCTGTAACCTAAGCGATCTAAAATTGAGCAATTGATACAAAGGCCAGGATTGCCCAAGAATGATGATGGAGATAATTCCAGCTGTTGCATTGTGCATTGTGGTAAAGGACCAGAGAATGGGTTGTATGATATATTGACTTTTGATTCCAGCTAACGAGTCTGCCATACTATTGTCATCTCTGTCAATATATTGGAACTCTACATTCCAGCTCCGTTCCAACATTGCTTTAATCTCTGTAAGCAGCTGCCATTTTTCATGCATATCTGGGATCTCATTTTAAAGTAGGTCGATAACCTCGTAGGAGTCGCACCTAATCAACACTTCTCTGAACCCCCCATCCCAAACTCTTTTCATGCCCATAAGCCAACCCTAAATTTCAGCAATCAGAGCATCACCACTACTGAGCCTCAATATAAATCCCTCTACTTATATTTCTTTTTGCTTTGTTTAACTAGTTACCTTCTATTGGTTTCCAACGGTATTGCTTGGATATTATTAGTCGAAGGACCAAAGTCACCCTAAAAAATATATCCAGGGACAAACAATATAATAATGGATCTAGCGTGTGCAGGTGTTAGACATTAAAAGAATATATATCCAAGTCACTTTCTCTGACGAACGCGCATTCTTTCCTTCCTCTTTCCACCTCCATTCCTCATTCCCTCACTCCTTCTCCATTCCACTTTCCCTCATTCCATTTTTTCCTCACACGCTACTCTAAATCATGATCTTCTTTGTTTAATTCTAGTTACACTATGTACTTGGGTGTAATGATTGCATGCTCTCATCATTCTCCTACCTTTTCCAGGGAAAAAGTACAAAACAAAAAAAAGGTGTTGGAATATATGGATCGTAGTTGGATACAAGCTAAACGGATGAGTGTTGAATATGATGTTGGGGTCATGGGTTTTTTAGACTTTGCAAAAAGAAATGCCGATGATGATAGTGGGATGTTTTATTGCCCTTGTGTAAAATGTTTGAATGAGAAGCGACTAAGTGCTACAGATATATATACACATTTAATTTGTGAAGGGTTTTGTAAGACGTATGTAGTATGGGTATGGCATGGTGAACAATTAGAAATGCCAAGTGCATCTCAACAGGGGGAAGTGACTTGTGATGATAATGACACGGATATGGATGATTGGATAGAGGATATTATTCGTGATATAGGAGAAGAGGCTTTTAAACAATCACATGCATATGGTAATATGTGCAGTGATGTTGAGAAACCGCTATACCCGGGGTGTAAAAAATACCAATTGCTAAATGCTGTATTGAAATTAGTAAGCTTGAAAGCACGGCATGGATGGAGCGATAAGAGTTTTTCAGAAACGCTTGAGGCCTTTAAAGATATACTTCCTGATAATAATGTGTTGCTTTGTCGATACTATGATGCTAAGAAAATACTGTGTCCACTAGGGATGAAGTATAAAAAGATCCATGCTTGCCCTAATGATTGCATATTGTATAGAAAAGATCATGAAGAGAAGGAGCAATGTCTGATATGTGAAACTCCGAGGTATAAATCAAATAAGGGCCCTGCAAAAGTGTTGTGGTATCTTCCAATCATTCCAAAGTTCAAGCGCCTGTTTGCAAATGAAATTGATGCCAAAAATTGGAGATGGCATGCAGATGAGCGGATTTCTGATGGAAAGATTTGACATCCAGCTGATTATTCTCAATGGCAGAAAATTGATCAATTATTTCCTACCTTCGGTGAAGAACCTAGGAATCTCAGGCTTGGGCTTAGCACAGATGGTATGAATCCTTATGGTAGCCTAAGCAGTATACATAGTTCATGGCCTGTTCTATTGGTAATTTACAACTTATCTCCTTTGTTATGTATGAAATGAAAGTACATTATGTTGTCTATGTTGATTTCGGGACCAAAGCAACCCGGAAATGACATAGATGTTTATCTAGAACCCTTGATCGAAGACGTGAAAGAGTTGTGGGATAAAGGTGTCGATGTTTTTGATGTGAACAAGAAGGAGACTTTTAATATGCGAGCAATGATCTTTTGTACTATAAATGACTTCCCTGCATATGGGAACTTGTCAGGATATAGCGTTAAAGGCTACAAAGCTTGTCCGATATGTGAAGAAGGCACATGCTACCATCAACTTCAACATGGAAGAAAGACGGTTTACCTTGGCCATAGGCGATTTCTAAGATGAAGCCACCCTTATCGTAGATTAAAAAAAGCTTTTTTCGGTGGCCAAGAGTTTGAAGATGCTCCAGAGGCATTGACTGGGGAGAAAATTTATGAAAAGGTGAAAAATATCAATACTATGTTTGGTAAGTCATCAAAGAGTAGAAATGAGAAAAATATATGGAAAAAAAGTCCGTCTTCTTCGATCTTCCATATTGGCGCAATCTTGACGTCAGACACTATATTGATTTCATGCGTGTGGAGAAGAACGTATGTGATAGTATTGTTGGGACACTGCTCAACATACAAGGAAGTTCTAAGGATGGCGTGAAGGCAAGATTAGACTTGCAAGAAATGGGAATATGAGAAGATTTACATCCAAGGCCATATGGTAATAGAACTTTTTGTCCTCCAGCTGCTCATACTTTGTCTAAGGTTAAGAAAAAAAGCTTTTGTGAGTGTTTACATGGCGCTAAAGTTCCCTCAGGGTATTGTTCAAATTTTAAAAAGCTTGTATCGATGAAAGACTTGAAGTTAATAGGTCTAAAGTCTCATGATTGTCATGTCTTAATGCAACAACTACTCCCAGTAGCTATTCGAGGCATTGCCGAATATGATCTTCAACACATATTGACTAGACTTTGTTTCTTCTTCAATGCCATTTGTTGTAAAGTCATTGACACGGAAAGATTGGAGGAATTGGAAAATGAAGGATACATGATCTTATGCCAGCTTGAGAAGCTTTTTCTTCCTTCCTTTTTTGATATCATGGTACACTTGATTGTTCATCTAGTGAGGGAGATAAAGTTGTGTGGCCTTATCTATTTCCGGTGGATGTACCCGATTGAAAGAACTATGAAAATACTAAAAGGGTATGTGAAGAACCCCAATCGGCCTGAAGCATCTATTGTTCAAAATTATGTTTCTGAAGAAGCTATGGAATTTTGTCAACATTATTTGTCAAATGTACGACATATTGGCCTTCCTAAACGTCATGATCAAGAAGGGGGTAGACGCGGGGCAACAGTAAAGAGCATAGATGCTGATGAATTGCAACAAGTCCACGTGTACATCTTGAACAATGTTGATGAAGTTCAATATTACATGAATGCCCATAAAGAAATTGTAAGGAAACAAAATAGTCGAATGACTGAACAAAGGTTAATCAGGGAGCATAACAGAACTTTCGCACATTGGTTCAAACAAAAGGTTGACGGAGAAAAATGTGTTTCTCATACAATAAATTGGTTAGCACATGGTCCTGAAGTTGATGTCATAAGTTGGACTTCATTTGTGATCAATGGTCATACCTTTTACACGAAGTCCCTAGATGATAAGAGCACCATCCAGAACAGTGGTGTTGTATTAGCGGCGAATCTATGCACTTCTCTAGTTCGAAAGATAAGAACCCTATATTGGCTACCATACCTTATTATGGGGTGATTGAAGAGATTTGGGTGGTTGACTATGTTAAAATTAGATTTCCCATTTTCAAATGCAAGTGGGTTGATGTCAATAATGGTGTGAAGATCGATAGGTTAGGATTTATATTAGTAAATTTGAATAGTAGAATTTTTGGAGATAAACCTTTCATTATGGCAGATCAGGCGCAACAAGTGTTCTATATCACTGATCAGGCAAATAAAATGTGGTCTGTAGCTCTCCAAGGAAAACGGGTCGTTGATATTGATGAGAAAAGTCACTCAAATTATGATATTCTTGAGACTCCTTCTTTTTCCAGGGGTCTACCAGAACTAAACGAAGAAGATAATGCGCACGGCACAAGAAATGATCATCACAAGGGAATATGGGAGGATATCTCTTTATGATACTACTTTGACCTTAACTAACTAAAGTAATTATGATTATGATTTATATCCAAAGAATATGTTTAGTTATTTTATCGATATAGTCTTCACATGTCATAGCTTAGGATTTATCTTTCTTTGTTGTCGTTACAGGCAAATGACAAATCCCCAGCGTCCTAGTGTAGAGGATCAGCCACCTCATACACCTCTGAGTGAGCCACCTAGTGCTCAGGAGAGTCAGCTAGCTAGTGTTAACCAAGGTGAGCCTAGCAATGCTCTGAGCCAGGGTCATAGTGAGCGCAGTAGCCAGTCTGTACGGAGGGGTAGACGTGGCACATGGTTGACAAATGTTTCCCTCAGTCAGAGTGCAGGTCAAAAGATACCGATTGAGTTTGATAGACATTGGAAAGCAATCAGGCCTAATGCACAACGATATAGGAGTTTCGTTGGCCTCCTTGCATGTAACAAGCGGAGCATCTTGATAGAGGAGTGGAGAAATGTCGATGCAAAGGTGAAGCAGCATATTTGGGACACTATTCAGGTATACAATTCTCTTCTGTATGTAATTAATTATTATCAAATGTCACAAATTTGTCACTTACTCCTTCAATGCATGCATTTTAGCTGACCTATGACATTCCTCAGAGTGAGATCTTGTACAACAAGACGATGACGTATTGTTATGAGCGCTGGAGCAAGTTTAAGACAAATCTGACCAACAATTACATTCATATTGAGGTGAAAGATGGTCAGCCTCGTCTTAATCTGTGCGACCAGTATACATTTCTTGATCAAGCGACGTGGCAAGAATTTGTTAGGCTTCGGACTACTCCAGAATCTTTGGTTAGTTGACTTATTTTTTGTTTTATTTACTTAGCAATTATCTTAATTGATTCTAACACTTTCCTTTTGTATCATTTCTTATTCGCAGGAAAAAAGGCAAAAAGCACAAGAAAGTGGAAGAAAGAATGATTGCCCTCATACAATGTCTCGTGGGGGTTATGCAAAGGCTGAAAGAGACTTGTTGGCGGCCAAACGGAAGAGATTGGAAGAAGCATCTCAATCCGATCCTTCTGTTCTTCTTTCTCCACCTTCTCCGATTCGTCGAGAAGAAAAATGGCAATTTGCCCACCAAAATAGGAGTGAGACTTATACGAGTGAACAATCTCGTATAGTTGGTGAAAGAATTGTAAGTATATATCATTATTGTAATTAATTACATAAGAAACGTACATTATTACTTATGTTTGTTATTTTGTATTATGTTACAGGATGAACTTAGAAAACAACAAGATGAGGGCTCTTTTAAGTCGGAGAGCAGGAATGACATTCTAACAGCTGCTACTGGCAAACATGAGCATCCAGGCCGTGTCAGAGGAGTTGGAGGAGGGGTAGGGATACGGGAATACTTTGGAGCCCCCGTACGCCATTCCTCAAACATCGTGACTAGGGAGGAATTGGAGACTATATTGGCCATTGCAAGAGCAGAAGTAAAGGCCGAGGCTGAAGCATCATTTGATGTACTATTAGAGACCCGGTTGAGCAAGATGAAAGAGGAAATGATAGTGTTTATGAGCTCAAGACAAGATACCAGTGCTCCCCAGCCACAATCGATTGATCCTAATAAGCAGAGCACTAAAGGTAGTTGTTGCAACATCGGGCAGTCATCAGAGGGTCCTAACTCATAAATTACTAAGCTTTGTGATCTTTTTGTCGAGGATCCTTTAAGACGGTTAATTGCACGGGGTCGTGTGCATAACCTGGGATCAACTGTCCACCACCGACAAATGGAAGGTGATCAAGTCTGAGTGTCAGTTGATGAGGTAATTATTGCAGATGCACCTGTCCCTATCCCTTCTGATGAATTCAAGATCGTTAGCGATGTCTTGGGCACATTCATCTTGTGGCCAACGAACCTTGTTTCTGGTCGAGCCGAGGATAGTCCGATCAAAGCCCCACCACCAAGTCCGATCAAAGCCCCACCAAGTCCAGATCCCTTCACTCAGCAAGAAGTTTCACAGCCTCCATTGAATATCATGCAATAAGTGATTCTGATGGCATATGATACATCCTTCAAAACAAGAGAGTGGCCTACGGATTCAGTTGTTGGACAGTCAGGAGTGACATGCTATCTTGAGAGGGATGATTTGATGTCCCTGGTAGCTCCTGGACAAAATCTTACGATTGGGATTGTCCAACTGTTCTTAATGTAAGTAGCTTCTGCAATTCAAAGTAAATATTTTAAAAGTTTCACCATTTACCTTTTATTTATGTGCTTGCGTTATTGTAGGTACATGCATCATAGGTTGGTCTCCTCTGGCAAAAGCGAAAAATTTGGATTCTTATGCCCCCATCACATCCAAGAGAAAGGGACCACTGCTGCTACTAGACATAGATACTTATCAGAGAGGCTTAATGAAACTGGAACTGAGTGTTTCTTGGCTCCATATGTGCATAGGTAAGAAACAAATTGATATTTTATAATTTATATAATGTTTTATAATTTATATAATGTTTTATGTTTGCTTAATATTCTTCTGTTTTTTTCAGTGATCATTGGCAGTTGCTTCTTCTATGCAAGAGTAGTTACACTGTCATCCTCTTATGTTCCCTCCACTTCAAACCAGGGAATGATTTGAAAAAGACTATGAATTCGTTAGTTTTCTTTCATTCTTACCTTTTGTATGCAAAGTATATGGAATTTGTGTAAAACCAATAACCTTTGTCATTGTGATGATCATAGGTCTATGCAGACATTCCTACACAGTGCTTGTGGTAAGCATGTTCGTGATTTAAAGGACCCTACATGGATCATGCCAAAGGTTAGTACATATGGATTTGTTTAAAGAATGTAATAAGATATGCCTTTATATTTGTTTTAATGATATCATGTTTTTTCTTAGAGCCGTAGGCAACCAAAGGGGTCCAACTTATGTGGTTTTTATGTTTTGAGACACATTTACAATATTATCACTCTAGGCATGACTGATTTTACTGAAGAGGTAAATTTATATTTTAGAACTTTTGTTTTACTTTATTTTTTTAAGTTACTAAGTCAATGTTTCGTCTGGTTTTGGTGTTACAGATGTTTGATCTTGCTGATCCCTTTCCGGAAGAAGATATTGATTTCATTCGCACATGTTGTGCTGAATTCATCTATGAGCTATTACACAAATAGTGAGTTTTTGAATCCAACGTTACATTGTACATTATTGAATTGTGATGGCTGTGTCCTGGTGTTTTTGTATCTATATGATGGGTTAATTGTGGCAAGATATTGCTCCTAGAATAGGATTCTTGATGAATCATACTGTTGCTTGATTATTTGGGTTTTTGTACAAGACATAATTGACGCCAAGGGCTATTTGAAGCAAAGAGGAATTGAGGTCAATGTCATTTTTCTTTTATTGGTTCTTGCATGTTTGCTCTATTTCATTCTCAATCCGATCCTTAGACAAAAACTTCATGTTTGGGTTTTTGTACAGGACATAATTTACACGTTTTTTGTGGCATGTTCATTTCTTTGCTTGGTTCTTTTCCTAGAAACTTCATGTTTGGTGTAGGCAACCAAAGGGACACTGGGGACTAGAGAAGGTACAATCAACTTCAAAAGAAGAAGCTTTTGTTTTACTGCTGTCATTTGGTCATCCTTACTATCTAATAGCCAAATGAATCATCCATGTATGACTGTACTAGCTTGTATGAACATTAATTTGTTGCTGCTATAGACTGTACTGGCTTTTGAATTTTGAAATTGAAATCAGTAATTGTTATGTATTGCTGTTTTTGGAGCATTCTGTGTGTGTACATATAATAAAAGGGACATTTTTTTTTAAAAAAAATGAAGCTTTAAGACCGGTTGTAGTCACAACCGGTCTTAAAAATTACATTAAGACCGGTTGTGGGCACAACAGGTCTTAAAGTCACACTTTTAAGACCGGTTGTGACCACAACCTGTCTTAAAGGTGTGACCTTTAAGACAGGTTGTGGTCACAACCGGTCTTAAAGGGTAGACATTTAAGACCGGTTGTGTCCACAACCGGTCTAAAAAATAACAGATTTTTTAGACCTGCTGTATCAAGACCTAATATAGAACCGGTCTAAAAAGTCATTTTTAACCGGTCTAAAAAGTCATTTTTCTACTAGTGTCAATACATTTAAGTACCGATTGTTGCATCCACTCTTTCTAACCCTAATGCAAATGTTTTCGGGGTCTGGGTAAAGATTTACAAGAGTTGGATTTTTGGTGCCATGGGTATGGGGACTTGCCCGGATTAGGTCGTATGTAGTGTAAAAACTTTGCTCCCATACCAAATGAAATCTACCTTTTACATTTGTATCTCAAATGTTGCATTCCCTCTTTCAACCCCTAATGCAAATTTTTTGGGGGTCCGAACAAGGATTTACAAGGATTGGATTATTGGTGCCATAGGTATGTGGAATTGCCTGAGCACAAAGTACAAAAACTTCACTTCCGTATAAAAATTAAATCTACCCATTACATTTGAGTCCTGATAGTTGCATTCAATCTTTCTAATCCCAATGCAAATGTTTTGTGGGTCCGGGCAAGGATTTTGCAAGAGTTGGATTTTTGGTGCCATGGGTAAGGGGACTTGACCGCGTGCATAGTGTAAAAACTTCACTCCCATACTAAAATGACATATACTCATTACATTTGTGTTCTGATTGTTGCAATTACTCTTTTTAACCCTAATGCAAATGTTTTGGTGGTCCGGACAAGAATTTGCAAGGGTTGGATTTTGAGAGCCATGGGTAAGCAAACTTGCCCGCGTGCACAATGCAAAAATTTCACTCCCGTACCATAATGAAATGTACTCATTACATTTGTGTCCCGATTATTGCATTCACTCTATTAACACACAATGCAACCTTTTTGGGGGTACGGACAAGGATTTGCAAGAGTTGGATTTTGGGTGCCATGGGTACGGGGACTTGCCTGGACAAGATCGTTCGTAGTATAAAAGCTTCAGTCTTATATCGAAATGAAATCTTCTCATTATATTTGAGTCCCGATTGTTGCATCCACTCTTTCAACCCCTAATCCAAATGTTTTGGTGGTCTGGACAGGGATTTACAAGGGTTAGATTTTGGGTGCTATGGGTAAGGGGACTTGGCCACACTCACAGTATAAAAACTTCACTCTCGTGCCAAAATGAAATCTATTCATTATCTTTGAATCTTGATTGTTGCATTCACTCTTTCCCAATACAAATGTTTTGGGGCCTCGGGCAAGGGTTTGCAAGAGTTTGATTTTGGGTGCCATGGGTTCGGGGAATTGCCCGTGCTCACAGTATAAAACTTCACTACCCTACCAAAATAAAATCTATAAATTACATTTAAGTCTCAATTATTGCATTCACTCTTTCTAACCCGAATGCAAATTTTTTGGGGGCCATGGGTACAGAGACTTGCTCGGACAAGGTCGTTCGTAGTGCAAAAACTTTACTCCCATACCAAAATGAAATCTACCCGTTACATTTGTGTCGTAATTGTTGCATTCACTATTTCAACCCCTAATGTAAATGTTTTGGGGGTCTGGACAAGGATTTGAAAGGGTTGGATTTTTGGTGCAATGGGCAAGGGGACTTGCATGTGCACATAATACAAAAACTTTACTCCAGTGTCAAAATGAAATCTATTCATTACCTTTGAGTCCTGATTGTTGCTTTCACTCTTTCTAACCCCAATGCAAATGTTTTGGGGGCCTGAGAAAGGATTTGTAAGAGTTGGATTTTGGGTGCCATGGGAATGTGGACTTGCTCTCGCGGAAAGTATAAACACTTCACTTCTGTACCAAAAATAAAATCTACTTTTTACATTTGAGTCCCGATTGTTGTATTTACTCTTTCTAACCCCAATGCAAATGTTTTAGAAGCATGGGGGAGGATTTACAAGAGTTGGGTTTTGGGTGACATAGGTACGAGGACTTGCCTACGTGCATAATACAAAACTTCACTCCCATACCAAAATGAAATCTACCTATTACATTTGAGTCCCAATTGTTGAGCTCACTTTGTCTAATCGCAATGCAAATATTTTTTGGGCTCGGGCAAGGATTTGTAAGAGTTGGACTTTAGGTGCCATGGATAGGGGACTTGCCCGAATAAGGTCATGCTCAGTGCAAAAACTTCACTTCTGTACTAAAATTAAATCTACCTATTACATTTATTTCCCGATTATTTCATTCATTCTTTCAACCCCTAATGCAAATGTTTTGTGGGTCCGAACAAGGATTTGTAAGGGTTGGATTTTGAGTCTTGCCCACACACAAAGTACAAAAACTTCAGTCCCATGCCAAAATGAAATCTATTGATTACCTTTTAGTCCTAATTGTTGCATTCACACTTTCTAACCCCAATGTAAATGTTTTGGGGGCTCGGGCAAGGATTTTTCGGAGTTAGATTTTGGGTGCCATGGATAAAGGGACCTGCTCGCGGTAACAGTACAAAAACATCACTCCCATACCAAAATGAAATATACTCATTACATTTGAGTCCTGATAGTTGCATTCACTCGTTCTAATCCAATGCAAATGTTTTGGAAGTCCGGGCAAGGATTTTGCAAGAGTTGGATTTTTGGTGCCAAAGGTAAGGGGACTTGCTCATGTGCACAGTACAAACACTTCACTCCTGTACCAAAATGACATCTACTCATTACATTTGTATCCTAATTGTTGCATTTACTCTTTCTAACCCTAATGCAAATGTTTTGGGGCATTGGACAAGGATTTGCAAGAGTTCAATTTTGGGTGCCATGGGAAAGGGGACTTGCCCGCGTGCACAGTGTAAAAACTTCACACCTATATCAAAATGAAATCTACTTGTTACATTTGAGTCCAAATTGTTGCATTCACTCTTTCAACCCCTAATGCAAATGTTTGGGGTCTGGACAAGGATTTGCAAGAGTTGGATTTTAGGTGCCATGGGCATGGGGACTTGCCTGCACACAGTACAAAAGCATTATTCCTATGAAAAAATGAAATCTATTTATTACCTTTAAGTCATGATTGTTGCATTCACTCTTTCTAACCCCAATGCAAATGTTTTGGGGGCCTGGCCAAGGATTTGCAAGAGTTGGATTTTGGGTGGCATGGATAAGAGGACCTGCTCGAGCGCACAGTACAAAAACTTCACTCTCATGCCAAAATGACATCTACTTATTACATTTGTGTCCTGATTGTTGCATTTACTCTTTCGAGCCAAAATGCAAATGTTTTTGGGTTCTAGGCAAGGATTTTACAAGAGGGTGATTTTGTGTGCCATGGGTACGGGGACTTGCCCTCGCGCATAGTACAAAAACTTCACTTCCATACCAAAATAAAAACTACTCATTACATTTTTGTCCCGATAGTTGCATTCCCTCTTTCTAATCCCAATACAAATGTTTGGGGGTATGGGCAAGGATTTGCAACAGTTGGATTTAGGGTGCCATGGGTAATGGGACTTGCCCGAACAAGGTCGTGCGAAGTGCAAAAACTTCATTCCCATAAAAAAATGAAATCTACTTATTACATTTGAGTCCCGATTATTGCATTCACTCTTTCAACTCCTAATAAAAATGTGTTGGCGGTCTGGACAAGGATTTGCAAGGGTTGGATTTTGAATGCCATGGGTATGAGGACTTGCCCGCGCATACAGTATAAAAACTTCACTCCAGTGCCAAAATGAAATATATTCATTACCTTTGAGTCCTGATTGTTGCATTCACTCTTTCTAACCCCAATGCAAATGTTTTGGGGGCTCGGGCAAGGATTTGCAAGAATTGGAGTTTGGGTGCCATAGGTACAGGGACATGCCCGCGTGTACAATACAAAACTGCACTTTCGTACCAAAATGAAATCTACCCGTCACATTTGAGTCCCGATTATTGCATTCACTCTTTCTAACCCCAATGTAAATGTTTTGGGGTCCTGGGCAAGGATTTACAAGAGTTGGGCATTGGGTGCCATGGGTACGGGGACTTGCCCACACGTACAGAACAAAAACTTCACTCATATGTAAAAATGAAATCTACTAATTACATTTGAGTCCTGATTGTTTCATTCACTCTCACTAATCCCAATGCAAATGTTTTGGGGGCACAGGCAAGGATTTTTAAGAGTAAGATTTATGGTGCCATGGGTAATTGGACTTGCCTGGGCATACGGTACAAAAACATTACTCCCGTACCAAAATAACATCAACTCATTACATTTGAGCCGTGATAGCTGTATTCACTCTTTCTAATCCCAATGCAAATGTTTTGGGGGTCTGGGGAAGGATTTTGCAAGAGTTTAATTTTGGGTGCCATGGGTAATGGGACTTACCCGCGCGCACAGTATAAAAACTTCACTCCTGTACCAACATGATATCTACTCATTACATTTGTGTCCCGATTGTTGCATTTTGGGTGCCATGGGCAAGGGGATTTGCCCACGTACGTAGCACAAAAACTTAACTCCGATACCAATAGTTGCATTCACTCCTTGAACCCCTAATGCAAATGTTTTGGGGGTCCGAACAATGATTTGCAGGGGTTGGATTTTGGAAGCAATGGGAATGGGGACTTGACCAAGAACACCGCTCAAAAACTTCGCTCCCATGGCGAAATGAAATCTATTCATAACCTTTGAGTCCTTATTGTTTCATTCACTCTTTCAAACCCCAATGCAAATATTTTAGAGGCCTGACAAAGCATTTGCAGGAGTTAGATTTTGGGTTGCATAAGTAAGGGGACTTGCTGCAGCGCACAGTACAAAAACTTCACTCTCGTACAAAAATGACATATACTCATTACCTTTTGGTCCTGATTATTGCATTTACTCTTTCTAGCCTTAATGTAAATGTTTTAGGGGTCTGGGCAAGGATTTTGCAAGAATTAGATTTTGGGTGCCATAGGTACAGTGACTTGCTCTTGCGCACAGTACAAAAACTTCACTTCTATACCAAAATAAAATTCACTCATTACATTTGAGTCCTAATAGTTGCATTCCCTCTTTCAAATCCCAATGTAATGTTTTGGAGGTCCGGGCAAAGATTTGCAAGAGTTTGATTTTGGGTACCATGGGTAAGGGGACTTGCCCGTGTGTACAGTACAAAAACTTCACTCCCGTACCAAAATAACATCTACTCATTACATTTGTGTCTTGATTATTGCATTTACTCTTTCTAGCCATAATACAAATGTTTTAGGGGTCCGGGAAAGGATTTCCAAGAGTTGGATTTTGGGTGCCAAAGGTAAGGGGACTTGCCCACGCGCACAGTACAAAAACTTCACTCCCTTGCCGAATAGACATCTACTCATTACATTTGTGTCTTGATTATTTTATTTATTCTTTGAAAACGCAAAGGTTTTGGGGGTCCGGGGAAGGATTTTGCAGGAATTGCATTTTGGTTGCCATCGGTAAGGGGACTTGCCCGCGCACATAATACAAAAACTTCAGCCTTGTACCAAAATGAAATGTACTCGTTACATTTGAGTCTCGATTATTGCATTCACTCTTTCAAGGCCAAATGCAAATGTTTTGAGGGTACGGACAAGGATTTGGAAGAGTTGGATTTTGGGTGCCATCGGTACTGGGACTTCCCCAGGCAAGGTCTTGCATAGTACAAAAATATCACTCTCATACCAAAGTAAAATCTACTCTTTACATTTAAGACCCAATGGTTGATATCACTATTTCTAACCCTAATGCAAATATTTTGGGGGCTCGAGCAAGGATTTGCAAGAGTTGGATTTTGGGTGCCATAGGAAAGGGAACTTGCCCGCGCGCAAAGTATGAAAACTTCACTCTCGTGTCAAAATGAAATCTACTCATTACATTTGAGTCCCGATAGTTGCATTTCACTCTTTATAATCTCAATGCAAATGTTTTGGGAGTCCGGGCAAGAATTTGCAAGAGTTGGATTTTAGGTGTAATAACCCAAAAATGGGATTAAGGGCTAATGACTCCAAAAGTGATGTAATTATTGTAAATGAACACTTTTGAAGTATATGATGTGGATTTTGATCCGAATATGTTGTAATCAGTGCCTAAACCCTATAGTTAAGCTTAATTACGGGATAAAGCTTAAAATGAAGGATCAAGATTGACCAATGGGAAAACAAATTAATACCCTTCCTCATATTGTTAAAAACGTCCAAAAAGGGTAAAGGAGAAGGAAGGAGGAATTTGGTCAAAATTTCAACTCTTTTACAAGGGAACTTTGGTCATATGGGTCACATATGCCTTAAAGCAAGTGGTCAACATTCTTTTTGTGTTTCAAAGTGCAACATTTCGGTGGAGACAAAGGAAAGGGAAGAGGAATTAAATTAAAACAAGTTGAGACATTGATCAAGATGAAAAGCAAAGGAAAAAAAGAAGAAAAGTAAAAAATTGCAACTAGAAAATTTATGTAACCAATGGCTATGCAAGTTCATGCAATTGGTCAATCTTTCTTCCTCCTTTTGAAGAACATGTTGGTCAATAATAATTCTCCATTTGTGCAGCCCATATCACGTCCAAAAGCAAGAAGAGAAGAGGCAAGAGAAACTTTAATCCAATGACCAAAGTCAACATGACATAAGCTTGTGTAAAAAGAATTATTTTCCACCACAACTTTTCTTTCTCTTTGGGCCACAATTTCGGTCAGATATTAAGAGGATAAAGGAAGAGAAAAACTGATCATAAATCACTCTCTCACCTCTTCTCAAGGTCGGCCAAGTTCAGCAAGCTAAGAGAAAGTGAAGAACAAAGTTGAGGTAAGATCTTCTACATGGATTTTCACCTCTTTAACCTCATCTATGGCTCAAGTGACCTACATGAAACTTGTTCCTCTCTTCCTTAGCTTCATTTCTATGTTTTTTTTTGAAGAAGAGGAGTTTTAAGCCACCTTGCAAGAACAAAAGTTGAGGAATCAAGAAAAGAACACAAGAAGAAGCAAGAGGTGAGTAAGAGCATTATGTTGATGTATATGATGCTTTAATTGGCTGGGTTGTGGTGGGCTATTGTGAAAGCCCTAATTTTGATTTTTAGGGTATATTAGGGATCATGAAGCTTTCATCCTATATATGTGCTTATATATTGGTTTGGAGGCAAATGAGCTAAGCTTAGTGATTAGATAGTGAAGTGGTTGTTTGTTGTGAATTACCCTAAAATTCTACCAAAACAGGACATGGGGAATGAGTGGGAATTTGTTCATTTTGATGTTACCATTGTGTTCTACACGAAAAATTATGTGGGAATAGGTTTGGTTGTTGATTTTGAAGCCATTAGACACATTGGTTGAAAATTGGGAAAAACTGTCAAGTGTAACTTTGTGCAGGGCAGTCAGTTTGTAGGGACATTTTGAATGGGCAATTGGTGTCTAAAAATTCTGAAACTTTCCAGTCTTAAATTTCACATTCCAAGCTTCAAAATGGACATATGATTTGTGTCATTTCGGTTTTTGAGCTGGGAGTTCTAGTTGCCCAAAGTTTGATGTCGAAACTGGACCTAATTCTGGAGCAGTGTGGAATGTTGTGTAATTCTGGAATTGTGTGGTGATTTCTGGTAATGATTCATATTTTTCCTATGAAGAGGACTTCAAGAGATTTCAATAGGCTTTGGGATAACCTCATTTTGAGTTTTCTAGAATTAGTTATGATTTTTCAAAGATGTTGGAAAATTCTGGCAGATTGGTCACCTATGCAAAAATTGAAGATTTTATGGCATAATGTAATATTGTGGAACTTTGAGGTTAGAAATTAGCCTTTTAGGTTAATTGACCACTTTAGCTCCTTAGTTGACTTGATTAAATGACCATAGTGATAATCAACTTAAGTATTATGAGTTATTAAAGAATTGGAATAGGTAATAATTTGTCGTCCTTAATTTTGGTTTATAGGCTTTGATATTTGCCGCCCTCGTGAGCCAACTGCGCCAAAGGACGTCAGGAAAGGACAAGGTAGTGACTCTCTCTCTTATACTATGTGTAATGCTCTGTATGTGTGTGTTATCACTGTTCTGTGATGAATCTTTGATGCTGCTACGGTTACAGCTGGTGATAGCTGTCGTTTACAGCGCAAGCTGTCGGTTACAGCGTAAGCTGTCGTTTACAGCGTAAGCTGTCGTTATTGTGATTACAGCGTAAGCTGTCGTGATGTTGATTACAGCAAGAGCTGTCGTATTGTGTATACAGCCGTGAGTACTATCGTTTGTGGTGAAAACCATGTATCTTTGAGATTGTTACTGCTGTTGCTGTTTGTGATTTATGTACATGCTTTGTGTTTATGCATTGTGTGAGCGGTTTGTTGCTACTGAGATTCTCTCGAATCTCATTCTTTCCTATGACTAACATTTCAGACAGGAAGTGTGGCTCAAAGGAGAAGCGGCCAACCCGGAGCAATTAGGACCCTTGGGGGTATATAGTTGAATTGGAAAAGTTGGTTATGTATTTTGAACTTGGGATTACTGTATATTTTGAATCAAGAACACTACATTCGATTTTGGTTGTGTAATCCCCTAGTGTATACTTATAAACCTTCAGGTTTTTATGTATAGAACCCGGGAGTTGCCGGGGATGCGGTTATACACTCTGATATGATTGAATGTATATTAACTGCACAGGTAATTAAATTCGAATATTGAAATTGAGACCAGGATAGGAAAAAGAGTTTTGAAAGTTTTGTAAAAATTTTACTGTGAGATAGAAAGTTTAAAATGAGGTTAAAGCATCCAATGGTCTCAAAACCAATTTAAATATGTGTTGTCGAATTATAATTACGTGTTTAAAGTCAGGGGGTTACATTAGGTGCCATGGGTAAGGGGACTTGCCCACACGCACAGTACCAAAACTTCACTCTCATACCAAAATGAAATGTACTCGTTACATTTGATTCCTGATTGTTGCATTCACTCTTTCAACCCCAAATGCAAATGTTTTGTGGGTAAGGACAAGGATTTGCAAGTGTTGGATTTTTGGTACCATAGGTACATGGACTTATCCGGGCAAGGTCCTGCGCAGTACAAAAACATCACTCTTGCACCAAAGAGAAACCTACTCATTACATTTGAGTTTGATGAACACTAGTCATGTGAGTTCTCAAAATAAAATTAGGTTTGAAAATGTAGCATAGTAGCTCAACCTAGGTCGTTCTTATTAGGCGATTAATTTTCAAGTTTCTAAATAGAAAAGTGATAAATACCTTAAAGTTGTGAGAAATCATTTGAGAAGTTGTGGTTGTGCAGGCAAGGATTTGCAAGAGTTGGATTTTGGGTGCCATGGGTACAGGGACATGCTCGCACACACAGTAAAAAAACCTCACTCCCGTACCCAATTGAAATCTACTCATTACATTTGAGTATTGATTGTCGCATCCACTCTTTCTAACCCTAACGCAAATGTTTATGGGTCTAGGTAAGGATTTGCAAGTGTTGGATTTTCGGTGCCTTGGGTATGAAGACTTACCCGGACAAGGTTGTGCGCAGTGCAAAAACTTTACTCCCATACCAAAATGAAATCTACACATTACATTTGAGTCCTGAATGTTGCATTCACTCTTTCAACCCTAATGCAAATGTTTTGGGAGCTCAGGCAAGGATTTGCAACGATTAGATTTTGGGTGCCATAGGTATGGTGACTTGCCCACATGCACAGTACAAAAGCTTCACTCCCTTACCAAAATGAAATGTACTTGTTACATTTGAGTCCCGATTATTGCATTCACTCTTTCAACGCCCAATGCAAATGTTTTAGGGGTATGGACAAGGATTTGGAAGAGTTGGATTTTGGGTGCCATGGGTACGGGGACTTACTTGGGCAAGTTCTTACGTAGTACAAAAACATTACTCTCTTACCAAAGTAAAATCTGCTCATTACATTTGAGTCTCGATGGTTGATATCACAGTTTCTAAACCCAATGCAAATGTTTTGGGAGCCCAGCCAAGGATTTGCAAGAGTTGAATTTTGGGTGCCATAGGAAAGGGGACTGGACGGAGCTCACAGCAAAAAACCTTCACTCCCATACCAAAATGACATATGCTCATTACATTTGTGTCTTGATTGTTGCATTAACTCTTTGTTGCACTAATACAAATGTTTTGGGGGTCTGGGAAAGGATTTTGCAAGAGTTCGATTTTAGGTGCCATGGGTAAAGGGAGTTGCCCGTAGACACATGACAAAAACTTTACTCTAGTACCAAAATGAAATGTACTCGTTACATTTGAGTACCGATTGTTGCATTCACTCTTTCAACCCCCAATGAAAATGTTTTGGGGGTACGAAAAAGGGTTTACAAGAGTTGGATTTTGGGTACATAGGTACGTGGGCTTACCCGGTCAAGATCCTGCACAGTACAAAACATCACTCTCATACTAAAGGGAAATCTGGTAATTATATTTGAGTCTCGATGGTTGATATCACTATTTCTAACCCCAATGAAAATTTTTTTGTTGCCCGGCCAAGGATTTGCAAGAGTTGGATTTTTGGTGCCATGGGCACAGGGACTTGCCCAAGCGCACAATACATAAACTTCACTCACATGCCAAATTGAAATTTGCTTATTGCATTTGAGTCCTGATTGTTGCATTCATTCTTTCTGACCTTAATGCAAATGTTTTGACGACACGGGCAAGGATTTGCAAAAGTTGGATTTTGGGTACAGTGACATGCCCTCAAGCATAGTAAAAAACCCTACTCCTGTATCCAACAGAAATCTACTAATTACATTTGAGTACCAATTATTGCATCCACTCATTCTAACCCTAATGCAAATGTTTTGGGGGACCAGGTAAGGATTTGCAAGAGTTGGATTTTGGGAGTCATGGGTACGGGGACTTGCCCGGACAAGGTCGTGCGCAGTGCAAAAACTTCACTCCCGGTTGTTGCATCCACTCTTTCAACTTCTAATACAAATCTTTAGGGATTTGCAAGTGTTGGATTTTGTGCCATGATTATGGGGACTTGCCTGTGCACACAGTACAAAAACTTCACCCCGTGCCAAAATCAAATCTATTCATTGCCTTTGAGTCCTGATTGTTGCTTTCACTCTTTCTAACCCCAATACAAATGTTTTAGGGGCCTGGACAAGGATTTGCAAGAGTTGGACTTTGGGTGCCGTAGGTATAGGGACTAGCCCGCGTGCACAGTACAAAAACTTCACTCCTGTACCAAAATGACATCTACTAGTTACATTTGTGTCCTGATTATTGCATTTACTCTTTCTATACCAAATGCAAATGTTTTTGGGGCCCGGGCAAGGATTTGCATGAGTTGGAATTTGGGTGCCAAGGGTAACAAGACTTGCTCGTACGCACAGTACAAAACTTCAAACCAGTACCAAAATGAAATCTAGCCATTACATTTGAGTGCTAATTGTTGCATTCACTCTTTCTAATCGCAATGCATATGTTCTAAGGGCCTGGGAAAGGATTTGCAAGAGTTGAACTTTGGTTGCCATGGGTATGAGGACTTGACCGTGCGCACAGTACAAAATCATTACTCCTATAACAAAATGAACTTGTACTCGTTATATTTGTGTCATGATTGTTGTATTTACTCTTTCTAGCCCTAATATGTTAGATCTCATGTTTTGATGATAACAAAGATTGGCATGAAAAAGATTTGATCAATAAATAAGTTTGAACAAAGTAAAAATAGGGAAAATCATCACTTGAAGTAAGCATTGAAGTAATGAAGAAAGGCCAAGAGAAAAAGCTGAGAAACTTCATTGTTGGCAAATTGTCTAAAGAGTTACTCGAGTAGCTACTCGAGTAATGAGACAGAAACTTGAATTAACCAGGTCAACCTTCAAGTAACCTGCCAATGATACTCGAGCAAGTACTCGAGTAATAAGGTAAATGACTCCAAGTTGCTCTCGGCCTGCCAATGTTACTCGAGTAGCTACTCGAGTAACCAGGTAACTCACTGGCAGTTGCTCTCAGCCTGCCAATGTTACTCGAGTAGCTACTCGAGTAACCATATCAAATACTTCCAGTTACTCTCGGCAGTTTTTTAACGCTGCCAATGATACTCGAGTAAGTACTCGAGTTACTCTGTTTCAAGAAATGTGTTGCTCTCGGCATTTTCAACCCTGCCAATGTTATTGAGGAGTTACTCGAGTAACTCACTGTGGTAAGTAAAACCTGAAGGTATTACTCGAATAACATGAAATTTTTTTCTCACCCTTCACTTCAAGTTACTACTTGAGTATGTAGAGTTATTTAGAAGAAACACTTCAAGTCATTACCTGAGTAAGCTATGCATAAAAATTTATGTTTACTCGAGTGAGGACTCGAGTAACAAGGTAATCAAACTTGAAGTGCTCTTGGCATTGAAATCCTACCAACATTACTGGAGTGAAGCATCGAGTAATCTAAAGTTCATTTGAAGGTTTACTCGAGTTGCTACTCGAGTAACTTATGAAGAAAAGGGAGCCATACTCAAGTAAGTACCCGAGTAAACAGGTATTTCCAAAGGTTTGAATTTTGTTTACTTCATGCGCTACCCGAGTAATGTTATGTTTGGTTATTGACTTGCAGTTTATCAAAGTCTTCCCGATGATACTCGAGTATGTACTCGAGTAGACTTTAATGAATACTCGTGTAACTACTCGAGTATGCAAGTTCAGATTTTGAGAATTCATTTCAACATTCATTGATTTGTTTCCTATATGATTAACCTTTCATTGTATTAGTATTCTTAGTATATCCACAGATAAACAATGAAGAGATCTTACCAAATAAGGAAAGTCAAAAACAACGTTCAAATGTCACCTACCGCCACCTACCACAAACGGATATTTTTCAAATATTGGAAAAGTCAACAGTGGCTGCGTACTCTTTAACGGCCAAAAATAAAATGTTCCAACGGTCATTACCAACACACCTATATATATGGGAACATCCAAACAGAGAAGAAGCACAAGAACACACACGAACGCATTATCAAGCTCATTACTCTATTTTACATTATACTTGTAATTCTATGCTTCAGTGATTCTTATTCACTCTGTGAGAGAGATATTTTATTCAAACTCAATATTTGTTATTGAGGTAACTTAAGGTTGCGGAACCTTGAGTTGAGATTGGATTACAACCTGTAAGGGGGAGTGAGTGTCCAGGCGAAGGAACTTACTTGTACTGAGGTGCCAAGAACCCATTGAATCTTGGAAGTTATAGTGAAACTCTCAGAAAAGCTTTGAGGACTAGACGTAGGTCAAAGTGGTTGTGACCGAACCAGTATAACTCTCGGTGTACACTTTGGTGATATTTCTCCTTACTCTTTATTGCTTTATATTCACAGTCAAGTTTTTATATTTGCAACGAAATTTTAGTATCACCCAATTCACCCCCCTCTTGGGTGAAATGCTTGCTCTAAAACAATGCATATGCTTTAGTTATTCGGGCAAGGATTTTACAAGAGTTTGTTTTTGGTGCAATGGGTATGGTGACTTGATCGCGTACACAAGACAAAATCTTCACTCCCATACCAAAATGAAATCTATTCATTAGATTTGAGTCTCGATAGTTGCATTCACTCTTTCTAATCCCAATGCAAATGTTTAGGGGCTCCGGGCAAGGATTTGCAAGAGTTGGATTTTAGGTGCCATGGGTAAGGAGACTTGCTCAGGGGAACAGTACAAAAACTTCACTCCCGTACCAAAATTACATCTACTCCTTACATTTGTACCCTGATTTTTGCGTTTACTCTTTTTAGCCCCAATGTAAATGTTTTGGGTGTCCAGGCAAGGATTTTGAAAGAGCTCGATGTTGGGTGCCATGGGTTTGGGAACTTAACTGCGCAAATAGAACAAAAACATCACTCCCATGCCAAAATGAAATATATTCATTACCTTAGATTCCTGATTATTGCTTTCACTCTTTTTAACACCAATGCAAATGTTTTGGGGACCCGGGCATGGATCTGCAATAGTTAGATTTTGGGTTCCATGGGTACGGGGACTTTCCTGCTTGCACAACACAAAAACTTTGATTCCGTACCCAAATAAAATCTACTCATTACATTTGAGTCCCGATATTTGTATTCTCTCTTTCTAACCCTAATGAAAATGTTTTTGGAGCACGGGCAAGGATTTGCCTGAATTGGATTTTAGGTGCCATGGGTACAGGGACTTGCCCTTGTGCACAATACAAAACTACACTCCCTTACCAAAATGAAATCTACCTATTACATTTGATTCCCTATTATTGCATTCACTCTCTCTAAACCCAATACAAATGTTTTGGGGGCTCAGGTAAGGATTTGCAAGAGTTGGATTTTGGGTGCCATGGGTAAGAGGACTTGCCCGTGGGCACAATACAAAAACTTCACTCCTGGACCAAAATGACATTTACTCATTACATTTGTCCCTTGATTATTGCATTTACTCTTTCTAGCCCCAATGCAAATGTTTTGAGGGTCCAGGCAAGGATTTTACAAGAGTTGGATTTTCGGTGTCATGGGTAACGAGACTTTCCCGGGCGTATAGTACAAAAACTTCACTCCCCATACCAAAGTGAAATGTGCTCGTTACATTTGAGTCCCGATAACTGTATTTAGTCTTAGAACCCCCAATGCAAATGTTTTGTGGGTTCAGACAATGATTAGCAAGGGTTGGATTTTGGGTGCCATAGGTTCGGGGACTTATCCACGCATATAGTACAAAAACATCACTTCTGTTCCAAAATAAAATCAGTTCATTACCTTTGAGTCTTGATTGTTTCATTCACTCTTTCTAATCCCAATGCAAATGTTTTAAGGGTCTGGACAAGGATTTTCAAGAGTTGGATTTTGGGTGCCATCGATAAGGGGACTTGCCCATGCGCACAGAACAAAAACTTCACTCACATACCAATATGACATCTACTAAATACATTTGTGACCTGATCATTGCATTTACTCTTTCTAGCTCTAATGCTAATGTTTTGGGGGTTCGTGCACGGATTTTGCAAGAGTCATATTTTGGGTTCCCTGGGTAAGGGGACTTCCCTGTATGCACAGTACAAAAACTTCACTCCCGTATCAAAATGACATCTAATCGTTACATTTTTCTCCTGATTGTTGCATTTACTCTTTCTAGCCCTAAGGCAAATGTTTTGGGGGTCCAGGCAAGGATTTCGCAAGAGTTGATTTTGGGTGCCTTGGGTAAGGGGACTTGCCCACACGCACAGTACAAAACCTTCACTCCCATACCAAAATGAAATGTACTCGTTACATTTGAGTCCCGATTGTTGCATTTACTCTTTGAACACCAAATGCAAATGTTTTGGTTGCACGGACAAGGATTTCAAGAGTTGGGTTTGGGTTACCATAGGTACGTGTACTTACCTGAGCAAGGTCTTGCACAGTTCAAAAACATCACTCTCTTACCAAAGTGAAATGCACTTATTACATTTTGGGTGCCATAGCTACAGGACTTGCCGGCACGCATAGTACAAAAACCTCACTCTTTTGCCCAAATGAAATCTACTCATTACATTTGAGAACCAATTGTTGCATTTAATCCTTCTAACCTTAATGCAATTGTTCTAGGTGTTCGGGTAAGGATCTGCAAGAGTTTGATTTTGTGTGCCATGGGTACGGGGACTTTCCCGCGCGCACAGCACAAAAACTTCACTTTCGTACCAAAATAAAATCTACTCGTTATATTTGAGTCCCGATTGCTACATTCACTCTTTCTAACCCCAATGTAAATGTTTTGGGGGTCCCGGGCAAGGATTTGCAAGAGTTGGATTTTGGGTATCATGGGTACGGGGAATTGCCCGCGTGCACAATTCAAAACTTCACTCCCTTACCAAAATGAAATATACCCATTACATTTGACTCCCGATTGTTGATTCACGCTTTCAAACCCCAATACAAATGTTTTCGGGGCTCGGGTAAATATTTGAAAGAGTTGGATATTAGGTGTCATGGGTACGGGGACTTGCCCAGGCGCAAGATACAAAAACTTCACTCACATGCCAAAATGAAATCTAGTAATTACATTTGTGTCCCAATATTTGCATTCACTCTCTCTAACCCGAATACAAATGTTTTGGGGGCTCGGGCAAGGATTTGCAAGAGTTGGATTTGTTAGGATCAGCAGGCACAGCGGAAGAATTTAAAATTGTTCACCGATCCTAATTGAGGATCTATCAACAGCGTTTAAATCGAGTTGGAAGGATTCGTACCTTTTTCAACTTAGGGATTTTACAATCTCTAGGAGCCAACACATCAGGTCCGCTCCCTCTACCGATATCTACACGAATGCTCTCCTACATGGACTGCGTGCTAGCGTCTCCAATGTCTCCTAGGGTTTCCCTTGCGGTTCTCAATGCTCATGCGCATATGAGTCTATTTGCTCTATCAAGTTTATAACCTATGAGGGCTATTTCAAATTTCAAAATTAATCATCATTAATTTTGAAATTAATCAACAATTAATTATCTTGATCAGCTAATTAAATAAATTCAGTTTAAATTAAATCTATCCAACAGTTTTAATTTAACCTATTTATTTAATCCAAATAAAGAGCCATTAGATTTAAGTTATCTTCATAAATTAAATCTGAGATACCATATCTATATCATGTTAGTTATTATATTTAATTTATCTTAATAAATTAAATTTAAAACTAACACAATATAATAATATCATATAACATAATTATATATACATATTCATATATATATATATACACACAATATGTATTTCGAAAATACATATATATATATATATATAATATTATTAACGAATTTTATATAAATATAAATATAAATATAAAATTCGTCCACCCAAGATTAAACATTATCTCGTGTTGGGTCATTCTTGTGTGCGACCCTATAGGCCCATATGAAGTTGGCAATGGGCCAATAACTGTACTAACCCACAAGTCGTAAGCGGCCTCTAGCAAGACATTACGACTACCCAATTCATATGAGGATCGTTAACACGATGCAAACTGTCATACAACCATGTCACGTCCCTTTTGTCACATGATATATCAGTCAAGGATCAGGCATGGATAATGTCATCCTCTTATTCCTGACCATTACTTTCACGATTCCTGAGTAGCCTGACAATAGAAATGGAAACTCATTTCCATTGTAGTATGGCCATACATTTCTCAGACTCACTTATCGAGGGGCCAAGTAATATCTCTCTACTAATGTAAGGGACAAATTCCATCTTTATCATTCATATTCCTCTGCATGAAAAACCACCAAGCTTGATTGTAGCCTTTATCATCACCCGGTCAAAGGTAACTTTTGACTAGTTCAAAGCTTAGCAACTCTCATGTAGGAATCCATGATGACCTCAGGTCAAAGGGCATTGTGACGTGGTTATAAATGAGAAAAGCTTATGACTTGATCCATGTAGCTTTCTCATAGTGGGTCGGTCCAGCACCTTATACTCTTACAAGTGCCTAAGACTTTGATTCATATCTCCATATCTTATCAAAGTCATACTAGTCTTGTTTTAGAACAATCTTTATGATTTATCCAAGGATACAATTATCACAGTTAACATGCTAGTAATATGATAACAGAATGGAGAAATTTCATCAAATTAATAATGTTCAAAGTATAATGATTGGCCCTTAGGGCACAATTTCCAACATGATTTTGGATGCCATGGGTTAGGAGACTTGCCCGCGCGCACAGTACAGAAATTTCACTCCCGTATCAAAATGACATCTACTCATACATTTGTCTCTTGATTGTTGCATTTACTCTTGCTAGCCCTAATGCAAATATTTTAGGGGTCTGGGCAAGGATTTTGCAAGAGTTGATTTTAGGTGCCATGGGTAAGGGGATTTGCCCCGACGCATAGTATAAAAATAGAGGGAAATATTTTATCAAGAGCCCCTGATAATTCCAAAGGATAATAGGCATAAAATCAATTTCAAGGGGCAGAGTCAAAATCAACTTCCTCTAGAAGTATGGCAATGTCATGTTTCAGCATTGCATCTTGCTGGTCATCTTTAATCCAACGTGCCATTTCGTTCAAGATTCTGACTAAAGGTCCAATTGCAATGTCATTTGGTTTGGCTCTAAGCTTATGGATGTAAAGCCCAGTAAACAACTTAATGCCCTTGTTTGGGTTTATTGGGTTTGGTGGCTTGTGATAGGAGTGGGCCTGGACCAAGTTTGTGTTAAATTCCAAGTTTTGATGATAACAAAAGATCATTGTATGTTGAAGTAAGAGATCCAAATCTTTCATTGGTTAAAAATGGTGCCAAATGCATTTCACAAAGTTAAGGAGCCATTGTTGTCAATTTTAATGATGCACTTGAGTGATGGAGCAAGTACTCGAGCATTAAGCTAATTTACACTCGAGCATATGAAAGTGTTGAGTAGAAAGTGTTTCACCAAAGCAAACTCTTACTAGGACAACTCGAGTGAGGGAGTTAGCAGTCGAGTGATGGTGTGATTTGTACTCGAGCATGGAGATTCACTCGTGCAAAAGTCTGACCGTGAACAAAGGCAGAGACAGGATATTCTAACCTCACTCAATCACCAATGTCCTACTCGAGTGATGGACTTCAGCTCACCCGAGTCCTTGGAAGTGTGGCATAAGAAGTGTTCACCCGAGATCAAGATAATCTCAGAGTCTTTATTGCACTCGAGTGCATGCAAGTGAGTGATAGCGAGTGATTACCCGAGAGGCATGCAGAGCAGAGAAGAGCAAGCGTGCCCGAGTGAGAATATATGCACCCGAGTGATACCTCAGACTCGCAAGTGAGAAATCTAACTCTCTTAATTCTGATGCAAGTGTTGAAGCAAAAGGGTATCTTATAGAAGAATATTCTGTTCACTGGAGTGAGTATATGTATGCTCGAGTGATGGCCCACATCACCTGCGAGTGCAAAATCACACTCTTGTTAAAAAGGGATGCGAGTGTTGTCCAGAAACGTGGCTCATAGTGTAAAATATCAAAGCACTCGAGTGAGAGGACTTACACTTGAGTAAGGACCCACATCACTCGCAAGTGTGAAAATGCACTCTCTCGAATTCACACAGAAGTGCAAGTATAAAGTTGAAGCAAAAAGAGAAAATATGGCATTGCACGAGTGAGCCATCTTTCACTCAAGTCAGGCTCTGTCAGAAGCGAAAATGCACCAGTCTTACAACAATCAATTTGAATGTGGTTTAATGTTATTTAATCATTCTGTTTCCACTTGATATTATTATTTAACATTATTCAACATATATTACAAGTGTGATACATGAGTATGATCGTTTGAATTAGAAAGACAAAGGAAGTCAAACGACAGCAGAAAAAATGATTACAACCAACTAAGCACGTACCTACCATAATATTTTGTTCAATGATTTCAAACGTACGCATGATATTCAATAGTAAAATGCTCCACTCCACAACAACTTCTATTAAACGGACAAAAATCTTTTGGCTATAAATGCAGAGCTTCAGAGTCCATCAGATAGGAACTAAGAGCAAGAATTCACACAAAGCAAAATTCTCGAATCTTTGTTATTCATATTTTCTTTGTATTGATATCGTTTCTCAATGTTTATCATATTTGCTCTGTAAGAGAGTCTGTATTCACTCCATATTCTATTTTCTATTTGATCTCAAGGTACTGAGACCTTGAGAGGGTAGATATCTTTCTGAGAGAAGCAGTTGAGAGAATTCCTAGTTAAACTTTCTGGTCATAAGCGTTACAAGGTACAAGCAGTAGAGAACGTGGCTGCTCGTAAGACTTACAATGGTGTAAGCAGGAGAGAATGTTGCTGCTCATAAGACTTGTATACGTAAGCGAGAGAGAAAGGCACAGGTTTGTTTTTCTGCACGTAAGACTTGTCGTAAGGGGGAGAGAAATTTCTAGTATTAGAATATTTCTGCTCGTAGTCCATTCAAGGATGATTGTTGTTCTGCGGCGTTCCGAGAGCCCACTGAATCTTGGTAGAATAGTGAAAATCTTAGTAGGTCTTGATCTCTGAGGACCGAACCAGTATAACTCTCTGTGTGCTTATTCTCTCTACTCTACTCTATCTACAGTAATTGTTATATCACCACATCAACCGAAAAAATTTATCACATCACCCAATTTACCCCCTCTTGGGTGAAACTTGCCTCTTTCAGTTTGAAGTTTAGGCTTGATCCTTTTTTTTGAATCAAGGTAGTGTCTGGGGTGCGAAGTGGGGCCCTATCATCTTGCACTGTGATTGCCATATGTGTAATATCCCAAGTTTTTATTATGGGCTAATCATGATTATTGTGGATAATTATGAATTTAATTGGAATAATTATGTGTTTTATGGCATTATTAATTAATATGTCATAATTAGTGAAAATTGGAAGAATGGAATTATTGGCCATAGTTGGTAATTAATGGGGGGGAAATTTATTACTAACTAGGATAAAATGAGATGTGTAACAAAGTGGTTAATGGAGGGATTAAGTGGCTAATTAGGTGTTTGTATTGTGTGAGCCAATGAGAAATGGACATGTGGCAAGGGTTGGTATGAAAGAAGAGTGTGAGAAAAGTCAAATTGATTTTTTATTGTTTTCTCTCTCCTCTCTTCTCTCTCAATTCGGCTGCATAGGGAAGGAGTAGTATCATCATTGTTTTCTCTTCTTCCTCCACACTCCATCTCTCCTACTCTCATTTTCTCTCTCTTCCTTCTACAAATTTCAGCGCCATTGTTGGGCAAGAAAGAGAAAGAAAAGCTTGTGATTTGGGTAGGTAAATGGGCTCCATTGCTCAAGTTCTCTTTTTTAATGTTATTCCTTAAGTTAAGAGCTTCATTTTGGTGTTTTTAGTTTGGCCATTGGCATTGGTTTGAGCCCATACGAAATTCTGGAGATTTATGAATCAAGAACTTCCTTTGAGAAGGTTGATAAGGTGAGTGAAACCAATCTTTCTATCTATGTTTCATACCATTTGAAGTAGTTTGTAATTTCTGGAAATTTTGGCTTGAATCCAAAAATGAGTGTCACTGTTCATTTGGTATGTTTTTGGCATGAGAATGGTATTTTGGAATGAGTTTAGGATAGATAGATTGATTGGTGATGGAAATGTGATGTTTGGATGAGATTGGTATTTGGTTAATTTAGTTGCCTAAAACCCAAAGCATGATAATGGAGTAGGATTCTGATGATTCTGATGATTCCATTGAGTTTAGTGGGTGTTTTTCTGTGGGTATGGCTTTGGGTAAAGTTTTGTGTCCCTTAGGATCAATTGGGCAAGTGTGGGGAAAATGCCTCTATTTTCTGCGTTTTCTGGTTCTGATAGAATCACTCGAGTGATATGGGTTTCACTCGAGTGTAGGATGAATAACACTTGGGTGGGGATGTGGTAGTGCGACTTCGTGTTCTGCTCTATGTTCTTGTTGCACTTCTGTGTGTAAGGGCAAGTGTTGCCCTACTTGCGAGTGAAGTGGGACATCACTCGAGTGAGCTTCCTCTCACTCGGGTGCTGGGGTATTAGACACCATAGACTTGCCTCTCGGGTTGTCACTCGCGGTTTGGTACAAGAATGTGCCTTCTCACTCGCGGGTATATGGCCTTCACTCGAGTGCAATAGGTTGTGCTCGAGTATAGTGGGCAATTCTGATTCTGTGACTTCTTTTGCTCCCAGGTCCTCACTTCCTGGACTTCACTCTCTAGTGCTCGAGTGTGGCATTTGGCTACCACTCGAGTGAGGCCCTGAGTGCTTGAGTGTCCTCATTCTCTAAAAAGTTCTTGTGCTCTCGGGTGCTCACTCGCTAGCCTTCACTTCCAGTCACCCGAGTGCAGACCGTACCATCACTCGAGTGAGGCCGTCTTCACTCAAGTGAAATAGTGAAAAATGTCAGTTTTGTGCTTCCTACAGGGGATCTTTGGGAATAGTCTTCCAACCCCTTAGGGCTATTATTAGAGGTATTCTTGAGTACTTAAAGAGTAATAATGATAACCAATTAAGTGTTAAGAAGTTATTGAGAATTGGAATAGAGAAATAACTCTTCGTCACTGATTATAATTATAGGATACGATGTTTGCCCTACTCGAGAGCGACCAGTGCCAGAGCGTGCACGGAAGGACTCAGGTAGTGCAAGTATAAAGCTGAAGCAAAAAGAGAAAATATGGCATTGCACTCGAGTGAGGCTCTGTCAGAAGCGAAAATGCACCAGTCTTACAACGATCAATCTGAATATGGTTTAATGTTATTTAATCATTCTATTTCCACTTGATTTTATTATTTAACATTATTCAACATATATTACAAGTGTGATATAGGAGTATGGTCGTTTGAATTAGAAAGGCAAAGGAAGTCAAATGACAGCGGACAGAATGATTACAACCAACTAAGCACGTACCTAGCACGATATTTTGTTCAATGATTTCAAACATACGCATGATATTCAACAGTAAAATGCTCCACTCCACAACAACTTCTATTCAACGGACAAAGAGCAGCTAGAGCTCTGATGTAGGAGTTCCTTTTTGGTTATTGGTTATCATACTATGTATTTTGGATCAATTGTATTTATTGGGATGGATTGTATAGTTTTGTGTAATCCCCAAGTTAAGGGTATGAATTATGGGCTTTGTGCCTTTGTATAAACCCTTGTTGAATTAATGGAACCCGAATGTGTCGGGAATTTATGCTGTACTCTGATATGTATGAATGAAACTAACCTGTATAGGCCAATTGCAAGGTTGTAATGTGAATACGAGACCTTTGTGTATACGGTTTGGAAAAGTTTTGTAAGCCATAATTTTAGGAAGTTTGATTTTGCTTAAGTCCCAAATCATCTAAGGTCTCTAATTCTACATTAATTGCATGTTTATGAACTAAATCTCAGCCTATGGTGGAAGGGGGTTACAATATGATTGCCTCCTAGCAACGTGGTTTAGGCTTGCAAGGATCTATAGTAAGATGATTGGATAATGCTATCCCTATTGGGAACCACCCCTTGAGTATCTTTTTGTCTACAAGTAGGTTCTATTTTTTTTTTTGTGGCCTTTGCTCTTGCCCTTTTTTCCAAATTGCAGGTGCCTCAATGTTAGTAGAAGGTCTGACATTATTGTACCATTTGTTGTGCTCCTCTTCCCAGGCTATTGCTTCATTAAGGGCGTCATATCGCGATGTGGTTGGAAGAGCTTTATGTGCTTGGCTCTCATCCTTTTTGCCAACTTTTTCATATGATCACCTCTTGTGTTGTAACTACATCCAAGCACTAAATTCGTGGGTTTCACACACATCCTCTGTTGCTTTCATCTCACGCACCACTAAGTGGCCTTGGTTCTATACTACATCATTGATAGTTGTTGGTTTTTTCGCCGAACAAGCTCCCTCCAAGTGTCCATATCTACCACAATGGAAGCAAATTGAGGGAAGCCCCTCATATTCAACATATATAATTTCACCATCAACCTGAAGCTTAGATGTAAGAGGTTTTGTGATGTTTATCAGTACTGTCAACCTTGCAAATTTACCTCTATCACTAGATTCAGTGTTATAGTCCACCATAATGACCTCCCCAAAGACACTACCAATTGATCGAATGATGTTCTTATGATAATATCTAGCCGGAAACCTTGGTAAACGAACCCAACCTATCACATGATTAATAACATGTTTGTAGGGTTTAAAAGTTGGAGACCATGACTGCACTGCCAAGTAATGCCAATAAATCACCCAAGGATCATTAATGAGTGTATCCTGGAAGTCAAAATCATCTTTATAAAGTTTTATTAGTTAATTGGGAATACTTGAACACAAAAAAAAAAAAAAAAGAAAGGGATCTAATACTTCCCCTCATTCTAAATATAGAAGCCACTTATAGGTAACTTTTATCCTTAATATGATACATTAATTTTTTTTATCTATCAGATTTATAATTTTTTTAAAATTATTTTTCTTGGTTGCACTATTCAAGAAAATTCTATTGTTCCAATGCAAATGATTAAATATAGTATTTTAAAAAGGAACCTGCATTTTTTATCAATAATTAACCTAACTATATTATCAAAATATAATTAACCTAACTAATATTGCTCTCTTAGTCTACAAATTAGTTATCTAACTCAAATATTAGGTCGAACAGTAGAGACAATATTTAGACAAAATATATTATATTATTAAATATGTACTTGTTCCTCTTTAAGTTATTCTTGATAGACATGCATGAATGCATGTTTATACAATTTTTAATTTAGTATGTCCATTATCTAAATATTTATTTATGACTACATATTTTGTCGTCGCATGGTCTTATGGTGATTCCCGTCGAGTACAGTTAAAAAATAAGCTGGCCGTTTAATAGTTGAAATTTAATTTGATTTCCATCAGTCCCGAAGATCTATTATAGTAAATAAATATAATGGCAAAAAAAATATTATAGTAAATTAATATAGGATCTCTGTTCCATAATTATTATCACAATAATAGTAACTGACTTCTCTTTTTGAAACGCATTTAATAATACAATTACGTCATTAAAAATATACATAAGTTCAGATGTTTGGACTATGTAAGACTTAAACTAACTTTCATGTTTAATGGAGACAAATTTATTGGATCAAACAAATTAATAAACTAGCTCGCAATGCTAAGAACCATCTAGAGTCAGTAGGATTGGAGAAGAATCGAAGATAGTGACACATTATCATATATAATTCAAAGATTTCAATTCAAACTTGTTGAATTTGCTTTCTAGTGATTAACTAACCTAAAATCAGGTCTCAAAAATTTCAGAACCGCGTGCTGATGGGGACTAGTTGTGATGTGGGCAACGGGCACTATACAGAAGAAAAAGAGATTTCTTTTTTTGCCCGAGAAGAAAACAAGAATTTATTTATTTTTCTTTTTAAAAATGTACTCCATACTGTTCATAATATAAGTCACGTTCTAAAATAATTATGCGATCCTGATTATAAATCACTTTGTAACTGTTTGCATAGCATTAATTGCTTTATTCTAAATGTCATCATTCTCAATTCCTAATAAGGTAATAGAGAGGAGCGGGTATCTTTCTAAAATTTAAGGTATTTATTAAGGATAAAGATAAAATTCCGAACAATTTAGACAACATTGGCAAAAAAAAAAAAAAAGAACAATTTAGACAACTTTAATAATGTAATTTTAATTATAAGTGACTTGTATTATCAACTTGAGGAAGCTAGTACCGAAGTACTAATCTTTTGATGCAATACAACCAAGGTTTTGCTTAAGAGTACTAATACTACTTTGATCATATTTATAAGTTCTTTTTAATCAAAAAATTTGGTCCTATTTATAAATCTAGTTTTAGGATAGTAAATGCGTTTTGTACTTTTTTACCTCTATTAATTGTAATAAACAAAAAGAATTTATTCATGTTAACTTTTGAAACCAATTATGAATAAGGATGAAATTGAAAATTTAGCCTATAGTTAATGAGTTAACTAACTCTCCTTAGTATGTGAGAATTAGTTAAAAAAGACTTGTAAATAGGATCAAAGTGGTATAATGAGTTAAATAACTCTCCTTGGTATGTGGTAATTAGTTAAAAAACAACTTATAAATAGGACCAATGTGATTCCACTTAATTCTATAGGGACCTATATGTATTAATTCCACATGAACTCCTAAATGCAATTCTCTACGTATTAATTTCTTTTGTCACATCAACATTCGTTAATGCGAAATTAATATCATGGACCACTTTGCAAAATTTTATGAATAACAAATTTTGTTGAAATGAACTGCTCCCTTCAGTTCTGTTTTTTTTTTTTTTGATGTCTCGTTAACTACTTTTCATGTATATTAAGGAAATTAGTTAGAGTTAGTTAGAAATAACATTTTTTTCAAGATGTTTTAAATTTACCTATAATTACTGGAGTTTGCTATCATTGTAATTACTGGAGTTTGCTATCATTGTGAAAGACAAGGGCACTTATGAAAATGGGTCATCCACGTTTAAATTTTTGCAAGGAGTCTTGTATTCAAGGTATCAAACACTTCAATGTATCAGCTAAGAATTGAGCCACGTTGACTCCTTGTCCAACAAGTCTTGATAGCATGCTTATGATCCCTGGAACTCAAACCTTTGCTTTTAAGAGAAATCTATGAATATTTTTATTACAATATCAATAAATATAAAAGAATGATTCAGAAACTAGAGCTTGCCTTTTACTATATCAGTGGAGCTCAACCACTACAATCTATGCTTTACACAAATTTCTTAACAGAACTATCTACCTAACAAATGCGTCAGGAGGAGCTTCTTCCGGAATCTGTATTAAGAAACAAACAATAGTAAAGAGAAGAAATATGTGGCAGGATATATGAAGACTGAATCCCATTACTTCAATCTTTTTTTTTAAAAAAAAGTCATATAATAAATCAAGATCACAAATATGTTCATAAATGTTCATGAAATAATCCCTTTAGTCGCCTTGAGATTATCAAGAATAAAGCCGAATTAATGCAATATAGTGCACAATTCGGGTCATTTCACTTTGAGGAGCCGATTATGAAACTAATTCCTAGTAAACTAAGTAATTACAATGCAAAATTGACAAGAATAAACATGATTGATTGATTTTTAAACCTATGAATTGAATGAAATTTAAAATAGATATTTTTGGGATTTTTGGAATAAGAGTGGAATGGAATGGAGATTTGAAAGCCTCCTAAAACAATGAATTTCATCTATCATTTGCTTCAAAAGATAATGAGAGTATGCTAGTTTAACAAAAATGCTCAAAAGACCATTTGAGCTAGCTTGAGTTAGGTGAATCAAATCTCTCACATCGGGCAAGACTTAATCCCTCTAACTGAAACTCAATACAAAACACTAGCAATTGTAATCAAAGTCCCTTAAAATACCAAACCTTAAACACCGTTGAATCTAGTGCTTTAATCAATGATTATTCCTAAACCAACAAAATAATCACTTCTTAAAACACTATTAAAAAACGCTTTGTATGCAATTTATGAAATCACTAAGTTCTCTAAAATACCAAACCCCATCCACTGATGAGTCTAACACTAAAAGAAAGGAACCCCTACTCTAGATGTTATTAAGCACTCTTATGGTCTGTTTGGTGTGAGGGATTTGGAGGGGATGGGAGGGGAGGGCAAATTTTTATGAGTTGAATTTTAAAAGATTGAAGAAGTGGGGTAATAAAATTTTAATAAAGAGAATATATAAGATAAAGGAGTAAGAAAAATTAATTAAAAATTTTTAACCCCACTTCTCTAATTTTTTTAAATTCAACTAAAAAAAATTTTCCTTCCGCCCACTTTCCCTCCCCTCCCCTCAGACCAAACAAACCCTTAGGCCTTGTTTGGTACGTGGTATTTGAGAGCAGGGAGAGGGATTGGATGAGGGATTGAATAAAAATACATCGTTTGGTATGAGGGATTATGAATAATCAGGGATTGTGATTAGAAAATTTAGGAAAATGCTATAGCAAATAATTTGTTCAATTTTACGTCTTCCTTCTACAAATCATCAGCGGAATAAATTCCATCTACAAATCATCAGCAGAATAAAGAGGATGAGAGACTCATGGGTACTCGGTCAGGATATTTGGCTTCAATGTCCCTCGATTCTTCAAGTCTTTGCTTTGTATGTAAATCAAAGCGCATAGAATCACAAAAGGACAAATTAACCCACATAAATTTACATAAACGATTGAGAATTGCTCTCACCAAAGGGAAACTCATCCTTAAACTCCTCACAGACGATGGCGAAGACAGTGCGTGATCTCTGCGATGAAGACCGTGATTTATCTGGAAGATTGTGCCCTCTTGCGATTCCGGATGCTGCCCTCTATTTCTTTTTTATCATGTTAGTCTTCGTCGTCGATTGAGAGGGAAAATGGAGAGGTGAAAATGGCGCTTTAGGCTTCACGCTCGAGAGTCTTGCATCAGCCACATCGTGGTCGTCGACTGGTCGCCCATCGTCTTCCTCGCAAAGGGCGGAGGACGAAGCTAAGAAGGAGAATCAGAGATCACGCTGGTGGCCAACTTGCCGAAGGCAAAGAAAGGAGGAGGAGGAGGAGGTGAGGTTTAGGGCTCGACACGGGTGAGACGATGAGACTGTCTCGATGGAGTGGAGGAGACGATCGAAAGTCCAAACAGAAACTCTCCCATGGTATTTTGGTCTTTTTATTATCAGTGACTATTTATTAAATAAAATAAATATAATTATTCCCTCCAACTATTACTCCCTACCAAACATATTTTTAAAGCATCAATCCCAGTCCCAATCCCAATCCCAATCCCAATCCCAATCCCAATCCATCAAAATTCAATACCTCGTACCAAACAAGGCCTTAGTGTATGATTATGAATTAATTTATGCAATTGGTTCCTAAGTAATCCAAAATCAACTCAATATCCAAACAATATCATGCAAGATAATAGATAATCAAGAGAATTATAATGAAACATATATGTAACCACATATATTGATGAATACAATATTCAACATAACTAATTTAAATCACAAATTGATTCAAACTAAGATTACACTAAATATATTAGTCTTAACTATAAATTACAACTCCTTAAAACAAAAAAATCATAAATATATAGTCAAGCTAATAAAGTAAAATAAAACACCCTTTTATAGCTCCAAGCATCAAGAATTAAGAATCAATCCATTGCCTAGATAAGAGAAATTAACCGCTCATGATGCGAACACTAGACACAGAATGGTTGAAGAACTGAAAGTCCATGAACAATGACGAGTATGAAGATACTGGTGAGGAAATCAATTGTCATTCTTCCTCTCAAGCTCGCTGCTCCACTGTTATGACTTTTCTTTCTTGCTGAATCTTGGGTCTGAACAAATAGAAAATAATGGTAACGACCGAGGTGAAGAGCCGACGAAGGTGGGAAGTGATGGATGAAGGTGGAGGTGGGAGTCAAAATCCAAAGCTTGTAGTTCTATCCTCTTTTCTTAGACCATAGCTAGCGGTAGTGTTGGTGTGGTGGTGAGGATGTGAAGGTCGCCGGCGACGGAGGTGGAGCAAAGAAATGTGAATGGAAGAGGATGAAGGACGACCTATATCTCAGCTTTCGGTGCCTCTGTTCTTAAATCTGTTCTGTCCCAGCGTGAATCAGACCTAAAGCTTTTCTGCCAAAACGTTGTAGTTTTAATGGTATTAAACTGTCATTTTTGAAATTCATGGTACCAAACTGTCATTTCTGAAATTTGAGTCCCAAACTACCATTTTCAGATTTAATCCAAATTTTGAAGTATTTTTAATTAAAAACAATTTAACCAAAATCAAATATTCTCAGAAAAATCAATGATTAAGAGTAATTATAATTTAATTGACAATTTTACCCTTTTTACTCCTAATTTAATTCATTTACTCTTAATCTCAATTTTTCTCAAGAAAGACAATTTAGGCTCAATTATTATGACAAAAACCCCAATTAAAGTATAAAAATATATAATTAAAATTGGATTTGTTAGTTCGAGTTGACAGCTTCCTAACTTAAGAGTTTAGAGGACACCAATGAGCTTAGAGCTCATATGGCAGCTTAAAATTGAGATAGCCATGATGTCAAAAATTCCATCCTTATCTCACTCCTTCCCGCCTCCTACACTTGTAAGCCTTGTGTCTTTTTTGTAGAACAAAAAGGGGTTAAAAAAACAGAAATGAAAAGCACACCATAGAATTATACTCCCTCGATATATTTGGGGAGTTGATCTTTGTCCTAAATATAAGGTATAGTTTTCATATTTATCAACATTTTTCTAATTTACTTCTATTGTTGCGCTCTCAACAATAACCAAGGAGGAAAGAGAATAAAGGAATTAAAAAAGATAATTATAGTGTTTTTTGTCATATTAACTAACTAAATAACTTAATCTAATCAAATTACGTAAATATGACAAGAGGGAGTACCTCTGTAGCAGTCCATTTCACTTTTAACCAAATACTGGTATCTCCAGAGACATTCTCATTGGACTTGCTTCTGCAGGAACAGAACAGCCATTAGATAGGAGCAAAATATTTTTGACTTGCATATTGTTAAAAGTCAAAGAGTAAATCGGTGATTACCATGAGTTTTCTGACTTCTCTCTCCATCTATTTCTCCTTCAATCTCTCCGTCTGTTTCCTCCATCAATTACTGCATCTCTATCACTCTGTTTTATCTTATATATATATATATTGTAATCTTCCCATTTCATATATATCAATGAAATCTGAGCTCTATGAGCTAATAGGGTATCAGAGCTGGAATGGGTTCAATCTAAACCCAAAAATCGTGCTGCGTGACGCGTGAGAGACGAGAAAGAGAGGAAGAGAGAGGCGTGAGAGGACGAGTGTAACGCCCCAATTTTCGATTAAGGCCTAATGATAATTATTGAGGATAATTATCGGATTAAAGTGAAATTAATGTATATTTGTGACAATATTATTTAATATGTCATAATTGTTGGAAAATTGAAAGAATGGAATTTTTGGCATAAGTTGGTAATTAATGGGGAAATTAATTACTAACTAAGAGAAAATGAGAAGTGTAATTAAAATTGCTAATGGAAGGATTAGAGAGATTAATTGGTGATTTAGTGAGTGAGAGCTAATGAGGGGTGGACACATGGCAAGCTCACATGTGGGGGAGATATGAGAAAAGTGAAAAGGGAATTTTTAAATGCATTTCTCTCTCCTCTCTTCCCTCTTGTGCGCTGGAAACTGAAATGGGAGGGAGTATAATCATTTTTCACTTTCTTCACTCCACCTCCATCCCTCATCTCTCTCGTTCTCTCTCTTCTCTCCTTGGGTGGCGCCATTGTTGAAGAAAATAGAAGAAGAAAAGCTTGCAAAAAGGTAAGGAAAATGGCTTCTATTGCTCAAACTTCCTTCTTTAATGTTGATCCTTGAATGAAGAGCTTCATTGTGATTGTTGTAATGTGTTCATTGGTGTTAGTTTGTGACCTCAAGAGATTGTGAAAGTTGAAGAATCAAGAAATCTCTTTAGCAAAGTGAAAGAGGTGAGTGTTATCTCCCTTTTGATATATATATATATATATATTGTAGTTGTTGGTGAGCATTGATTTTTTTTTGGAAATTTCTGCCCTATTTTCGAAAATTAGGGTCTTAGTGAGTTTGGCATGTTGTGATCATGGAAATGGTATATTATGATGTCTTTTGGGACAAATGGATTTGGTTTGAATCATTAAAAGTAAAGTTTGGGAACTTTGTGTTGGTTTTGGTGTATTGGTCAAAACAGGGCATGTGGTTAGATTGTGAATTTGGTTATTTTGAGGTTACCATTGTGTTCCTTTTGGAAAATTGTATGAGAATATGGTTGGTTAATGATTTTGGAGTCATTGAACACTTTGGTAGAAAAGTTGGAAAATGTTGTCAATGTGAACTCTGTCTGGGCAGTTTATTTGTGTGGACGTTTTGAATGACCAAATGATTTCAGAAAATTGTGAAACTTTCCAGTCTTAAATTTCACATCCCAAGCTTCAAAATGGACATATATTTTGTGTCATTTCGTTTGGTATTCTGAGGTTATGCTTTGCCAAAGTTTGGTACAAAAATAGAACTCTGTTTTGGAGGAGTGTGTAGTTTTTGGTGATTCTGTATTTGTGTAGTGATTTACGAAGGGCTATATTTTTCCTTGAAAGAGGACTTATATACCTTTCATTTGGCTTTAGAATCACCTCGTTTCGATTTTTCTACAATTAGTTATGGTTTTTCGAAGTTCATCCAAGAGTCAGGAAATTTCTTGGCCGCGGCCCAAGCCTTTCTGGCCTGATTCGGGCCGCAGCCCATGGGTGGCTAGCCGCAGCCCACGGCCTTCTGACCAAATTTGGGCCGCAGCCCAAGGAAGGGCTGGCCGCGGCCCACCCCTGTGTTTCAGCACTTTAAGTTTTTAAAAAGAGATCTTCACCCTATTGTTTCCCAACCTTTTAGAGGTTTTATTAGAGGCATTTGTGTCTTCTTAAGGGTCATTATTGATAACCAAATCTAAGTGTTGAAGAGCTAATTGAGTATTGGAATAGAGAATAATGCTTCATCCTTAATGATGACTTTAGGATTTGATATTTGCCCGGAGCGTAGAAGGCCTATGCCTGCTCAAGGAAGGAAAGAAAAGGTAGTGACATTTTATCCTATATCATGTGTATTGTATTGCATGTTTGCATTAGTCATTGAATCCAATGAAAGTGAAGAGGACGTGGCGAAAGCCCGGACTCGATTACAGTGAAAGTAAAGGGGACGTGGCGAAAGCCCGGACTCGATTACAGTGAAAGTGAAGGGGACGTGGCGAAAGCCGGACTCGAATATTGATAAAGTGATGGGGCGTGACGTAAGCCTGACCTCGTATATAGTGAAGAGAACGTGGCGAAAGTTCGGTCTCGAATATCGATTGCTGCATTGTGATATATGTGACTTGCTTTGTATATATGCATCATATAAATAAACTGTTGCTACTGGGATTCTCTAGAATCTCATTCTTTCCAAATAACATTTTTAGACAGGACGATTAGGACTGCCAGTGGTAGTCTTAGCTATATATTTGGGTTTTATATCAAATTGGTTATCATTTTGGATCAATGTAATCATATTGAATAGAATTGTAGTGGTATAGTTTTGTGTAATCCCCGGTATAGATACTGAGATGGGCAATGATGCCCTGTATAAACCTTTGGATTAATGTTATTATCCCGGGTGAACGTCGGGAATTGTGCTTACTCTGATATTGTATATGTAACAGACCAAACAGGCCATTTGTTTTAATGAATGAAATGAATGGAGATCCATTTGTACAGTTTTCGCAAAAAGTTTTTAATTGTTCCGGATTTCTCATTCGATAATTAAATGTGCTTAAACGCTAATCCCGGCTTGATTATCAAAGGGGGTTACAACGAGAGAGCATGACCCAGAACCTCTGCAGGAGAGAGAGTGGTGCGTCACAACCCCTCCAGGAAGAACCGCCGACCGGCAGATTCCCCGAATCCAGTGTCAATCGCAGTGGCGCATGAGATCCACTCGCCGGCGACAGGTCTGCTTCAGGGGCGCGTGATCTTCACTCACCGGCGACAATTCCTATTTTGGAACGTGATTTCCACGCATTGGCGACTTCCCCCCCTCCCAGGAGCAGTACCGTTAGTGGCTGGTAGTATTTAAAAAAAAGGGTATGAACATAATTCCTCAAATTTAGCCCTTGTAAGGGTGGTCTCAATAAGCAGTGGCAGTTATACTGTGTCAGTGAGACGTTGAAGAGCTTGTTTGTCCTTCAAAAGATCTATGCCTTCGTCTCTCTTGAAGTTTGAAGTCAGCCAATCAACAACTCTCTTATCAAAGTCATCACCGACCCCAAGTATTGAGACATCGAAAGTACCACCTCCAAGGATGAGATACAACACCTGCAAAACTAATACCAAGTTACAGAGGTTTGCTGCAATCATGCTTTGGTATGAAAATGGCATGCTTATAGATTTCTCAACAATTGTCTCAAAAGAAGCAAACTTCATCATTGTATATGGGATCTAGCGTTCCCACAGGGGAAGAAGTCTCGTGGATAGCCCCAAGGTTCTTTTAGATTTAACAAGTATCCCTGGACGTTCGGCTATATCCCTAGAAGTTCAATCAAAACTGGGGTCACTTCAATAGCTCTCATGTTCGATACAAATACTACAACTCAAAATTCATCTTCTTCCTCAAACTCCTCTACTATCAATGGCACAGTGGTGAAACCAAAATTCTCTGATAGTCAGGAAGAATTACAGATGCTTCACCATATACTTGGTAAGCAAGATAAGTCAAATTCTATTCCCAGTGTGAATCTAATACAATCAGGTAATTCCGTTATAGCACTCAACGCTGTGATGAATAGTGAAGATACTTGGATTGTTGACTCCGGAGCTACAGATCACATGACTGGTAACAAAAATTATTCCACAACCTTAAATTATGTCGTGAACATCTCAAAGTAAAAGTAGCTAATGGTGTATTCACAAGGGTTGAGGGAATTGGCACAATCACTTTATCTGATCATTTGGAACTTCACAATATTTTATTTGTGCCTGCACTCACCTGTAATCTTATATCTGTGAGCAAGTTAACTAGAGGTCAAATATGCCGAGTAATTTTTGAGGATGATTTGTGTGTTTTTCAGGATTTAAAATCGAGGAGGACGATTGGTACTTCTAAAGAATGGGATGGATTGTTCTACCTTAAAGGATCAAACTTGAAAACTAAAAATGCAAGGAAGACAAGAAAGGCACTGGTTAGTTCCAACTCTCAAAATCATGATGTACACTTGTGGCGCTATCGCTCAGGTCACCCTAGTTTTGATTATATGAAGCATGTGTTTCCAAGTTTATTTAACAAAAATTCCATTCCTTTTCATTGTGAAACTTGCCAACTTACAAAGCAAACTAGATCTTCATATCACAAACAGCCTTATACACCCTCTCACCATTCACACTAATCCATAGTGACATTTGGGGACCTGCACGAATAAAAACACTCACCAATGCTAGATGGTTCGTTACTTTCATAGACGATCACACTAGAATCACATGGGTTTATTTAATGAAAGATAAATCCGAAGTAGCCAAAGTATTTCAAAACTTTTATACCTTTGTGTGAACCCAATTCAACACTTCCATTAAGGTACTACGAAGTGATAATGCCAAGGAATACATAAGCAACACCTTTACAGAATTTCTTGATCAACAAGGAATTCATCACCAAACTTCCTACCCTTACACCCCTCAACAAAATGGAGTGGCCGAACGAAAGAATCGTCACCTGTTGGAAGTAACCCGAACCTTACTAATGGAACGAAATGTTCCTACCATCTTTTGGGGTGATGCCATACTCACGGCAGCTTATCTCATTAACTGCATGCCATCCAAAATTCTCAATTACAACACTCCGATCCAAAAACTCCTTGAACACTTTCCAAATTGCCTATTAATCAATTCATTATCTCCAAAGGTGTTTGGTTGTGTTGTCTTTGTTCACAAAAATGATGGCAATAAATTTGCTGCTCGAGTTGACAAATGTATATTTCTTGGCTTTTCATCTACTCAAAAAGGGTATAAATGCTACTGTCCTACTTCCAAGGAGCTTATTATCTATTGGGATACTGTCTTCTCAGAAGAAGAAGCATATTATCCCAAATTACCCATTGAGGGGGAGTATAACCACATTGAATGGCTAATCCTAGAAGAATCCAACTCCAAAGACTTACCACACACATCATCACTGTCACAACCACAACCTAACCTTATAGTTACCATTGACTCATTTGCTCCCACAAGCCAACCTAGCCCTATCCAACTTGATCATGAATCTGAACATATTCCATCTCAAGTTGAACCTACACCTAATGAACTGGAAACAAATGTTGAGATCAATTCAGGGATAGATCCTGAACTACAACGAGAGGAAGAGTCTAGACTACAAGTTCGAGATGAACCAAACACTGGTAGAACTATCTGTCCCATTTAAAGGAATGACCATGACTCCAATTAGGGATTAAATCCTAAAGAACTAGGTTGGCCTATTACATTGAGAAAAGGGGTAAGATCTTGTACTCAACATCCAATTCAACGTTTTGTTTCATACGGTAATCTATCTACAAAAATGCAAAGCTTTATTGTAAACAGTACAAAGATGAAAATTCCAGACACATTTCAACAAGCTATGACTGATCCGAATTGGAAGCAAGCTGCAAAAGAAGAGTTGAGGGCACTCAAGGAAAATAAAATGTTGGAGATTACAACTCTTCCCGAAGGAAAGAAACCAGTAGGATGCAGGTGGATCTTCACCCCAAAATTCAATCCTAATGGTACAATCAACAAATACAAGGCAAGACTAGTTGCAAAAGGATATATCCAGACATATGGAATTGATTATCAGGAGACATTTGCTCCAGTGGCAAAACTTAATACTATCCAAGTACTACTATCAATCACAGCTAACTTGGATTGCTTGTTGCATCAACTAGACATGAAGAATGCATTTCTGAATGGGAACTTGGAGGAAGAAGTATATATGGAGATTCCAGATGGAATTTTAGCTCCTAACAACTCTGTGTGTAAACTCAACAAATCATTATATGGACTCAAGCAATCACCTAGGGGTGGTTTGGCAGATTCACCAAAATAATGAAAAGACTTAAGTATACTCAGGGACAGGCAGATGACACATTGTTCATTAAATGTGTCAATGGTAAAGTCACTATCTTGATCCTCTATGTTGATGACATAGTCATTACAGGAAATGATGAAGAATCCATTACTCAACTCAAGCAGGATCTATCAATTGAGTTCCAAGTCAAAGATCTTGGACAAATGAGGTATTTTCTAGGCATGGAAGTGGCAAGAACTAAAAAGGGCATCAACGTATCCCAACAGAAGTATACCCTAGATCTGTTGCATGAAACAGGAATGTTAGGGGTAAAACCTTAAGGAACACCTATGGAAGAAGGTTGTCACTTAAGAATCAAACCAAATTGGTGTCCCAGTCAACCCAGAATGGTACAGAAGACTTGTCGGGAAACTCATATACCTGACCCACGCACGTCCATGCATTAGCTATGCAGTTGGAATAGTAAGTCAATTCATACACCAGCCATAAGAAGAACATATGGCAGCTGTGTACAGAATCCTAAGCTATTTGAAGTTTAATCCTGGAAGAGGGATCTTCTTTAAGAAAGGCACTATCAGAAATATTGAGATCTACACTGATTCAGACCATGCAAAAGACAGGGAGACTAGAAGGTCAATCTCAGGGTACTGTACATATGTGTGGGGAAATCTGGTTACATGGAGAAGCGAGAAACAGATTGTGGTGTCAACAAGTAGTGCGGAAGCCGAACTGAGAGCTGTTAACAATAGAGTACGTGAAGGAATTTGGGTCATCAGATTACTGAAGGAATTGGGGATTCCACATAAGGGACCAATACAAGTTTGGTGTGACAACAAGGCCAGCGTTGAAATGGTCAAGAACCCAGTTTATCATGATAGGACCAAACATGTTGAGATAGACAGACACTTCATTAAAGAAAAGATTGAAGTAGGTATTATAAGTCTATCCTACATCAGATATGAAGACCAAATTGCAGATGTTATGACAAAACCACTAAGAAGAACTAAATTTGAAGGATTTTGGTGCAAGCTGGGAATAATTGACATATACTCTCCAGCTTAAGGGGGAGTGTTAAAAGTCAAAGAGTAAATCGGTGATTAGCATGAGTTTTATGACTTCTCTCTCCATCTATTTCTCCTTCAATCTCTCCATCTGTTTCCTCCGTTAATTACTGCGTCTCTATCACTCTGTTTTATCTTATATATATTCTGTAATCTTCCCATTTCATATATATCAATGAAATCTGAGCTCTATGAGCTAATACATATAAAGCTAAAGCATTGTAAAAATCCACAAAGATCAACATAGAAGGTTGCTTTAACACAAAGGTTAAGGTTCCAAACAAATTCCATATATAAAGAGAAGCTTGGGAGTTCAAGTTATACAAAAGTTCGGTAATTCCGTGTGTTTTCTGAGGGTTTATTCACTCTCCCATATTTTTATTTAGGCGCAGTAGATGGTCTAATGAGATGCATTCATGGCATGATAGATTTCAGAATCATGTTTGAGAAGGGATTTGAAATGAAGTTGATTGACTTTTGTCAAAATAATTAGGGAGGATGTCGTTCGTGTTGGAAAATAGCCTAGTCCACCCTTGGTGGATTGGGCCCAAGCCCAATAAGATTGGGGTCAAAATATAAATAACATAAATGCTTGGGTGGATATATGTGATATTATCCATAATGTTATGAGTCATGTTTTTTGTCCGATGCAATATGACTCTTCAAGTGGCATTGTTTCACTGAAACAACATATCTCTTAATCGAAAGGATATCTTGTCTCTCTGATGGAAGGACATGTTAGTAGAAGAGGAAGGGGTGCATAGAACCCTATAAATAGGCGTAAAGGGATTCAGTTGCAACTTACTTGAATTAACATACAGAAACTCTGTCACTGTGAATTCCTATTTCCTCTACTATATTTCTCTTTTCTTCTTCCTATAGTGGTGTATTTGCTGTGCATCATAATCGCCTCCGCTACTGTGATACGATTAGCGTGGGTACAAGAGAGAAACGGTCACACTCCAGGTACGCCCAATAATTCTTACATGGTATCAGAGACAGGTTTAGCATGTATGAGATTATAATCCTCATATTACGATAATATGATGTGTATGTTATTATTTTCAAATATCTATATGATATTTTCTATAGTCACATATATGCGTGCGGGAACTTGTTGATATTTGTTCTTGAGATTCACATGATAATATATGTATAATGCTTTCTCTGTGTTTCTGAGTTTGAGAGTATGCTCTTCGTATAGGCATAAAGATATAACATTTGTAAATTTAGAATCATGAAACAAAAGAACTTAGAGAGAGAAAGTATGAAAAACGAAATTGTTTTTGGTATTGGGTCATTTTAAAATCAGAGAATTAGGATTTGAAACTAGTCCCATTGCGTAGATCTCAAAAAAACGATCGAAAACGACACCAAGAACACCCAAAACAGACGTCGGACGAAGGAGATACGGAGGAGAGAAGGTACCGGGTCGACGGACCCGACCCACGCCTGTAACCGGGTCCGGGTCGACCCGGAGGGAGGTTGAAGACAACCTCCGGCCTCCAAAAACGACGTCGTTTCGGCGTTTCGTTTAAAAAAAAAGTTTTTGTTTTTAAAAGGTGTCTGGGCAGGGGAATTAAAAAAAACTTTGGTTATTTTAGGCCCAAACAGTGAGGCCTAAAACAAAAAAAAAAGGGCCCAAATAAAAAAAAGGAATTCAGCCCAGGCCCAAACCTTCAGGCCCAATGTAGGGCCGAACCAAAAAAAAACAGAGACTTAAAAAAATTGTTTTTTGCAGAAAAAGCCACGTGGCGTGTGAGGCCACGTGGCATATTCTTTTGACACTTGGTGGGCACCATCCGACAGATCTCGGCGCGTGGTGGCTGATGATCCGGCGCGTGTTGCCGGAATCTTTCCGGAAGGTGGCGCGTGTTGTACACGCGCCGCTGTGTGCGTGTGTGTTTTCTGTGTTTTTTATTTTCCCCAATTTTCTGACTTCTCATGGTGCGTCGGGGCGTGTGCCAGGTCAGAATGAGACGCCGCTTATTCCTAAAAATCCCTAAATTCATGATCTTTAATATGATATGCTATATGATTGTTTTTGACGCTAATTAATATGTGTTTATGTTATTCTAAGTGCGTTTATGAATATTTTAAATCATTTTAAAACTTCTAAAATTCATTTGTTGATTTCAATATTTTTCTGTTATATTTAAATATGTTATGAACATTTTTTCAAATATTACAGAGTGAATATTGTCTTATTTATATTATAATGAAGCATGTTTTAGTTGATAATTCATTATATTATTATATGTTTTTGTTGAGTGGGAGCTTTTAGGAGTTGTTAATCCTAAAAGTTAGAGTTGTTAAAGTACATAAATATAATTCTTGACAAAATTTTAGTAATATTGCTAATATTTATGTGATGGGAGATACAAACGTATACTCCTGATCGTGAATTTAGTAGTATTACTATTTTTTTTGGTTAAGAATAATATAAGTACATGGCATTGTATACTGTGTTGTGCTATATATGTATTGTCGATGATATGTTCAATAGTTTAATTCTTTTAGAGAGACATATTGAATGTGGAATAAATTTGTCTCCAGAATTGAAAATGGCAACTAAGAACATCATCGCTGAGTTAAATAAAGGGGACAAACTAAATGGTGACAATTGGGATATCTGGCACTAAAAAGTCCAATATATTTTGGAGGAACAAGAGGCAATGGAGCTTCTAACAATAGTTGTAACACAATCTGCTGTTGGGAATACGGCCCAACACAGGAGAGACCAAGAGGTCTATGAGGCTTGGAAAAAGAAAAATAGCATTGCAAGAATTACATTGCTAAGTACAATGGCAGATGACCTTATGTGTGAATATGAGAAAAATGAAACAGCGCAAGCCATATGGGCAGCGTTGAAAGACAGGTTTGGTGGTACATCCACCTCTAAGCTTAGACGATTAACTATTAAGTTTGATACGTATAAGCTTAGGCCAAATACTTCCATGAAACAACATCTAAGAGAGATGGCAAATATGATAAGAGAATTAAAGGAAACTGGACATACTGTGTCTGATGAACAACAAGTTCAGGCAGTGATAAGATCATTGCCATCTAGTTGGGAGCACATGAAGATTAATCTAACCCATAATGAAGGCATTAAAAATTTTAATGATGTGACTAAACACTTGGAACTTGAGGATGAGCGCTTGGAGGCATACAAGTCCTCTGGCCATGCCTACTACACAGAGGGTGTAGGTCCTTCTAATACAAAACCCGATTCCAAGAAGGGGAATAAATTCCAAAAGAATGGAAAGAAGGACAAGAATAAATTTGTAAAAGGCAAAAAGGAATTCAAGAAGAAAGGAAAAAAGGGCGGGAAGAAGAAGAAAAATGACTTAAAGAAGGTCAAATGCTTTGCCTGCCAAAAGATGGGTCATTTCGCACGGGATTGCACTGAGCGAATTGAGAGTGAAAAGGTACTAGTGGATTATGTGAATTCACATGTTTCCTATGTTTCTAGCACTGTTTTCCTAACAGAGAATATCTGTTCTTCTTGGATTTTGGACTCAGGTTCAACAGACCACGTGACGAGGGATCGAGGATCCTATGTAGAATACAATCGGCTGCCTGACAAATGTAAGTTGCTTTATGTACGCAACAATGCAAAGATTGAAGTTAAAGGCATTGGAACTTGCAAATTCACTTTGCGTAGTGGAAAGCCTTTGATCCTACATGATGTGCTTCATGCTCCTGACATCCGACGGAATTTAGTTTCTGTAAAATGTCTTGTGAACTATGGGTTTAATGTAAACTTTCATGATAAAGTTGCAGACATATTTTATAATTTTGTATTTTATGGTCTAGCTTTCCTTTCAAAGAAGTTCTTTGTAATGGATATTATTGATGATTATAATATACATGATTGCTTTGCTACTTCTTCTGATTCAACTGTCGATATAGCTATTTGGCATGCTAGACTAGGGCATATTAATCAAAATAAAATGATTAAACTAGCAAAAGAAGGTTTGCTATGATCCATATCCAATATGGAAATGTCCTTGTGTGAAAGTTGTCTAGCAGGTAAGGCAACTAGAAAACCTTTTGGTAAAGGAACCAGATCAGAACAACCATTGCAAATAATTCATTCTGATATTTGCGGTCCTATGAGTGTGAGGGCAAGGCATGGAGCTTGGTATTTTATCACTTTTATTGATGACTATTCACGATACGGTCATGTCTATTTGATCACACATTAGTCTGAGGCTCTTGAGTGCTTCAAACGATACATAAATGAAGTTGAAAATCAAATGGACAATAAAGTTAAAGTATTACGTACTGATCGAGGACGTGAATATTTGTCTGATCAATTTAAAGAGCTATATGAAGAAAAAGGGATAATTAGGCAGCTAACTATCCCTGGCACTCCCCAACAGAACGGAGTTGCTGAAAGAAGAAATAGAACGCTTCTAGACATGGTTAGGTCAATGATGGCACAAGCAAATCTACCAATTTCATATTGGGGTGATGCTTTAATGACTGCTACCTTCATACTTAATCGTGTGCCCTCAAAATCAGTTACTTCAACACCTTATGAGTTATGGACAAAACGCAAGTCGGATCTTAGTATCCTTAGACCATGGGGGTCAGCTGCATACATTCATGATAATTCTCATAAGTATGGCAAGTTAGGTCCTAGAGGAAAGAAATGTATCTTTATAAGGTACTCTGAACAATCCAAAGGATATGTCTTCATAGGTGAAAATGAAGATGGAACGGTAACTGAAATTGAATCTAGAGATGTTACATTTCTAGAAAATGAATTCCCTAAAAGGGGAGACATTGACCACACTGTATCTCTTTATGAGACACAGGAACAAATAAGTATAGAACCTATTGGTATGCCTGAATCATCCCAAAATGTCGATCTAAGTGGGAGCCTAGAAAGGTCAACACAAAGACCTAGACAAAAGAAAAGACAAAGGCAAGAAGCTCCTACAAGAAAGAGTAACAGGGAAAGTATCCCTAAAAGACGCTTCCAAATAGAAAGTGAAGCACTTATTGTTACTCCTGATGGGGATGATGAACCACATTCGGTACTAGAGGCTTTATCCAGTCTTGCTAAAGATGAATGGAAAAAGGCAATGGATGAAGAAATGAACTCAATGAGAAAGAATAAAGTTTGGGAATTGGTTGACCTACCAAAAGGGCGAAAAGCCATTGGGAACAAGTGGGTTCTCAAAATTAAAAGAAAGGTGGATGGGTCAATTGATAAGTATAAGGCACGATTAGTTGCAAAGGGGTATACACAGCAAGAAGGTATAGATTATGAAGATACCTTCTCACCCGTGGTACGATTTAATTCTATAAGAATTATTCTAGCAATAGTAAACAGATTGGACTTAGAATTACATCAAATGGATGTTAAAACTGCATTTCTAAATGGTGATCTGTATGAGCAAATCTATATGGAACAACCATTAGGTTTCATTGAAAAAGGAAAAGAGAATAAAGGTTGTAAACTTAAAAGGTCTATTTATGGACTCAAGCAATCATCCAGACAGTGGTATTTGAGGTTTCATAAAGCAATAACCTCTTATGATTTCCAAATGATTGAAGAGGACCACTGTGTCTACATCAAACGGTTTGAGGGTAATTTTGTTATATTATCCTTATATGTAGATGACATACTATTGGCTGGAAATAATCTGAATTCGATTATAGCTATTAAAGAATGGCTTTCATCGAATTTTGAAATGAAAGATATGGGTGAAGCAGAGTATATACTTGGAGTTAAGATCCAAAGAGATCGTTCAAAAAGAATCTTATATCTTTCACAAGAAAATTACATTAAAAAGATTCTCGAACGATTCAATATGAGCAACTGTAATTCCTTGGATACCCCAGTGGCTTTTGGTGTAACCTTTAGCAATAAGATGTGTCCCAAAACTGAGTCTGATCAAAAGAAAATGATGAAAGTTCCCTATGCTAGTGCTGTCGGTAGTTTAATGTACGCAATGATGTGTACAAGGCTAGATATCTGCTTTGCGGTAGGATTGGTAAGTAGGTTCCAGTCCAACCCAGGTGAGCGTCACTAGAAAGTAGTAAAAAGGATCATGAGATACTTAAAAGGCACCTCTGACTATGCGCTATGCTACGAAGGAAGTGATCTACGCCTGGTTGGATATTCCGATGCTGATTTAGGCGGAGATGAGGAAGAGCGAAGATCGACCTCAGGTTATACTTTCTTACTGAATAATGGCGCTATATGTTAGAGTAGCAAGAAGCAAACATGTATTGATTTACATTCTATGGAAGCTGAGTTCGTAGCATGCACTGCAGCTGCACAAGAGGCATTATGGTTGAAGAGGTTCATTGAACATCTTGGATTTGGCAATGAGAGTACCAATCCAGTATTAATGCATTGTGATAACACTGCAGCCATAGCCTATACTAAAGATCCTAAGTATCATAGTAAGACCAAGCATATAGACATTAAGTACAATTTTGTAAGAGATTATATAACACAAAAAATTATTGCTGTACAACATATTTCGACCAAGAGTATGGTCGCTTATCCCCTGACCAAACCAATTGCCAAGGAAACATTTGAAAAACATGTGAGGGCACTTGGTGTACGTAAAATGTAAAAATTTCAGAGTTTATTACATTTATGATTAACTGAAGTACTTATCATTATTAGTATAAATGTCTGTGTGAAAGTATACAATGTCTAGTATGTCGTACAGGCTTGTGAGGTTGTCTCTCTCACACGAGCAACCGCCTTTGACACTCAGGAGGGGTGTGCAAAGATGAGACAATTGTGTTCACCGGTAAAGCTGCTAGAATGCTGATATGGTAGAGAAGAAACACAAACTATGTCGCCTTGACAACATTGTAGCGTGTCCAGATGAGAACCATAAACATGAACATTAGTATGGATCGAATCATGGATATCCACTTCCATGATGCTTGTAGCCAGATAACAAATTCTTAAATATTGACGTCTGAGTAGAAAGGAAGAATTTGAGTTTAGATGCTGGGAGTATCTAGACTTAAGTCTGTACAGTGTTAACAACAAAATGCAAAACGACGTGCGCTCTTATGGTGTAAGAGTAACACTGTAGCATGTGATTTATACCACATGTGTTAGATCCCAAGTTTTGATGATAACAAAAAGTCAATTGTGTGTAAATCATGTTTTAATATGTGTAAGAAAAGTTTACAAAGTTACCAAATGCATATAACAGTGTTTTCTGGTATCTGCTGAGAAAATCAACTGGAGTGCTCGAGCATGGGTTTTGCACTCGAGCATAGATCCCTTCTGTGCTCGAGCAGGTGCGAGTGAAAGCCAGAAAGTGTTCACCCGAGAGGCATGCCACTGATATATTCTCTGATTCACTCGAGCACTGGAGTTCTCACTCGATTAGAGAAGTCATTCTCACTCGAGCACATGCGAGTGAAGGTCCGCGAGTGCTTGGCCAAGAGCAAATATTATCATGCTTCCTTGATTCACTCGAGCAGAGACATCAATGCTCGAGTATGAGCATTCTGTGCTCAAGCAAGGTACTGCGAGTGTTTGGCCGAGAGTCATGAACTATAGAGGAGTGCAAGTGTGCTCGAGCACAACCTTATATGCTCGAGTGATACATCAACACTTGCGAGTGAAAATTCTATCCCTCTCCAAATCTGATGCGAGTGCTTGGTTAAAAGGTACATTACTTGGGAATATTCTTCTCACTCGAGCAGGAGTCTGTGTGCTCGAGTGAAGGCCTACATCACCTGCGAGTGATAATTTCATCCCTCTGAAATCCTGATGCGAGTGTTGGTATTGAGAGCATATTCCTGGAGAATATGCGTCTCACTCGAGCAGTAGTGTGTGTGCTCGAGTGAGGGACCATATCACCCGCGAGTACAAAATCTTACTCTTGTTAAAATGATATGCGAGTGATGACCCGAGAAGACACTCACAGTGGAAAATGCAACATCATTCGAGCAGGAGGAGTTGTGCTCGAGTGAGACCCCAGATCACTCACGAGTGAGAATTCTGTCTCTCTGAAATTCTTTGCAAGCACAACCCGTGTACTGAAGCATATGAAGGAAAATAGGAAGATCACTCGAGTGAGCCATTCATGCTCGAGTGATGCTCTGCCAGATCACCAAAAATACCAAGTCTCATAACGTTCAATCCGAATATGGTTTATTGTTAATTATTCATATCATCATTACTTATTATCATTGTCTAACATTATTTTGACTATTTTATAAGTGTGATACAGGAGGATGAACGTTTGAAATAAACTACACAAAGAAATTCAAACAAACGGCAGACAACATGATTACAGACACGCTCGTACCTACCGCATTCAAAGTATTCAAACATGCGTGTGTCTTTCTACAGGTGCTAAGTCCCGCTCCTCAAATGATGATAACTCAAACGGGCAAAAACTGAACATCTATAAATACAGAGATTCAGAGAACGTCAAGGAGAACAACGAAGCACAAGAATTCACAAGCTTATACACGAGTCTCTACTATTCATCATTTTCTCTGTATACACATTGATCTTCAGTATTTATTCATTTGCTCTGTAAGAGAGTCTTCATACAATTCAAATTCTATGTTTATGTGATCTCAAGGTATTGGGACCTTGAGAGGGTAGTTTTCCTTACGAGAGAAGCAGTTGAGAGAATTCCTGGTTGAACCTTCCATTCATAAGTCTTATAAGATACAAGCAGAAGAGAACGTTGCTGCTCGTAACATTGCTTCTCATAAGTCTTGTATACATAAGCAAGTGAGAAAGGTCATAGGTTGTTTTTCTGCACATAAGACTTGTCGTAAGGGGGAGAGAAATTTCTTATTTAGAGAACATTTCTGCTCGTAGTCCTTTCAAGGACAATTGATGTTTTGTGGCGTTCTAAGAGCCCATTCAATCTTGGAGGTATAGTGAAAATCTCAGTAGGTCTTGATCTCTGAGGACTAGACGTAGGCCTGGTTGTTAGGCCGAACCAGTATAACTCTCTGCGTTCAAATCTTCTCAACTCTACTCTATCTCCTATATTTTTCATATCTCCACATTAAGCGAAAAATTTATAACATCACCCAATTCACCCCCCTCTTGGGTGAAGCTTGCCTCTTTCATTTGGTATTAGAGCGAGGTCTTCTCCGAAGAGCCTAATAGCTTGAGAAGGATCCAATAAATGGCAACAATGGGTGAAAATATCCTTCCTGATGGAGCTTCAATCACTAGACCTCCTGGTTTTGCTGGAGAACACTTTTCGTTCTGGAAAGCTAAATTCAGAGTGTTCGTGATGGCTAATGAGTACGGCCTATGGAATGTAATACAAGATGGTGATTATGTTCCAATGAAGAAAATCGAAGATGGAGCATTTAAGAAGAGTCCAGAGGAGTTTGACGAGAATGATAAAAGGTTAGTAACATTAAATAGTAAAGCTATTTTAATGATACAGAGTGCTCTTAGTCAAAAAGAATACTTTCGTATACGTACTCTACCAACTGCTAAAAATATGTGGGATACTCTTGAAATTGCTCATGAAGGAACATCTGGAATCAAAGAAAATAGAATCAATACTTTAATTACAGAATATGATTTATTTCGTATGTAATCTGGAGAAAGTATGTTAGAGTTCAAACTCAGGTATACTCATCTTGTTAATCAATTATCTGCTCTTGGAAAGTCGTTTGATCAAAATTCCCAAGTAAGAAAAATTCTTAATATTCTTACGAAAGAATGGGAAGCGAAGGTGACAGCTATCGAAGAAGCTCAAGGAGAATCTATGAGATCCGTAGCTGCTCTCTTTGGAAGTCTTTCAGAGTATGAAGGTAAGTTGAGATTCAAAAAGGAACTTGAAGAATTTGATGATAAAAAGAAAAAGGGAGTTGCACTTAAAGCTATCAAAGAAGAAGAAGAATCTTCTGAAAATGAAGATGTTCCTAATGATGATGAAATGGGAATGATCGTGAGAAAATTCAAGAGGTTCTACAGAAGAGGTCAAAAGAATTTCAAAAACTATCAAGGTGGACCAAGCAAGAGAGAAAACAAATAACAACAGATAGTATGCTATGAATATGGGAAACCTAGACACATCAAATCTGAATGTTTCAGAAACAAAGACAAAAAGAAGCTGAAAAAGAAAGCATATATATCATCGATATGGGGTGATAGTTCGTCAGACGAAGAAAGTGACAACGACGAAGTAGCAAATCTATGCTTGGTAGCCAAGGAAGAAGAATCAGACTCTGAGGTAAGTGATTCTGAACCTTCCTATGATGAATTGTTATCTGAATATAATGCATTGCATACAGAGTATATCAAAGTAACTAAAGGAATGGTTAGCTATAAGAAGAAAGTAAAACAATTAGAAAGTACTGTCATATCATCATATGAAATGTGTAAAGAGAAAGATAAGAAAATAGATGATTTAACAAAAATTATTGAAAAGTTTACTAAAGGAAGTGAAACTCTTAAGGTTATATTAAATTCTCAGAAAGTTTCATTTGATAAATCTGGAATTGGATATAATTCTGTTCATGATAAGAATAAAGGATATAAGAGGAATAGTAGAGCATATCTTAAATATTTCAGGAATTCTGTGCATACATCAAATCCTTTCGCATCATGCAATTATTGTAATAGGAAAGGACATTATACTTCATCATGCTATTTCAAAAAGGGACAAGTTGTTGGAACATATAAATGGGTTCCGAAAGGAACACATACATCACATACTAACCACAAAGGACCCAAGAAAGTGTGGGTACCTAAAACTTGATCATTTTATTCTAGGTATGTCTCAAAGCATCTCGAGTGAACAAATGGTATATTGATAGTGGATGTTCGAGACACATGACTGGTGACAAAAATAAGTTCACCATGCTAGAGACTACAGAAGGAGGAAAGGTAACATTTGGAGGTAATCAATCTGGACGTATTGCTGGAATTGGTGAAGTGGGAAAATCTGATGGTGTTCAAATCAGCGGAGTGTATTATGTTGAGGGATTATGCCACAATCTCCTGAGTGTAAGTCAAAGCACTAACAAAGATAACTGGGTGATTTTTGACTCAAAAGAATGCTTGATAGTGAACAAGAAAGATCTGCCACTAAACAAAGAATCTATCAAAGCAAAGATCCGAGCTCAAAGGGACGGTAATTGTTATACTGTTGATTTAAATTCAAATTCTCTTGAAAATTGTTTTCTTAGTCGATCAGAGGAAAGTTGGTTATGGCATAAGCGTCTGGCTCATGTCAATATGAATCAACTTGATAAATTGGTTAGAAAATATTTAGTTGTTGGTCTTCCCAAACTCAAATTCAAAGATAATATTATTTGTGACGCATGTCAGAAAGGAAAACAAACTAAATAATCTTTTATAACGAAGTATGAGATTTCTACTTCAAAACCTTTACAATCACTTCATATGGATTTGGTAGGACCTGCAAGAGTAAAAAGTTTTGGAGGAAATTTATATACGTTAGTAATTGTTGATGATTTTACAAGATTTGCATGGACTATATTTATTGCTTCAAAAGATGAAACTTTTGCTGAATTTATCATGTTTGCCAAAAAGGTTCAAAATGAGAAAGGTATTTCTATTGTTTCTATTAGGACGGACCATGGAGGAGAATTTGATAATCAACTATTTGAAAACTACTGCAACAACGAAGGAATAGATCATAACTTCTCTGCTCCTAGAACACCTCAACAAAATGGAGTAGTAGAAAGAAAGAACAGAGTTCTTACAAAAATGGCAAGAGCATTACTTAATGAAAAAGAAATGTCACAAGTGTTCTGGGCAGATGCAATGAATACTGCATGCTACATCTCAAACCAAGCATACATTCGTAAATCACTTGGAAAGACTCCATATGAACTTTACAATGGAAGAAAGCCAAATCTTGCTCATCTACATATCTTCGGGTGTAAGTGTTTCATTCACAACAATGGTAAAGAAAACTTAGGTAAATTTGATTCAAAGTCTGATGAAGGTATATTTCTAGGATATTCTAATAGAAGTAAGGCTTATAGAGTTTTCAATAAAAGAACATGTATTGTTGAAGAATCTATTCATGTTGTGTTTGATGAAATTGAATCTCAGACAAAACTTATTGATGAAGAAGAAATGGATTCAATCAAGAAAAACAAATCTATTTCAAAACAAGATGATTTTGAAACAAATGATTTTCAAAATTTAAAAGATGTCGATGATCATGCTCAACCAAAAGCATGGAGACATATGAAGGATCATCCAATTGATCAAGTTATAGGAGATATTCATGAAGGTGTCAAAACCAGAAATAGAATTCTCAATGAGGTAACCTTCTCTGCATTTATTTTTGAAATTGAACCTTCTAATATTGAAGAAGCTTTATCTGACAATGATTGGGTGATTGCTATGCAAGAAGAACTAAATCAGTTTCAAAGAAATCAAGTTTGGGATTTGGTGCCACGACCTAAAGACCATACGGTTATAGGGACCAAATGGGTTTTCAAAAACAAACTTGATGAATCAGCAATCATTGTGAGAAATAAAGCAAGATTAGTAGCCAAAGGCTATAATCAAGAAGAAGGTATTGATTATGAGGAAACATATACTCCAGTGGCAAGATTGGAAGCTATACGAGTACTCTTGGCTTTTGCTTGCATTAAAGGTTTTAAACTTTATCAAATGGATGTGAAAAGTTCTTTTCTAAATGGTTATATTATGGAGGAAGTATATGTAGAACAGCCTCCTGGTTTTGAAGATGAAACAAAACCTGATCATGTCTTCAAACTTAAGAAAACATTATATGGTTTGAAACAAGCACCAAGAGCTTGGTATGAAAGACTAAGCAAATTTCTTCTTGATCAAGGTTTTGTCAGAGGTAAAGTTGATACAACTCTCTTCATCAAACATAACAGAAATGATATTCTAATTGTTCAAATTTATGTTGATGATATTATTTTTGGTGCTACTAATGAATCTATGTGTCAAGAATTTTCTAAGATTATGCAGGGAGAGTTTGAGATGTCCATGATGGGAGAATTGAACTTCTTTCTTGGGCTTCAAATCAAACAAAAGAAGAATGGTATATTTGTATCTCAGTCAAAGTATTTGAAAGAGTTGTTAAAGAAATAAGGATTAGATAATGCTAATGGTCTGATACTCCAATGGGTTCTACAACATTGTTGGATGCCAATGTAAAAGGCCCTAGTTTCAATATCACTAAGTATAGATGAATGATTGGCTCATTACTCAATCTCACAGCAAGCAGGCTAGATATTCAATTCAGTGTAGGAATGTGTGCAAGGTATCAATCCGCTCCTAAGGTATCTCATGCAGAGACAGTAAAAAGAATATTCAAATATCTAGGAGATACTCCAGAGCTTGGTCTTTGGTATCCGAAAAGAGGGAACGAGTATTTAATGGCATATTCAGATTCAGATCACGGAGGATATAAAACTGATAGAAAAAGTACCAGTGGACAATGTCAATTTCTGGGAGGCTCTCTAGTATCATGGTTCAGTAAGAAGCAAAACTGAGTTTCATTATCCTCAACTGAAGCTGAATATATAGCTGTAGCAAGTTGTTGTTCTCAAGTATTATGGTTGAAACAACAACTTCAAGATTAGGGGATATACTTAAATGAGATTCCAATTTATTGTGACAACACTAGCACTATAAGCTTGGCCAAGAATCTTGTACAACATTCAAGGACCAAGCACATAGACATTCGACATCATTTCATTCGAGATGATGTTCAAAAGAGAGATGTCAAAGTGGAATTCATACCAACTCATCTTCAACTTGCGGATATTTTGACAAAACCAATTGCAAAAGATCAATTCCTATATATTCGAAGAGAATTGGGTATGGTTAATCCCAATGAGTTGTAAGTTTTCTTGTTAAAAGTTTTAATTAAGTGTTTCTTTTGATGATAAACATACTGACTTTAGCATCGGAGTGTTAAAAACCTTTCTGCAGGTCCATCACTCGAGCACTGGGGGTACTGCTCGAGTGATGAGCTGTGTCACTCGAGCACAGCACTGTTAAAAATGCTCTGCTTCTTGACATGTAAAACAGAGATTAACAGAGGAAATAAGAATACCAAGAGACTGTATCAGAAGCTACAGTGAGAATCGAACTCACTCGCGAGTGAGGAACTCTCACTCGAGCATGATATGAACATGCTTGAGGTGAGGAGTACCTGCTCAAGTAAAGAAGAATAATTTCTCTTCAAAAGCTATCCAAAACATGGTTACTCAAATGATTTTGGAGGATTTGAGTACAAAGACGCAAAATATGTCAAGAAATCCACAATCCAGGTACGTTTTACATGTTTTATTAACTTTTCCAGAAAATCACTCGAGCACTGATAGAACACACTCGAGCACTAGGGTTTATGCTCGAGTACTGTCACTTATATCAGTTACGCGGGAGCTCAGAACGTCGCACTTCCTGATCTCACTCGAGGTGTTCTCTCACCCGAAGGGCGTAACTCTTCATCTTCAACCGTTTTTCTTCAAATCACCATTACAACTCTTCATTCTTCTATAAAAGGTGATTCTTACCCTCTGCATTTCTCATTCGTGCCCTAATCTCATTTTGCTTCTCTCTTCACTTTCAAAAATCTGTCTGTTCTTGCTTTTCTTTCACTTTCTCTACAATGGCAAGAACCAAAATACCCACTATCTCTCAAAGATCCCACTCTCCATCTCCTACTTAGTCTGCTGCCAGTGAATCTGGTACCCCAGAACCAACACCTCCCTCTCCCAAAATCTCTTCCTCACCGTCACCTCCTCCTAAACCCAAGACCAAAAAGAGGACTCCGGCTAAGAAACCTCACCCAAAACCTCAAATCTCAAAGAAAGACCAACCTCCTCAAAAGAAACCAAAGGGTGTGGTGTTCAAGGAACCTATAATCACCCGGTCTCAATCCAAAGAGGTTCAAGGAAAAGGGAAGAAAAAGGAGTCAGAGCAACCCCAATCATCTTCTTCTGGTGATACCTTAAGTAGACAACTCCGGGAAGCAATAGAGAAATCCAAACTTGACAAGATAGTTGGGAAGATTGCTTCTCAAGCCGGTGTTTCAAGTTCGCATCAAGTTAGGCAAGCAAGTGCCTCTGCTTCAGGAGCACCTTCTGCATCACAAGCACCAGTGGATGATCACATCACAAGTCCTCCTGAGGGATTCAATGATGAAAAACTTAAGGCCTTGCCTTAGAAGGTATATGATGATGAATTTAAACATAGACATTTCTGTCCTGTGGTATATGTGGATTTGGATTACTTAAAGAAGAATTGTCATTTGGATTTATACCCTTATCTTCAATATTATGCTCCTTGGCTAAATATCCATATGCCATATTCTCCTACTGTTGTGAAGACTTTTTATAGCAACATGAAATCTCATAATATTAAGTTTAGAGCTGGTGATTTGATTGAGGAAGCAGTGTCTACTACTGTAAGAGGAAAGTTTATTATGATATCTGCTAAGATCATAAATGATTTGCTTGGGTATGTTGCACCACCTCCTGATCCACCCTCTTTCTCTGCCAACGAAGCTTTTAAAATCTTGAGACCAAAAGACCCCATAGGCCCCCTCATTTTCAAACCTATTGATATGCCTGATATTCACAGAGTCCTTCATTATATATATTCCCGGAGCATAGTCAATAAGTCCAAAAATTTTACCCATTTTGCTCAAAAGGATTTTGATTTGTTGGCCTCTTTAATTGCCGGGCAACAAAGGAATGTGGGGGGGATTATCTTCAATGAGATGAGAAGATTTCGTTTTTCTTCAACAAGATCCACAACCATACCATACCCTCAGCTTATTTCCTTCATTCTGATGAAAAACAAGATTTGGTATTTGGAAGGAACTGAAAGAGTACTTATCTCAAGATTTGGTAAGACTCAGCTAACTCACATGGGTATCAATCTTCCGGTAAGTCAAACCAAAGCCACATCCAAGAGGGAAGCCACTCCATCCAGAGGAGATGAGGCACAATCATCTGCACAAGGCCCTATTCCTCCTCCTTCCTTCCTCAATGCCTCTCTTTCCAATCATGTGTCTGAGGCAATCAATCAAGCTGTATCAAGTCTGAAGAAGGAATTAGTGGCTGAGTATGAGAAGCTTGTGGAAAAGATGAAGTCACAGGTTATCAAATTGGTAGACAAGGTCAATACCAATTTTGAGTTGATGTTCAAGACTCAGGATGAGATGTCTCAGAGGATAACAAATATGGAGATCTTCTTGCACTCACATTTCCCCTCTTCAGAGGTGCCTCCAGAGACCACTCATACCTCTGTACCACAGACCCATGTACTCTTCACCAATCCTGATTCTAATGTTGATGTCACTTTTGTTCAGTCGCCTTCTCTACCTCCCTCATCTTCTATACCACAGCCATCATCTCCACCTATTGCACCAATTGACCCTCTCACTGCCATGGTTTCATTTGTCCCACCTTCTGGTACTACTTCTCCTAAGCCCCCTCTGATGTTGACAAAACAGGGGAGAATAAGGATGTGTGATGATTCTGAGCTGAGCTTCAGTTGTGGGATGTTTGGGTGTTTGGGTAGATTTTCTGTATTGGGTAGGATTTGATGTTACTTGTTATTTTGAATTATGAGTTAGTTATTATGTTGTTAGCCATTTGAATTCAAGTTTAATGAATATTTTTGTCTTAAGTTATTCATGAGTTTGATTATCAGGTTTAAATGATGTTTCAAGTTATTAGGTTGTTATTAAGTTATATACCTCATACTATGCTTATCTTGGTTGTTAAATGTCCAGAGGAAGCATTGCAGGAAAACTTGAACTTGAAACCAAAACTTGATATGCATTTGGAAACATTGAAGAATTTCAAAAATTTTCAATCTAATCAATTTTTTTTCTTAAACTTTCATCACAAAGGTTTTGTCATCATCAAAAAGGGGGAGAATGTTAGATCCCAAGTTTTGATGATAACAAAAAGTCAATTGTGTGCAAATCATGTTTTAATATGTGTAAGAGAAGTTTACAAAGTTACCAAATGCATATAACAGTGTTTTCTGGTATCTGCTGAGAAAATCAACTGGAGTGCTCGAGCATGGGTTTTGCACTCGAGCATAGATCCCTTCTGTGCTCGAGCAGGTACGAGTGAAAGCCAGAAAGTGTTCACCCAAGAGGCATGCCACTGATATATTCTCTGATTCACTCGAGCACTGGAGTTCTCACTCGAGCAGAGAAGTCATTCTCACTTGAGCACATGAGAGTGAAGGTCCGCGAGTGCTTGGCCGAGAGCAAATATTATCATGCTTCCTTGATTCACTCGAGCAGAGACATCAATGCTCGAGCATGAGCATTTTGTGCTCGAGCAAGGTACTGCGAGTGTTTGGCCGAGAGTCATGAACTTCAGAGGAGTGCAAGTGTGCTCGAGCACAACCTTATATGCTCGAGTGATGTATCAACACTTGCGAGTGAAAATTCTATCCCTCTCCAAATCTGATGCGAGTGCTTGGTTAAAAGGTATATTACTTGGGAATATTCTTCTCACTCGAGCAGGAGTCTGTGTGCTCGAGTGAAGGCCCACATCACCTGCGAGTGATAATTTCATCCCTTTGAAATCCTGATGCGAGTGTTGGTATTGAGAGCATATTCCTGGAGAATATGCATCTCACTCGAGCAGTAGTGTGTGTGCTCGAGTGAGGGACCATATCACCCGCGAGTACAAAATCTCACTCTTGTTAAAATGATATGCGAGTGATGACCCGAGAAGACACTCACAGTTTAAAATGCAACATCATTCGAGCAGGAGGAGTTGTGCTCGAGTGAGACCCCAGATCACTCGCGAGTGAGAATTCTGTCTCTCTGAAATTCTTTGCAAGCACAACCCGTGAACTGAAGCATATGAAGGAAAATAGGAAGATCACTCGAGTGAGCCATTCATGCTCGAGTGATGCTCTGCCAGATCACCAAAAATACCAAGTCTCACAACGTTCAATCCGAATATGGTTTATTGTTAATTATTCATATCATCATTACTTATTATCATTGTCTAACATTATTTTGACTATTTTATAAGTGTGATACAGGAGGATGAACATTTGAAATAAACTACACAAAGAAATTCAAACAAACGGCAGACAACATGATTACAGACACGCTCGTACCTACCGCATTCAAAGTATTCAAACATGCGCGTGTCTTTCTACAGGTGCTAAGTCCCGCTCCTCAAATGATGATAACTCAAACGGGCAAAAACTGAACATCTATAAATACAGAGATTCAGAGAACGTCAAGGAGAACAACGAAGCACAAGAATTCACAAGCTTATACACGAGTCTCTACTATTCATCATTTTCTCTGTATACACATTGATCTTCAGTATTTATTCATTTGCTCTGTAAGAGAGTCTTCATACAATTCAAATTCTATGTTTATGTGATCTCAAGGTATTGGGACCTTGAGAGGGTAGTTTTCCTTACGAGAGAAGCAGTTGAGAGAATTCCTGGTTGAACCTTCCATTCATAAGTCTTATAAGATACAAGCAGAAGAGAACGTTGCTGCTCGTAAGACTTACAGTGGTGTAAGCAGGAGAGAACGTTGCTGCTCATAAGTCTTGTATACATAAGCAAGTGAGAAAGGTCATAGGTTGTTTTTATGCACATAAGACTTGTCGTAAGGGGGAGAGAAATTTCTTATTTAGAGAACATTTCTGCTCGTAGTCCTTTCAAGGACAATTGATGTTTTGTGGCGTTCTAAGAGCCCATTCAATCTTGGAGGAATAGTGAAAATCTCAGTAGGTCTTGATCTCTGAGGACTGGACGTATGCCTGGTTGTTAGGCCGAACCAGTATAACTCTCTGCGTTCAAATCTTCTCAACTCTACTCTATCTCCTATATTTTTCATATCTCCACATTAAGCGAAAAATTTATAACATCACCCAATTCACCCCCCTCTTGGATGAAGATTGCCTCTTTCAACATGTGCTAAAGAACCGCAAAAGGGAAGCAAGTAAGATGATCCCTGCTTAATTGTTGTGTGAGTCAGGAAGTTTCTAATTCTTCCAAGGATATCCTTTGACTTTGACAATATCACAGAGGTGTGCTTCAGTGTCTGCTACTTTAGCATATGTCCTACGATCATGATATATGCGATCTATAGTATTATGTTAGGAAAGCGGCTGATGTATATTGAAGTGATATCTGGGCAAAATGAAGATTACTTGAAATATACACAAATATGCTAGTGTCTGAGACATGTCCTTTTATGGTATTATTTTTGATAATTTCATAAATGTGGATACTATACATACTAGAAAGGCAATCTGAGTTTTATACTGACTCAAAAGGGATTAGATTAGCTATATGAAAGTGTATATAAGTGAATCTAGGATATTTAAGGCACAATATTAAAATCAAGCTACACAATGAAGGTTGTTTTGTGCTGGTCTCTGTAAAAGAGATTTCTAGTACATACACCTATATGCAGATGTCATGCCTACGCGGTCACAGCAAAGCACCTAGTATGAAAGAAGGAAGAAAAAGAGACATATCTAATCCACCAAGTGTGAGTGGGAGATGTTGGAAAATAGCCTAGTCCACCCTTGGTGGATTAGGCCCAAGCCCAATAAGATTGGGGTCAAAATATAAATAACATAAATGCTTGGGTGGATATATGTAATATTATCCATAATGTTATGAGTCATGTTTTTTGTCCGATGCAATATGACTCTTCAAGTGGCATTGTTTCACTGAAACAATATATCTCTCAATCGAAAGGATATCTTGTCTCTCTGATGGAAGGACATGTTAGTAGAAGAGGAAGGGGTGCATAGAACCCTATAAATAGGCGTAAAGGGATTCAGTTGCAACTTACTTGAATTAACATACAGAAACTCTGTCACTGTGAATCCCTATTCCCTCTACTATATTTCTCTTTTCTTCTTCCTATAATGGTGTATTTGTTGTGCGTCATAATCGCTTCCACTACTGTGATACGATTAGCGTGGGTACAATAGAGAAACGGTCGCACTCCAGATAGACCCAATAATTCTTACAGTCGGATATGAAGATATCTGGCTAAACTTTACTCTCTTGGCTCAGGTACTCTTGCTACATGGTTTTTCCTGCAAGCCCTTTACTTTGTGGTACATGCCTAGAATTATAGTAATTTACTTGGCTAAGAAATAAAAAGTAAAGTGAATTAATTCACATGAGGCAAAAGGCTAGCTAATGGTACCTCCTACTACTTTAGAGAGGTAGTTAATTAGCTAGGGGACATTCTGGTTATTAAAGACTTTGGAGGCCCTTTTGCTTTTCCCTTTTAAGAATACCCACTTAATTCTTCTTGGACAGTGAACATTAAGTAAGACATCTTTTAAAAGTTGCCGAAAAATGAGATGCATAACTAAAATGGGCATGTGATGGACAGAAGCTACCACAAGTCTAAGGAGTACAAGTTCATAGGGGCAAAGGTAAAGAAAGGCGTCCAAAGCTGGGTTATCTGTTGATAAGGCGGCTGGAGGGTTAGAAAATCTAAATATAGTGTTGAATCACTATTTGCCCTTATTGTGTGTTGATATTCTCCTCTAAGAACCAAACTCTCTCTTCTACCTCATATCCCATATGACCAGCTAGTTATCCATGCCTTTTCTCTTCTACCCCTCCAACCATCTCATCAAAAGTTAGAGTTTTGGCCACCTTCCCTATCCTTCTCGTACGACGTCTTCAACACCTAATGCTCCGCACCCATCGGTACCACAAGCAGATAAACCCATTCAATGGGCAGAGTTATAACCACACCAATCTATACATTCTTTTTCCATTATATTATATGTCCCCGGGGAGAGGCAGGAGATAAGATTGAACAATATTTGGACGGAATGATAGGGGAATTAATTGAACTATGCTCTCTACTTCAGAAACATTAAAAGTTCAAAAGGTGGTATGGTCAAGGACTAACGACAACAGAACACCCAATCACCCATGCTTGCTGGAAACATTGTATCAGAACTAGGGCCATTGCTCGCAATAAATGATTGCTGTGGAGTAACGCTGGAAAACTTTGGAACTTCTGCTGATGTGGGAAAGAGGTTAATTTAGCCACCTGCAATGCCTCCACCAGTTTGGTTCATCACATTGGATGCCAACGGATTTCCTGAATGTTGCTTTGGACATTGGTGATCAAGGATACGTATGGGGAAAACAACAGCAGACAAATGAAGCCACAGTGATTCTAAACTAAAGCAAACTTATATCTCTACTTCCAAAGGAGATAGGTTGAGCCAAAGCATCTACTGGGGGTGCAGAACGCTTGAGAAAAATGTTCCAAAGAAGTTACCATATGTCAGGAGTAGGCAGTAGAACAGAAGTCATTATGTGTGAAATGCCACATAACTTAGAAAAAAAAATAGCGTTGAAAAAACATACAGATAGGAGATTTCATCATTTTTCCACGGCTATTTTACTATTTTCCTTTGAAACTTGGCTAAAATTGATAAATCTCCCAAGGATGAGAGATTATATCACTTAACTTTCAATACACCATTTACCTTATCTTTTTATATAGTAATGGAAATCCATAGTTGCAATTTATAAGCAAAATAAGATCCTAAATATTTACAATAAATTTAATAAGCAACATTTACCTTTCAATACCCATGTTCAATGATGCCCCTAGTTGACTAAAGCTAGAGACAGAAGGAGGATCATTATATTGTGAAGTCCTTGAAAATGGGTTTGCATCAATTCCAGGAGATTGATACTTATCACTTGTAAGAGAAGAACCCAGCTGTATTTTGTAAGGTTCACGAAGGAAACCCCGTTAACTTGGAACTTAGTAGATTTCTCTCTCTCTCAACCTGTACCCGCATAATCTTTCAGTATTTGGACAGAATGAATGGCATTTAATTGGAAAGATCAATATGCACTAGAAAATCTAAGGTACAATAAATTCATCAGCAATTTAAATCAAGAGTTGCATAGGGGCAAAAAAAAAAAAAGGGAGGCAGAATTTCAAAACTTCAACTCTTGAAAGTGTCTCCTTCATGGTAAGCATTCTTAAAAGGGATTACTTTTCTGAAATTCTTCCAACAAGAAAAGAGCAAAAAGAATACTCAAATAACGAATTTATTGTGTTATGAAATACAAAAATTGAGCTGCATGCTTAGGTAAGATTTTGAATTACAATTTCAAATAAATTTCCAAAACAATTAAAAAATGTGATTTCAAACTGAGCTGAAAATTAAAAAAGAAAAAAAGGATTTAAATTTAGATATTAACAAGGGATAGATGTTTTGTCCAAAAAAACAAAAAACAAGGGATAGATGTGAATATACTGGAAAAACTGCTTTTTAGATTCACAAGGTCCAGAGTTCCTGATAGTCCCTTTTCGCCTATTTTATGGTCCACCAACATTTTGGGTCCTTTTGTACAAGGCATTTTGCGTGCATTCACTCACAAGATTTATAATGGTATTTTAAGGGTATGGCATTTAATTACAACAAGGACTCCTCGCTTGAAGCATCTAGGGGAAGTACTCCAGCTGCTGAAAATAATCAACCGCAGGTTAATAGAAAGATATGGCTCCTTTGGCAAGAGTAAATTAGTCTAGGATGTCCAATTAATAGTTTCTTATTCTTTTCTTTAATGAGCTTTAATGTAATTGATAGTCTAGTATATTTTAATTTTTGAATATGTTAGATGATTTTGTGGGATTAGATGAGACATGGTGAAAGAGTACCATATATCATGGCATTGTGGATGAGGTTAAGGAAACATTTTATTAGCATAGCTTTACGAGTTGTTAATTTAATTTTTATAACCAATAATAAAGCGATATTATTTATAAATATCTCAATTAGAATTTATTTATTAGTGAGCCAATGTTGATAGGATTTTGAATATTTGAATAAAGAAAAAAAAAGGTGGCTTGGTGCACAAGACTCCCACTAGGTGGGGTTTAGGAGGGATATATAAATTAATTCAAATATTCAAATATCTTGAATGTTTGAATTAATTGACGTATGATCAAATTTGTTACTATTTATATGTTGGAGTCAATCCCAAGACAAATTTGACTCCTAAAATCTCTCATCAAATATTCAAGATAAATTAATTCAAAAATCACAATCCTATCAACGTTGAGGAAATTTAAATATATCTGATGCAACTGTTTGCAAACTACACAAACACATCACAAATATGAGGAGAGAAGATTTTCTAACCTAAAAATCTGCAACGATAATAATATTAATCCTGTAGGGTACAATTTTCCAAATGAGTGAGGTGACTTTAGAAAAGACTAAATCACCAAATGAGATTTTTAGATGGAACTTTTCAACGTGATTAATCACAAATAATCAGAGTGGGAGTGAAAGAGGCCAACCATTACATTTAATGACTTCATAAACTTGACTGCCAACTTACAATTGATTGTAATGTCATCCCACGATTAGCATCCTCATATGCAGCGGCCCTCAATTCTTCATAGCTAATATCACCAACAATGTCACAAGGACCACTGCATCAAAAAGGTCAAATTTTATTTTACTAAGCTTTTTATCTCATTCAAGAAAAAGAGAACGAAGCATACTCAAAAGAGAAACAGAGTATTGTTTCCTGATGTATACTCTGAAAAACGTGATTTATCATCATATCCGTCAAACTTGACTAGGAAAAGGTTATTTATGTTCTGCCAGCAATGCGCACCTTTCATTTTAGCATAATAGGAACCAACAAAAGATTTTCATCAATTCCTAATTCCTTGGGGATTGGCTTGTTCATCCATAACCCTTGATTATTTCAACTTCAATGTTTTATTCAACTAAACTTTTTTCTATTACAGCAATGATATAGATGGTCCCTCCCTTCTAAATTCCTTATTTTGTTGAAGAGGAGGCATTTCATACTAATTTTACACTAAACTATATAGAATGGATATAATAATAATGCTTTGCTACAACTATGGCAATGTCCTGATACTTTGCAACAAAAGCTCCTATGTCTACAAGGGTTTAATTTAATAAGAGTATCTGCATTGCAATCAAAAAAGTTATTTCTCTCTTCTGTTGCAACAACAGGTTATTATGAGCTATATACTGAGAAAATGGCATGGAAAAGGGCAGAGAGAGAAACAGGGTGAAGCCAGATGCATCAACTTAGTGAGTGTTTGGACCTGCGTATTTGGGCTGAAAACGCACGCATGATTATTTCTCAATTCATACGATTGAGAAGGAAAGGGCTTAATTGAGTGTTTGGATGGAGGTCACTAACATTCGTACGTTTTGTCTTATTCGTGCAAATTCATTTAAGCTGACAGGGGTGGCTTTTTTCCATTGATTCGTGCGATATGTTCTAAACATTTTTTTTCAGTTGCACTCAGTGTGTTATCAGACTGATTGTAATTTTACCCTTAATGTACTTTTTCAGTTCCAAAAATTACTTTAAAATATTTTTTAGTGCTTTTAACCCCTTAAAATATTTTTTCAGTTATACCCAGTATGCTATTAGATTGATTGCAATTTTACCCTTGATGTACTTTTTCGGCTCCAAAAATTACTTCGAAATATTTTTTTTTGCTTTTAACCCTTTAAAATATTTTTCCAGCTATACCCAGTGTGTTACCAGACTTATCGTAATTTTACCCTTAATGTACTTTTTTAGCTTAAAAAATTACTTTAAAATATTTTTTGCTGCTTTTAACCCTTACCCAATTTTAGAAGACTGACTACAATTTTACCTTTAATGTATTTCTTTTAGTAGTAAAGAGCACCCAAAACTTATAATACGCATTTATTGATTTCCACACATTCTAAAATATTTTTCAAGGAGCACCTAATATTTTAAAGTAATTTTTAAATATTTACTTGAGTTTTTAAATATTTTTCCACCCACTCTCTCTTTCCATTATCACAAAAGTCACTTATGCTTAGGCCAATCCAAACAAGTTTTATTTTTGCAAAAGTCATTTTTACAATCGCCAATCCAAACATAAATCACATTACATAATTTGGCTTTTATTAAAAGTAAGATTACAAAAGTCAAATAAGAAAAAACCATTTTTTCTATTGTTGTTCCAAACACACACTTAAGAAACACTGGCATCAAAATGTGTGCAAACCATGATATACCTCCATTTGTTCAGGGACTGACAAAATAATGACCCTTGTCAGCTACTCAAGATGCAAGTTCATTAAAAATTCTAGCCCAATCTGTTAAGGGTAACAGCAAACACCAAAGCTTTTCATACCATAATGTATAAAAATAAGTACATACCCTCTACAATGACCATAGCATGTAAGCTTCCAAAGTGTTTTCTCTTGCTCAAAATCGTCTACAATCTGACGTTTGCAAGTCTCAGGATCTGTGCTCCTTCAATGACATCATGTAAGATTTAGTGTATACAATGTAAAAGACAGAAGCAAACCTAATGCAAAGCATATAAAAAATATTTTATCTGTTGTGTGATAAATTGTGTACATGGCTTCTCTTTGGCACTCTATAATGAGTATTTTAAAGGAACAACTATTTCCAATATACAAAGAGACTGGAAAGCACTGTTTTACACAATCAATGAACTTGATTCCTAGGAGAGAAGAAGGTGATTATTCTACATAAAAATACTAAATTTGAGACGACAAGTTGTTCAGCCAAGCTTTTGCCAGACAATATGCTACTTTATGACAGTAGCAAAAGCGCATTTCAACTAATGGAAAGAAGTAAAAAATTGAAACTTCTCCTTGGAAGCAAAAATAAGCAGAAAATTTTGTCCATAAAAAAAGCAGAAAATTATTTTTTGAAGACAAAAATACCCCTAGTCAATATTATTAATTACCATCGTTCATAATTACCTCTAACTTCTTAAAAGTTAAAACATGCCTTTTTTCAAAAAAAAAACATAGATTTCTTGCCCTTTTAAGTAATTGGACCATAGAATACGTTGCTTTATTTTAAACATTTTCACATGCTTTCTTGCTGAATATGCCTTCCATCGAGAAACCTCCGACGCCCCATAAAGCACCACTTTCGGCTGTAGGGAAGGCGCACTGCGTCAGAGTCAAAATTCCAAGTTGGACAAGCCAACCCAGTATACACATTCCAACCAAATAATGTGCCAAGGCCAGGGAAGTTACTAATCATCCACATCAAGGCTGCACGCAAGTTGAACAAAGTTTTCCCGTAAGCGTCGTACGTCTCCATGCCGACATTCCACAGGTCAAACAATTCCACAATAAGCGGTTGGAGATACTTATCATTGCCTGGTGCCTTTTTGCCTGGAATGATCATAGACATAATGAAGGAGCTTTGTTTCATACACATCCAGGGGGTAAGTTGTAGAGAACTAAGACTACCAGCCAAATACTGTGACTTGTGCTAAGATTCCTGAAAGGATTGAAACCGTCGGTCGTCAAAGCAAGCCGAACATTTTTGGGGTCAGTCGTGAAATCTGAAAAGTCGTTGTCAAACATTTTTCAAGCGTCTGCATCCAGGGGATGTCTTAATTTACCATCTTCAATCTTATCAATGGCATGCAGCTCATGTGCGTCTGCATCCCGGGGATGTCTTAATTTACCATCTTCAATCTTATCAATGGCATGCACCTCATATGCTCCGCAGTTTTAGACGACATAAATAATCTTTGTAGGCAAGGTTTCAAAGGGAAGTACCTGAGAATCTTTGTAGGTTTCTTCTTCTGCTTTTTCCCCTTCCGAATTGTCTTGTACCTCCACTAGTGGAAAAAAATCCTTTTTAGACCGCCACATTTAGACCGGTTTTTACGGATAAGGTCTTAAAAATTTGTGCGGTGGCAGTTCTGTAATTATGTTGAACTTCTAAGACCGGTTCTAAAAAAACCAGTCTTAAAAAATTTATTTAGACCTATTATAAATAAAATCGGTCTTAAAATATTCAAAATTTTAAGAATTTAAAATGTTTTAACATTTAAGACCGGTTTTTATGTAAACCGATTTTAAATGTTAAAACATTTTATTTCTTAAAATTTTAACATTTTAAGACCGGTTTGTACAAAAACCGGTCTTAAATGTAAACAATTTAAGACAAGTTTTTATGTAAAACATTTAAGACCGATTTTTAGAAAAAGCGGTCTTAAATGTATTAAGACCGGTTTTTCTAAAAACCGCTCTTAAATTTGAAATTTCCCTCTTTTAAGACCGGTTTTTATTGAAAACCGGTCTAAAAGGTAAGATTTTTCGCCCGTATTTTAACTCCCGCGCTCAGATCGTGTGCTCTATGAACCCTTTCTTCTCTTTTCGCAATTTCTCTGTGAGCTCTGTTCGTGCTTGTTCTGAACTCGTCCATGGCATCCCATCCCTCATTTGCTCAACTCTCCTCCGTCATTACAGCTACCGTTGCTATGTTCGTCGTCGCTGTTCTTTGATTATCGTCAGTTTTCTCCGTCGCCACCTCTATTCTCTGCAGTGGCCATTCTCCTCTTCCTTGACTTCCCTTTGTCAGTGCCGTGAATTTGAGGACTTCATTTTAACCTCAGTTGACGCCACCGTGACTTTAGGTTGAAGCTTACTCCTTGGTCTTCAATCAGGTTAGTGTTCGATCTGTTATTTAGTTGTACGTTGTTCAATAATTAATAATGTTCTATGAAAAAATGGTTCTTGTTGTTGCTTTGAGCACTTAAACGTAATCTGAAAAAAATTAAATCTGCACATTCTTGTTAGATATATGCTCTGACTTTTATTTACATCCCTGTGATATTTGGCTTGGATTAATACCACTGTATGTTCTGTTTAAATTTAGTGCGATTATATTGTTTGATTATTGTCAGTGTTATTGATTTGTTAAAACAATACTAGTTTCAAATGGTGCTTTTTAATTTCGTTGAAATCTCTAAAACTCTATTGTTGTTGTTTTTTTGTCTATCCTTTTGTTGTTGGATATAGGGTGCTAGAAGTGTTGAGATATATATGGATCATAGTTGGATAAACGCTAAACGAACGAGTGTTGAATATGATAATGGGGTGAGGGGTTTTTTAGACTTTGTTAGTAGAAATGCCGATGATGGTAGTGGGAAGTTTTATTGCCCTTGTGTAGTATGTTTCAATGAGAAGTGACTAAGTACTGCAGATATATATACACATTTAATTTGTGAAGGATTTTGTAAGAGTTATACAGTATGGGTATGGCATGGTGAAGAATTAAAAATGCCAAGTTCATCTCAACAGGAGGGAGTGAACTTTGATGATAATGACATGGATACGGATGATCGGATATTATTCGTGATGTAAGAGAAGAGGCTTTTGAGCAATCACATACATATGGTAATATGTACAGTAATGTTGAGACACCGTTGTACCCGGGGTGTAAAAAATACCAATTGTTGAAAGCAGTATTGAAATTGGTAAGCTTGAAAGCACGGCATGGATGGAGCGACAATATATGCTTCCAAATGATAATTTGTTGCCTTCTCGATACTATGATGCTAAGAAAATATTGTGTCCACTAGGGATGAAAAATAAGAAGATCCATGCATGCTCTAATTATTGTATATTGTATAGAAAAGAGCATGAAGAGGAACAACAGTGTCCGATATGTCAAACCCCGAGGTACAAATCAATTAACGCTCCTGCAAAAGTATTGTGGTACCTTCCAATCATACCAAGGTTCAAGCACTTGTTTGCTAATGAAAACGATACAAGAAATTTGAGATTGCATGTGGGTGAGAGGATATCCGATAGAAAGCTTCGACATTCGGCTGATTCTTCTCAATGGAAGAAAATCGATCAATTATTTCCTGTCTTCAGTGAAAAGCCTAGGAACCTTAGGCTTGGGCTTAGCATGGATGACATGAATCCTTTTGGTAGCCTGAGCAGTATACATAGTTCATGGCTCGTTCTGTTGGTAATTTACAACTTATCTCCTCTGTTATGCATGAAAAGAAAGTACATCATGCTATCTATGTTTATTTCAGGACCAAAACAACCCAAAAATGACATAGATGTTTACCTGGAACCCTTGATTGAAGACCTGAAAGAGTTGTAGGAAGAAGGTGTTGATGTTTTTTACGCGAACAAGAAGGAGGTTTTTAAAATACGAGCCATGATCTTTTGTACTATAAATGACTTCTCTGCATATGGAAACTTGTCAGGATATAGTGTTAAAGGCCATAAAGCATGTCCGATTTGTGAAGAAGGAACATGCTACCATCAACTTTAACATGGAAGAAAGACAGTTTATCTTGGCCATAGAAGATTTCTTAGACGAGGCCACCCGTATCGCAGATTAAAGAAAGCTTTTTTTGGTAGACAAGAGTTTGAAGATGCTCCGAAGGCATTGACTGGGGAGCAAGTTTATGAAAAGGTGAAAAATATGAATGTTATCTTCGGTAAGAATACAAAGAATAGTAATGAGAAAAGTAAATGGAAAAAGAGGTCTTTCTTCTTCAATCTTTCATATTGGATGAAGCTTGATGTGAGACACTATATTAATTTCATACATGTGGAGAAAAACGTTTGTGATAGTATTGTTGGGACACTGCTTAACATACAAGGTAGTTCTAAGGATGGTGTGAATGCAAGATTAGATTTGCAAGAAATGGGGATACGAGAAGACTTGCATCCAAAGCCATATGGTAAGAGAACTTTTTGTCCTCCAGCTGCTCATACTTTGTCTAAGGATGAGAAAAGAAGCTTTTGTGACTGTCTATATGGCATCAAAGTTCCTTCAGGGTATTCTTCAAATGTTAGGAAGCTTGTGTAGATGAAAGACTTGAAGTTAGTGGGGCTAAAGTCTCATGATTGTCATGTCTTAATGCAACAACTGCTCCCAGTAGCTATTCGAGGCATTGCTGAATATGATCTTCAACATATTTTGACTAGACTTTGTTTCTTCTTCAATGCTATTTGTAGTAAAGTCATTGAGACAGAAAAATTGGATGAACTGGAAAATGAAGGATATCTGAGATCTCATTTTTCGATTTGAAAGATGATTTAGTTTGTTTACCCTTCTGACATGCGTTACAGATCAAATCGTTTTTGAAATTTACTTTGGGTAGACGAAGTACTAAATCCTTTTTGAGTATTTTTCTTAGTTGGTGCATATTGACATGCGGTCGTCTCTTATGCCATAATCAACTTTCATTGGTATTACTCAGAAAATAGTTCTTAGAAGCATTTCTACTGATATCAAGAGTATAGCAGTTAACTTCCCGAATCAGCTAATTTGGGCTCATAAAGATTCTTAGGCTATACCTCTAGATAGTGTGAAAAGTTTGAAATTTGCAATTTTGGGTTCAAACTATTTATTGACTACGATCATATGTATATACCTGACCAGCTCTTTTTGGACTTATCATAATCTCCTCACAAACACAAAGTCATGAATGTAACTAACACTGGAAAATGACAAATTTTTGTTTCACATTTTTTAGTGGGGCAATACAAACAAAACGGTTGGTTAATATATTACTACTGATATTATTTATTTTAACAAAAGATAAATAGCAGTTTAATGATGATTACGAGGAGATTATGATATAATGGTGAAGATGATCATGATGACTGAAAGATAACATTGATAATGATGATGGCAATGATGATAAAATCATAATGATAATGACAACAATGATGATGAAAAGGATGGTGATAACCATGATAACGAGGAGATTATGATAATGGTGAAGATGATCATGATAAAGTTGATGACACTGATAATGATGACAGTAGTGAAGATGAAGTGCTCTTGCAAAATATAATAAGTAAAATATTAAGACAATTAAGATTTTCACTATTCTTCCAATTTGACATATTAAAATTCCCTTCATTCGTACTTAGGCAAAATGTCCAAAAAATACCACTGACTCTGTATACTCATCATCGTTATTTGTCAAATTGGCTCATAACATTAAGACTTGGATAAGCGCAGATACCGGCTCTATATTTATGTAATGAATGGTTAAGACTGCCAAATTAAGAAAACACAAAAGAGCCAACAATGATTTGTCAGTTCCACAGTAATTGGTCTACATTTAGTACTAGAGGAGTATGAAACTTTCGTTTTTTGCACTGGATTGTGCGGAGTGCAAAAATTTCGTTCCCGTATCAAAATGAAATCTACTCGTTACATTTGAGTCCTACCATAACGTCCATTAATTATCTTGTTTAATATGAGTGAATAAATATGGTCTAAACTGTAATAAAAGTTTATACTCGCTCGTTATAATCCATATTTAAAAACAGTGAGAATTGGGGCCCTAAGTATACCCTCTATATCTGATGGTTGAATTTACTAAGGCTAGCAAAAGATTATGCTCATATATTAGTTTTATGTGGACCGTAGTTTCACATTTGTGAAATGACAAATTTGCTTCGATATTCTGTTTATATATCTGTCAGTAATTGTATACTAAATTCAATTAGACCATGAGAATTATCAACAATGACCAATGGATAATTAGGTCTAGCACATACTCTGTATTTATAAATTAAAGAAAACTCATTTTCCACATCCTCGCTTGATTATTGTCCGAGATGTCGTCGCCAATCCATATAACTGTATCCAATTTTAGATAAACATTATTATATATCAAACCCATATCGTTAAAGATAATTGGACGTATTGTTAACTGTAATTAGTTCATCTGAACTTGCTTGCATGTGGTCGATACAATTTGAGACTCATATAAATTGATATATAATATAATGATATACCATTCTGGTCCTATTTATAAGTCCCTTCTAACTAAATCTCACATATCAATGAGAGGTAGTTAACTCAATAATTATGGGATAAATTTCCAACTATACCATATTTATGAATGAGTATTTTTCAATTCTTTCTTCTCTATCTATCTTTAAATTATTTCTTTATTGGTACATTAAATAAGATATTATATTACAACTCTAGGAATGTCAATACCTAGATATTATTTTCTAATTATCGGGTCAAATCTATGGTTCGTATGTGTGTTAGTTGTCAGAATCTGCATCATCACATGGACAGTATTTTCCCCTTCCATTGTTCAAAAAAACCTGATTAGTCGATGTTGGCAATGAACCCTCTGAAGGCTTTATGTCTTGCTATATACCTGGCATTATGTCAGGTATATATCACCACAATTAATCACCTACAATGCATTAGATTACCGTTTTTGGCCTTTTTTAGGATCATGGACGAACTAAAAAATAAGTTAGGATAATAGATATAATTGAAAAAAATATTTCAGAATACTAAATATACTAAAAATACACTTAAAATATTGAATGTATTACTAAATGGTTTAGTACAATCCCAGAGGGAATGTCATAAGTTGCTTAAGAGTTTGTCAATACTATACATACAACCTAATTATGGTGATATATACCTGACAGATTACTCATTACAAATATATTATTCGAATCTAGATAGGTTTATTTAAAAAATTCTTAGTCATAGGTTTTCAGATGTCCAAAATATTCAATATATATCCCTTGTTCTAGAGAGAGAGAGAGTTCCGTTCCACTTTAGTTAAAACAGGTAAATAACAGGGCATACCGTACCTAGATATCTTCCCTAGATTTTTGTGTTGTTTTATGTTTCGAAATAACCCTTTCAAATTGTTTTTATTCACATACAAACACCTTGTACGTTTGTAGGTTCAATGATTGGCTCATCGGTTCAAAGTTGGAACTGACTTTGTGAAGATGTTTTGTTACTTTAAAATTTAATTTATTCAGAACGTAATATAATTTATATATTTAAATTATAGATGAATCATATTTTATTTTATTAAATATTAATGTTGATATATATATATATATATTGAAAAATTAAGTTATAAAGCAATCAAACTCTTCAAAAAATAGCTTGGCCGCCAAGAAGTGTCTTAGGGTTGGAAAATATATATAGGCTGTGGTCAAAATCATGAATGAAATCTATTTCTCAGTGTAATTAGGCTTTTGAGTTAACAAGTACTTACATACTCAATATTGTGATAGTTTATGGGGCAGCCACTACCAAAAAAATGCGATTTAGTAGCGGTTAAAAATAGGTATTAGTAACGGTTTTCACCGCTACAAACAACATTAGTAACGGTTAGTAAAATCGCTACTAAATCGTATGTTGCAAGCGGTTTTGTAGCGGTTATAAAAAACCGCTGCTCAAGGAAGATAATCGCTACATCCTTTATAGCGGTTCAACTCAACCGCTACAACATCCCCATAGGCGAAATTTTTTTCAGAGATATTTGTAGTGGTTCTATAACCGCTACAAATATAAGAAATTGAAATTTTGAATGCGGGAAAGAAAAATGAAATCTTTTTTCTATTTTGTAGTGGTTAAAAAACCGCTACTAATTTTGAATTTTCATGAAATTAGTAGCGGTTATTGAACCGCTACTAATTTCATGAAAATTCAAAATTGGCACCAAAAAATTAATTTGTGTTTAAAAAAAAGGCGCGTTAATTAGTAGCGGTTTAATAACCGCTACAAAAATTTTTTTAAAAAAATTTTAAAGAAAATAAGAACATTTGTTTCTGTTTTTTTAATATTAAATTAAATAATTTATTTTTTATTAGTTTATCTAATTTAATTGGCTTATTATTAAATAGTTTAACTTATTTATAAATTAAAAGGAATAATTTAATTTAATTTAATTAGTATAAAAATTGTATTGGTAATATTATTAAAGATACTAAGGTAATAAGGAACTATTATGTTGTTTACTACAATATAATTGTGTATGAAAAATAGATGAAAATGAGATAAAGCTCTGAAATATCAGGAAAAAAAATGGTGAGAATGAATTTTATAGAAAAGAAAGAAGTATTGGAAAAAAAATTAAAAACCTTGTTACCATATCTGATCGTATTGTTAGCTCATCAACTCATACAAAAGAAGTTGTAAATGAGAGAAAATGAAAGAAAGGTAAGTTGAAAAGAAATGGATGAGTGTTTGAAATGAGTTGTAGTAAGGGTATTTATAGGGATTCACGTACCATTTGTAGCGGTTATTTTTATTTGTGTAGCGGTTATTTTTATTTTTGTATTTTTTTTAAAAAAAATTCCAGCTTTTTTAAAAATTTTATTTCCAGTTTTTTTAAAGACAAAAGCATAATTTGAATTTGATAACTCATCCTCACCATCCCTACAGAAATTATGTAGAAAAATTATTGTTAGGGATGTATTATTAAATTTAAAAAATTTAATTTGAATGATGTGGACTTAAAAAAACTCATCGCAGTAGAGGTAAATTGTCATCACCTTCAGGGAAGTAGTTTTCAAAATCGGCTGGCTGAAATGGCTCACTCTCGTAGGCGATGTTATCGCCTTCACCCATGTCGTAAAGGTCTCGTGGCTTTAAATGAACCACCATTTGTCAATCCCTTTGCCTCTCGTCCTCGACATAATAAACCTGATGTGCCTTTGAAGCAAGAATATACGGCTCATCATCTTGAGAAATACCAGTATGAATCGGCCGTGAGAAATTGACTGATGTGATCCCTAAGTCATTAGTTGTCAGTCCCCGAGAAGTAGTGGTATTTGCCCACAAACACTTGAACAGCGTCATAGTGAAACGATCTTGATAATTAAGTTCAACCATATCAAGAAGCTTGCCATAGTAAGGGACGCCTCCGAACTGCATGTTGGCGTCACTGCTGCTCGCATAACTCCTTGTCCCAAATGTGCCATAAACATCCGAATTCTAAGTTTGCAATCCTTGATCCCGTGACACAGTGCAAAACTTAAAACCATTGACATTGTACGCTGTAAACCTTTTTGCATGATCAAGAGGGCCAATTACGAGAGCTCTGAAATCTGGTGAGTGTGAGTTGTGGTCATTTAGTATTCTGCGCAGAAACCAGCACGGGAATTCTCTGTGGACCCTCTTATCAACTTCCGATGATGTTTGTGTACGGATCCTGAGTTGACGCTTAACATGACTTCTGAATTCCCTGCAATTAATAATAAAAAGGCGATAGTGAAATGAAAGTGACGAGGGATAAATTCTCCTGATGTCAGCGCAGGTTCAGGACAATGTCAACACGAGGTGGGCGGTTGAAAGCCGTCTCAAGATCATCAAAGTACCTTGAACAAAAATACAGCACCTCATCCCTTATATAGCCTTCAGCTATAGAACCTTCTGACCACTCCTTATTCCTTACGTAAGATTTTAATTTCCCAAGGAACCTACGAAGTAAAGAAGAGAAAATTGATGTTAAATGCTGAAAAGGATGACTAGCAAACATTAAATACGGAGAATAAAATAAATATTTAAAATGAGTACCTCTCAATCGGATACATCCATCGATATTGTACTGGTCCATCGAGCTTTATTTCATGAACGAGGTGGACTGTAAGGTGAACCATCACAGTAAAAAAGGACGAAGGAAAGATCATCTCGAAATGACAAAGCGTAAGAATGATTTTGGATTGTAGCTGATCGAACTCCACAACGATCAAAACCTTAGAACACAACTTCCGAAAGAAAGAACAAAGTTCCACCAAAACGATGGAAACATCGGGAGGAAGTACATTCTTTATAGTTAGAGGGAGTAACTGTTGTATAAGAACATGTGAGTCATGACTCTTCAGGCAGCAACCTTTCGAGCCTGTAAGTCAACACATCGAGAAATGTTGCTTGAATACCCATCAGGAACTTTTAATTTCTTCAACGTCGCGAGGAAGACTTCCTTGTTCGATTTTGTGAGGGTAAACTTTACCGGCTGAAATTTGTCATGCTCATCTGACCAAGCGTCTTCACGAACTCCCATGTCGCGTAAATCTTTCCTCACTTGAAGGTGATCTTTTGTCTTACCGGGTTCGTTAAGCAACGTATACAGCACATTATCGCAAACATTCTTTTTTAATGTGCATGACATCAAGACTGTGGCGAAGTAAATTAGATCTACAATATGGAAGACTGAATAAAATACTCATCTTCTTCCACTACTGGGGCGCCGAAGGCCTGCGCGTCTTTTGACGAGTTTGTGCTGAATCGTCGGTTTTTTCAAACTCGAAGTCAACATGCTCAAGCTGCTGTAAGATATCTGTACCGGACAAAGTCTGAGGTGGTCCTCTTTTTTCTAGTTTCCCATTGAAGCGATTCCATTGCAATTTGAACTTATGCCTTCCATCGAGAAACCTTCGATGCCCCATAAAGCACCACTTTCGGCTGTAAGGAAGGCGCACTGCGTCAGAGTCAAAATTGCAAGCTGGACACGCCAACCCAGTATGCACATTCCAACCAGATAATGTGCCAAGGCCAGGAAAGTCACTAATCGTCTACATCAAGGCTGCACACAAGTTGAACAAAGTCTTGTCATAAGCAACGTACGTCTCCATGCCGACATTCCATAGGTCAAGCAATTCCACAATAAGCGGTTGGAGATACACATCGATGTCATTACCCAGTGCCTTCTTGCCTGGAATGATCATAGACATAATGAAAGAGCATTATTTCATACACATCCAGGGGGCAAGTTGTAGGGAACTAAGACTACCGACCAAATACTGTAACTTGTGCTAAGATTCCCGAAAGGATTGAAACCGTCGGTCGCCAACGCAAGCCAAACATTTCTGGGGTCAGTCGTGAAATCTGGAAAGTCGTTGCCAAACGTTTTCCAAATGTCTGCATCCCGGGGATGTCTTAATTTACCATCTTCATTCTTATCAACAGCATGCCACCACATGTGCTCCTCAATTTTAGACGACATAAATAATCTTTATAGGCGAGGTTTCAAAAGGAAGTACTTGAGAATCTTTACAAGTTTCTTCTTATGCTTTTCCCCCTTCTGAACTGTCTTGTACCTTGATGTGTGGCATCTCTTACAAGTCTCCTTGCTAGAATTGTCTCCCCAATACAGCATACAATCGTTGGGGCATGCATCAATATTTTGATAGTTCAACCCTAACCTGTTGATAATCTTCTTGGCCTTGTAGAACGTTGTGGGAATCTCAATGTCGGGGAATGCGTCTTGTAATAAATTGAGCAACATCGACATTCCCTTATCTGTGATTCCACACAAGCACTTGATATGATACAATTTGATCAAGAAAGATAATTTAGAATATTTTCGACAACCTTGATATAAAGGACGATCTGCTTCATCCATCAAGATGAAAAAATCCCGAGCTACTTCATTCCTCATAAACACCGGCTTAGAACCGTACACTTCTTCGTTGAAGTTGTCGCTTTGAAATCCAAATGCATCACGCACAGCATCATTGACAGGATCATCTTTATCTAGTTCAACGCCTACTTGTGAACTTCGAGGAAGAGCATCATCATATCTAATGCTGGCCTTCTCACCATGAACTGCCCAGAACGTATAGTCCTCAGGAAAAGGCTTCAGAAACAAATGTTCCTTCACAACATTTCGTGCATGTCACTTCTTGAACTTGCATCTCTGACACGGACAGACGATCTTACCGTTACAGCTAGCGTGAGTGAATACAAAATCCAAGAAATTGTTTAATCCGTACAAATATTCTGGAGAATTGCCCGGCAACCTGATCCATGACTTATCCATAGTTACTAGAGAGAGAAGAAAGTATAGAGAAGAAGATGAGTGAATAGAGAATGACGACTGCCTGGAACCTTATATTCTGAAATTCCAATGTTTAATATTTTGTAGCGATTCAAAAACCGCTACACTAACCGCTACAGTACTAGAAATTTGTAGCGGATATATCTATAAAACCGCTACTAATTTTCAAGCCGTTGGAAATTTGCACAAAATGGGGGGAAATTCAAAATTAAAAAGTTGACCATTTGTAGCAGTTATTTATCTAAAACCGCTACTAATATTAAAGCCGTTGGAAATCAAATTAAAAATTATTTTTAAACTTGTAACAGTTATACATAAATAACCGCTATAAATTTGCACAAATGCGGTAAATTTCAAAATTCAAATGTTGAATTTTGTAGCGGTTTTTATTGTTAAACTACTACAAATATGGAATGTTATTTATAAATATAAAAAAAATAAATTATATATTTGTAGCGGTTTTTTTTTATAAAACCGCTACAAATATAACAAAATTTTATTTGTAGCGGTTAATATGATAACCGCTATAAATGTGTATATTTGTAGCGATTTTTATTTTAAAACCGCTACAAATAGATATATAATTTATTTTTTTATATATTTAGAAATATAAATAATATTGTTGAAATTAATTCACAAATTCAATAACTCGGTCTTAGAATATAAATATAATTATGGTAAACACAATAAGAATTTAAGTTCTGAAATACAAAATTATATATATTTATTTACAAATGTTTCAACAACAAATAAAAAAAAGATGTCCTAAACTAAATAGTTGGGGGCTGATCATCTGGTGCTCCCTCAGGTGGGGCTGGATCGGACCGCTGGGTAGAGTGAACCACACCTCATCATCAACAGGAGGAGGAGGAGGAGGAGGAGGAGGCTGCATGACAAACTGAGGGACAGGCGGAACCACTGGATACTGCTCGTCCGGGAACAGGTGACTCCATCCACGCTCGAGCATGCTGTTCGTGGTATCACGCCACTGCGTCTGCTGAGCGTAGATCACCAGCGTGCTCCTGCATCTGCCATATCTGATGCTGCTATTGAGCCACTGTAGCCTGTGTCCGCTCCAAATCTGACCGTAGCTGCTCAACAGACTCGTCCCTTAGACGTCTGACCCCTCTAGAGCTGCCATCCTCAGAGGCGGCGCTCCTGCCGTAGACCATGCTAGGTATGGCGCCTATCCCCATCCCCCGCACCCGTCCAGGGTGCTCAGCCTGAGCCAGACCCACCTTCAAAGGAGCTGTCGGGTCCACTGACCCCTGTGACTTCTCGGCCTGGGTCTCTCACAACTCAGCCTGTGACTGCTGCATCCGCTCCTGCCATTTTATGAAACAATTACTAATTAGCATTTTCATTATTAAGTTGGTTTTATAAAAATTATAATAATGAAATTACTTATAATGGCCACCTCTGCCTGCTGAGAGGTCGTAGTCTGTCAGGCCCTTATTTTAATTTCACCTTTATCAGAGTATTCGCGGAAAACAACATGCGGTTTGGTAGGCAACACAAGAATAGCATAACTATACTGATAATATGTGCATGATTACATAAATTCCCCATAGGGGTTTGTACCTGATAATTACAATTAGTGTAGCCGCACAGGACTACTTGGGTGTTTAAACTCACCCCAGTGAAACGGAGACATATTCCTGACTTCATTCCGCACTGCAATCCTCTCGTGTAGTTCTCTTCTTCGCTTTCAACATATCTTTTGTCTTCTTCTGTCTAAATTGTTGGTAGGGGAGGGTGAGATTCAAGAGAATCTCATTAGGAAAAAGGTACCATAATGCATGCATGATTGATACTATATATATGACATGTTAGCTTTATCTAGATGTATGCCCCATAATGACATTTCTGCATGCTCAATGTTTCATACAACAAGACTATGGCCACAGTGAAAACAGAAACAGAGCTTCATTTATTCAAATATGCTCTACACAATCAAGTAAAGCAATTACATACATCATTACACAAGCAAAGATATCAAATACATGCAAGTAAGGTAAGTCCCCTACCTTAACCCTTTCCCGCCTCGAAACACGTGCCTCGATGACGTGCAAACAGCTCGGGGCTCCATATTCAATCCTACAATGTCAAATGTACTATTTAGACACTTCCATAGTGTTTCTGGGGGTTATATGAGTCTATCTTGAAAAATTACTAAAATACCCCCGGGGACCCGGCCCCATCATACCCGGCCCGATGGCACGTTTTCCCAAATTTTTTACTAGGGCTATCTTGACGTATTTTCATCCAAGAAATCCATTTATGGACTCAAAATCATCAAATTCAATGTCAAATTATGAAATTGCCCTTGGCAGCCCTACTTTTAGGGTTTTAGGGGCGTTTCCGTAATTATGCTTTTTCGGCCTTTTCCGAAAAAGTGCCCAACTGTAACCCCACCTAATTTTCGCTCCTGAACTCAATGAAATCATCAAATCATTGAAAATCCAACTCTAAGACCCATTTATAGCCCAAACCGAAATATATGGGTTTTCTAGGGAAAATCGGGGTTTTTCGGTTTCGGCTCCGTAAACGTGTTCCTTTCTACTCCTAACCACTTTATTGACTATTCCATTAGGTTACAACTACCATGTAGTACCAATTTGGGCAGCATAACAGCCCTACATACCCATTTCCAAAAATTAAAACCAATGGCAATCCGGCGAAATTTCACCAATTAAATTGCCCACAGCAGCTAGAATAGTCAATACACAAGAGTTTGGAAGTTACCTCAAGCTCCCACTAGCTTTTCTCAAAGTGGCTAAAACCCTAGCTTCAAAACACCAAAGCAGGAGGTAAGTCATATTTAAATTATTTCGAGCATTCTGTGCATACATCGAATCCTTTTGCATTTTGTAATTACTGTAATAGAAAAGGTCATTATACCTCTTCATGCATTCATAAGAAGAAAGGAAATATAGGAACCTACAAATGGGTACCTAAAGGCTCATATGTTCAGAAAATTATTTTTACTAACCCAAAAGGACCTAAAAAGATGTGGGTACCTAAGACTTAGTCATTTGATTGTAGATATGTCTCAAAGCATCCAAAAACAACAAATGGTACATAGACAGTAGATGCTCTAGACATATGACCGGTGATTTCGAAAGTTTTACCAAATTACAACCTAAAGAAGGTGGAAAGGTAAAATTTGGAGGAAATCAAACCGGAAGGATAGCAGGAATTGGTGAAATCAAAAATGACAAAGGCATACAAGTCAAAGACGTATACTATGTCGAAGGATTATGCCATAACTTGCTGAGTGTGAGTCAAAGTGCAGACAAAAACAACTGGGTAATATTTGACTCAGAGGAATGTCTAATTATCAACAAGAATGATTTACTACTTGATAAGAAGAATATCAAGGCTAAGCTCAGAGCAAAAAGGGAAGGTAATTTATTATACTTTAGATATTAGTAGAAATGAATCTGAAAATTATTTTCTGAGTAATGCCGATGAAAGTTGACTATGGCATAAAAGATTGGCTCATGTCAATATGCATCAATTAGGCAAACTACTCAAAAAGGATTTAGTTCTTGGATTACCCAAAGTAAATTTCAAAAATGACTTGATTTGTGACGCATGTCAAAAGGGTAAACAAACTAAATCATCCTTCAAATTGAAAAATGAGATTTCAACAAATAGACCACTACAATTATTACATATGGATTTAGTTGGTCCAGCAAGAGTAAAAAGTCTTGGTGGCAACTTATATTCATTGGTCATTGTTGATGATTTCTCAAGATTTACATGGGTAATTTTTTTCTCGTTAAAAGATGAAACCTTTGAGGAATTTATTGTTTTTGCCAAGAAAGTGCAAAATGAGAAAGGTATGTCTATTGTAGGTATTAGGACCGATCATGGTGGAGAATTTGAAAATCAAGCCTTTGAAGAGTATTGTGATACTAATGGCATTGATCACAATTTCTCTGCTCCAAGGACACCTCAACAAAATGGAGTAGTGGAACGTAAGAATAGAGTACTTACTGAATTGGCTAGAGCAATGTTAAATGAAAAGAATGCGTCTCAAGTGTTCTGGGCTGATGCTATGAGTACAGCAAGCTATATTTCAAATAGAACCTATATCATAACAAAACTTAGAAAGACACCTTACGAGTTATACAAAGGAAGGAAGCCAAACATTGCTCATCTACACATCTTTGGTTGTAAGTGTTTCATTCATAATAATGGTAAAGATAACTTAGGAAAATTTGATTCTAAAACTAATGCAGGAATTTTCCTAGGGTATTCTAACCGAAGTAAAGCATATAGAGTTTTTAATAAAAGAACAAGTGTTGTTGAAGAATCAATTCATATTGTATTTGATGAATTTGAATCCTATGACAAAACCATTGATGAAGAACAGGAAGTTGTTTTAAATTATGAAAATGGTCAATCTATTTCTAAATCCCTTATTCCAGAAATTGATGAAACCAAGGAAGAAGAACAATCACTAGGACAACCTAGATCCTGGAAATACAATAAAAGTCATCCCTTAGATCAACTCATAGGAGATGTGAATGAAGGAATCAAAACTAGAAATATAATTTTCAATGAAGTAAGTTTTTCTGCGTTCATTTCTGAGATTGAACCTTCTAACATTGATGAAGCCCTATCAGACAATGAATGGGTTATAGCAATGCAAGAAGAATTAAATCAATTTAAAAGAAATCAAGTTTGGGATTTGGTACCCCGACCCAAGGATCATCCGATCATTGGTACTAAATGGGTATTCAAGAACAAACTCGATGAATCCGCAATTATTGTTAGAAACAAGGCAAGATTGGTGGCCAAAGGCTATAATCAGGAAGAAGGGATTGATTATGAGGAAACGTATGCTCCAGTAGCTAGATTGTGTTAGATATGATTAGTTTTGATGATGTCAAATATAGATATGAAGTGATAAGAGCAAAAAGTTTATATAATGTATTTCTTTGACTAACTACTATATTTAATGCTACATATTTTATTAGATTAGTCAAGCAAAGAATGAAGAAGATTGAAGGAATGAAAATGAACAAGAGGAAGAAGAAGAAAAGAAATTGAAGATATTCAAGGAGATGCTTACTTGGGTTATGGAAAATTATTATCAAGAGGAAAATCAAGAAGAAAGATATGGAAGAAAAAAGAACTTGTTAGATCTTACAAGAAGATCAAGATTCAAGTTGTTAGAAGTGATACTGGAGGTTTCTATGATGATACTGGAGGTTTCTATGATGATACCGGAGGTTTCTATGATCAAATAATGGTTGGAATAGGTTAATATGAAGCTAAGATGACTTATATATGAGTTTTGGCACTTCCAGGGGTGTTATGCTCGAGCACGAGGTGTTTCACTCGAGCACAGATGAATTCACTCGAGCACGGGGTGAAAACTCTGTTCTACTCTGTTTTACGTTCAGCCTGAGCGAGGTCTGGTTTTGGTCATATCTCTCAAACCACACATTGACTCGAAACCGGTGGCATATGAAAGAAGACTCCCAACACGTAAAATGGGCGCCAGGATCACATTGAAAGAAGATCAAATGAAGGAGATATGAATTGTGGAAAATGAAACTGAAATCACCGTCATTTCTTGACACAGGTTCGGTAGTTTGAGTGTAACTTACAAAATAAACATCAGATTGAGACGAGACCAATGCCAAATGAAAGTAGACTCAAAGAGCTTTCCATGTATAGGTAATTTGTCTAATTTGAACGTATATTCTAGGAGCTATGCCTTCTGGAAATTGACGGTTGTGCAGTATAGTGAAATATACACTCTTTCGATCATAACTTGCAGAATACAAGGAGTTTGGAGCTGATTCTTGTTGCATTGGAATGCATATGGCAAGAGCATTCTTATGATACATCATTTGAATCAAATAAACAAATTTTTTCTAAAGTGGCCCCACATCACCCGCGAGTGTAAAAACTGACTCTCTGAAAAAGTTGTGCGAGTGATGTCCAGAAGCAGCTGAAACGTGAAGGAAATTTCATCACTCGAGCACTAGGATCTATGCTCGAGCATTGGATGATTTCTCGCTCGAGCATTGGATGATTTCTCACTCGAGCACATGGAAGTTTTGACGTGGAAGTGATAACCCGAGAAGAAGTTTGTATGTGGAAGCATGAAACTCACTCGAGCATGACGTTTTGTGCTCGAGTGATTCGAGAATTCACTCGAGCAGATGTGAGTGAAGTGCAGCGAGTGCTTGCCCGAGAGGAAGTCAGAACGTGAAAATATGAACTGCACTCGAGTGAGCCATATTGCACTTGAGTGAGGTGCTGACAGAAGCAACGCAGAAACGAAACAGAGCCTCACAACAATCAATCCAAACGTGGTTAAATGTTATACAATCATTATGTTTTCACTTGTTATTGTTCCTAAACATTAACTAACATATATTTCAAGTGTAAAATAGGAGATTAAATATTTGGGTTGTATCTTCAAGAACGGAGGTCATGGCGAATATCTTCACTCAACGTGATGAGTCACAGAAGACAGAAATTCAGTTTTTGACCAATGGTCCAACATACCCATGACTAATACTTCATCATATTAGTGATTAAGTATTTTGCAGTGTGAAACAGGATGTTAAACATTCGGGTTGCAGATTCAAATAAAAGTCAATTAAGGTGAACTTCATCATTACATACCGAATGGCGGCTACCAACCACGACAAGTAACTGACCCACCATGAGAGATTGTCTGAAAACTCAAACGTTTTCATCCCGTTCCACAACGTTACTACAGCTCAAAATGAATCTTCCTGCTGTTCAACAAAACGCTCCACTTTGCAACGGACAGTAGCTCATTTTCAAATATGCTCAACGGTCAAAATGACTCCAACGGATGAATGCTCACAACGGTCATCATATTCATCAACTATAAATGAGAGAGCATTCAACGTCGATGGAAGATAGAGAAAACAGAGCAACGACACCAACATGCGAATAACATGAATCCTCTGCTTCTACTCATACACTCTCTGTTTTCCAGCTTCTATATTACTTATCATTGAGAGAGTGATCATTTGTATTGTACTTCAGTGAGTATTATACCCACTCTGTGAGAGAGTTTGTAAACACTTTCAATTATATTTCTGAGTTGATCTCAAGGTAGAGGGACCTTGAGAGGGTTGATTTCCTTACGGGAGAAGCTGTAGAGAGAATTGCCAGAAAGACATTCTGCTCGTAAGACTTACAAGGTGCAAGCAGTAGAGAACGTTGCTGCTCATAAGACTTATAGGGGTGTAAGCAGGAGAGAACGTTGCTGCTCGTAAGACTTGCATGAGTAAGCAGGAGAGGAAGATCTTCAGGATTGCTCTACTCGTAAGACTTGCCGTAAGGGGGAGTATTTCAGTGAGAGATTTGTAAAAGGTTTCACAAGTATCCGGCTAAACTTGTGGGATTGTAAAGGCTTTTCTTGTGCCCGGATTAAACAAGAAGATAGTGGATTTGAAAATCTCAAGAGGAGCCTGGGGACTGGACGTAGGCCATCACAGATTGGACCGAACCAGGATAAATCACAGTTTGCATATTCTCTTCCCTAAACTCTTATATTTCCAGCATATATTATTTAATCTAACTGTTGATTTATAAACCTTCATACTTACCCCTTTCGTTAAGATACGAAAAGATTTCTGAAGTTCTTAAGTTTTTATTATACACCCAATTCACCCCCCCTCTTGGGTGATAGCCGGTTCTAACAGATTGGAAGCTATATGCGTACTCTTAGCCTTTGCATGCATCAAAGGATTCAAACTCTATCAAATAGATGTAAAGAGTGCATTTCTAAATGGCTACATTATGGAAGAAGTATATGTAGAACAACCTCCAGGTTTTGAAGATGTAACTAAACCTGACCATGTTTTCAAACTCAAAAAGGCTTTATATGGTTTAAAACAAGCTCCTAGAGCATGGTACGAAAGGCTCAGTAAATTTCTTATTGATCAAGGTTTTGTATGGGGAAAAGTTGATACAACACGTTTTATAAAATGAAAACGTGATGATATTTTAATTGTTCAAATATATGTTGATGACATTGTTTTCGGTGCTACTAATGAATCTCTGTGTAAGGAATTTTCTGAGATAATGCAGGGAGAATTTGAGATGTCAATGATGGGAGAATTGAATTTCTTTCTTGGTTTGTGATAGAGCTCAATATTTATATCTTTTTATTAATTAATATTAGGCTTTTGTGGGACTTAATTGAATATTTTGGGCATAATCAAGTATTAAAATGAGATTTTAGTGAAAGAATAATTTGGGAACTAAAGTGGTTTAATTGTTATATTTCTAATTAATATTTGTTATTCCCATTATTCTTTAATTGTGAACAAAAGATATTACATTTGTGAATTTAATTTTGCAGGTGATGATGTGGCACAACTTGAGTGGTCAAGGTCAAAGATGTTATTTTGGAGCTTAATGAAGGACAAAAGTGGAACATCACAAGTGCAGAATTTATTTTCACATTTTTTCTAAGAGGAGGTTCAATGAGTAAGGGCCTTGTTTGGTGGTTGCAATTTTGTGTCTAATGTTAAAACACATTTTTATCTCTTATCCAAACAAGGCACAACTCACTTTTAACCTAAAGAATAAGAGAAGAGAAGAGGAGGTGGCGGCTGAATTTTTGGGAAAAACTTATGCTGAACCGAATTGAAGAAATAGAAGAGAAGCAATCAGACTGAATTGAGAGAGGAATGAGCTGATTTTGTTGACTCAAGTGTAGCTTGCTGGACCAAATATTAGGAGCAGATCGAATTGAATAAGAAAGAAGTCCAGCCAAAATTGTTGACTAAATTAAAGGCATGAATGGAAGGAAAGGAACCGCTGAACCAAGAGGGAATAAATGAAGGAGAAATTGAAGAAGACTAGGACCGAATAGGAATTAAGAAAGGGAGACGCTGGACCGTGCAGAGAAAAGGAGCTGACCGAACCACTTGGAAGCTGGAGTGAAGGGGTTGAATAAAAAAGAAAAGGGCTGTGCGTGAGAGGTAACACGGAAGGAGAAGGGAATAAAAGGAGTGTGAGGCGGCTGTGTAAGGGGGATGTTTGTGCTTGGAGGAGGTATCGAATGAATGAAGAGGAGAAAAGTCCAAATTGGCGGCTGTGTAAGAAAATGAAGAATGGAGAATTGGAGGCTGCGGCTGTGTGAGTGCTGTGACCGTGAAGAAAAGAGTGGAGGCGCTGGACTTGGAGATTGAAGATTTAAGGTGCTGTTCAATGCTTCTCATTTATTCTCTATGGCCAATTCCGTCTCTGATTACTCGAGTACCTACTCGAGTAAAGTCTTTTGTTATCAACCAGTTACTCGAGTGGTGCCTTCAAGTGAATTCTTGATTTTGACTCGAAACATGGCAAATTATATATCATCGGAAAGCCCTCATTATCTACATTCCAATGAAATCACAAGCAGCAACTTCCAGATGACATAGCTATTAGAATATAGCTTCAAATGTGACAAATTATATATCCATGGAAAGCTCTTTGAGTCTTCTTTCATATGGCACCAGTTTCGTTGCAATCTGATGTATATTTTGAGAGTTATGTCCAAAATACCAAAGCTGTCCTGGAATATGACGGTGATTCATGTGTGAACTTCATCAGATCAAATCGCTCTCATCAAAACTCCTTTGAATGTGATCTTGGTGTCAAAAGTTCATGTTGGGAGTCTAGTTTCATATACCACTGGTTTCAGTTCGATCCGACATGTGGTTGGAGAGATATCATCAAAATACCGAACCTTTGTTCTGCCGCGTGAAAACAGAGTGCCCATTACTTCAAGTTCCACCTCGGGTAATTTTCAAGTAACCCGGCAGATTACTCGAGTAAAGCCTCGAGTAAACACCTCCAAAATCAGACAATGCCATATTACTCGAGTGATTACTCAGGTAATCATCCCCAAAGGTACCATAGCTTCCGTATACATCATTTTAACTTTGTATTGACCCATTCCAACTTCCGTATGATCATAGAAACCTCCGGTATCACTTCTAGGAGCTTGAATCTTGATATTCTCATGTGATCTTGCAAGTTCTTCTTTCTTTAATCTCTTTCTTCTTGTTTTTCCTCTTGATGATCATTCTTCATAACCCAACTTCAATCTTCTTGATGAATATCTTCAATCTTCATCTTTCTTTCTTCTTTCTTCAATTCCTTGCCCCCGTAGTCCATTCATGGAAAATTGTTATTTTGCGGCATTCCGAGAGTCTATTGAATCTTGGAAGTATAGTGAAAATCTCAGTAGGTCTTGATCTCTGAGGACTGGACGTAAGCCTAGGTTTTGGGCTGAACCAATATAACTCTCTGTGTGCTAATCTTCTCAACTTTACTCTATCTATAGTTATTGTCATATCACCGCATCAACCAAAAAATTTATCACATCACCCAATTCACCCCCTCTTGGGTGAATCTTGCCTCTTTCATTTGGTATCAAAGCAGGTCTTCTCTGAAGAGCCTAACAGCTTGAGAAGGATCCGGTAAATGGCAACAATGGGTGAGAACATCCTTCCAGACGGAGCTTCCATCACTAAACCTCCTGGTTTTGCTGGAGAACATTTTTCATTCTTGAAAGCTAAGTTCAGAGTGTTTTTGATAGCTAACGAATACGGTCTATAGAATGTGATACAAGATAGAGTCATTAAAAAGAGGCCAGAGGAGTTTGAAAAAGATGACAAGTGGTTAGTAACATTTAATAGTAAAGCTATTTTAATGATATTGAGTGCCCTTAGTCAAAAGGAATATTTCTGAATCTGAACACTACCAATAGCCCTTAGTCAAAAGGAAAATTTGATGGTGTTCAAATTAGTGATGTATATTATGTTGAAGGATTATGCCATAACCTCCTGAGTATGAGTCAAAGCACTGACAGAGATAACTGGACAATCTTTGATTCAGAAGAATGCTTGACGATAACTGTTATACTATTAATTTAAATTGAAATTTTTCTGAAAATTGTTTTCTTAGCAAATCAGAGGAGAGTTGGTTATGGCATAAGCGTCTGGTACATGTTAATATGAACCAACTCAACAAACTGATTAGAAAAGATTTAGTTGTTGGTCTTCCTAAACTTAAATTCAAAGATGACATGATTTGTGAGGCATGTCAAAAAGGAAAACAAACTAAATCTTTATTCAAAACAAAGTATGAGATTTCTATTTCCAAGCCTTTACTATTACTTCAAATGGACAAGGTAGGTCCAGCAAGAGTAAAAAAGTTTAGAGGAAATATATATACTTTAGTAGTTGTTGATGAGTTTACAAGATTTACATGGACTATATTCATCACTTCAAAATGAGAAAGGTATTTCTATTGTCTCTATTAGGACAGATTATGGAGGAGAATTTGATAATCAACTTTTTGAGGGCTTCTGTAATAATGAGGGAATAGATCACAACTTCTCTGTACTTAGAATGCCTCAACAAAATGAAGTAGTAGAAAGGAAGAATAGAGTCTTCATTGAAATGGCAAGGGCAATACTCAATTAAAAAGAAATATCACAAGTGTTCTGGGCGGATGCTATGAGTACTGCATGCCATATTTCAAACCGAGCATATATTCGTAAGTCACTTGGAAAGACACCATATGAACTCTACAAAGGGAGAAAGCCAAATCTTGCTCATCTATACATCTTCGGATGCAAGTGCTTCATTTACAACAACAGTAAAGAAAACTTGGGTAAATTTTATTTAAAGTATGATAAAGGTTTATTTCAAGGATATTCTAATAGAAGTAAAGCATATAGAGTTTTTAATAAAAGAACATGTACTGTTGAAGAATACATTCATATTGTGTTTGATGAACTTGATTCTCAGATAAAGCATTTTGATGAAGAAGAAATGGATTTGATAAAGAAAAACAAAACTATGTCAAATCAGAATGATCTTGAAACAAATGATTTTCAAAATAAAGAAGTTGTCAATGATCATGCTCAACCAAAAGCATGGAGACATATTAAAGATCATCCAATTGATCAAGTAATTAGAGATATTCATGAAGGTGTCAAAACCAGAAAAAGAATTCTTAATGAGGTAACTTTTTCTACTTTTATTTTTGAGATTAAACCTTCTAATATTAAGGAAGCTTTATCTGACAATGATTGTGTGATTGCTATGCAAGAAGAATTAAATCAATTCTGAAGAAATCAAGTTTGGGATTTGGTACCTCGACCTAAAGATCACTCGGTTATAGGAACCAAATTGGTTTTCAAAAACAAACTTGATGAATCAGCAATCATTGTGAGAAACAAAGTAAGATTGGTTGTCAAAGGCTATAATCAAGAAGAAGGTATTGATTATGAGGAAACATATATTCCAGTGGCAAGATTGGAAGCAATACGAGTACTCTTAGCCTTTGCTTGCATTAAAGGTTTTAAACTTTATCAAATGGATGTGAAAAGTGCATTTGTAAATGGTTATATTATGGAAGAAGTATATGTAGAACAACCTCCTGGTTTTGAAGATGAAACAAAACCTGATCATGTGTTCAAACTTAAGAAAGCTTTGTATGGTTTAAAACAAGCACCCAGAGCTTGGTATGAAAGGCTAAGCAAATTTCTTCTTGATCAAAACTTTGTCAGAGGAAAAGTAGATACAACTCTTTTCATCAAACATAACAAAACTTATCTTCAAATTGTTCAAAGTTATGTTGATGATATTATTTTTGGTACTACTAACGAATCTCTTTGTCAAGAATTTTCCATGCTTAAGCAGGGCAATTTTGAAATTTCCATGATAGGAGAATTAAACTTCTTTCTTGGACTTCTGATACGAGTGCAGATGATCAATTAAATAGTGCAAGTATACACTGTCATAATCAAGTAATATAGAAGTAAGTAAAGTATCGTTCTCACGAGGATTGAGCACTAAGTACCAAAATGGTAATTTTAATTCTATTTAGTCGATCGATTAATTGGTGATTGATAGTACAAATAAAAGAAAAAAAATTAAATATGAATGCAGATGATATGAAAGCAAATATGAGAAAAAGTCCTAGGGATTAGATTTCACTTAACAAATTCCGGATTGAATCACTTATCTATTCTAGCCCGATTTATTCCACATGATTGATAGTCGAGTTTCCCTAATTTAATTACCAGCCTCTTCCAAGGTCAAGCAATTCTATAATCAATTGCTAATCCAATATATTCCTATATGAATTTAAGCAATTAATTATGCATTAAGATTTATGGAACTCAGTAAGACTACACAACTCATATGAATATATTCCTATTTCATATGCAAGTCATGGTTTTAATTATAGGGTCTACACACATGTATCTCCTTTCGGTCTCAACATGCATATTGAAATCATTCAAAAGATGGCCAGTCAATCAAAAGCATTAAGAATAATAATTAAAACTCAATCATGAAGGAGAAATTCAAACTAGATTTAATAAGTTAAGATTCAATCCGTCATTAGTAAGCTACGTCATCACCCTAGGAAAATGAAAATTTAGCACATGATGAAATTAAAAACAAAACCAAAATAAATTGACATTATATAAAGCTAGAATGAAATCCTCAGAAATAATGTATAAACTTGAATATTAAATTCTCAAACATAAATATACAACCAAAAGATGCATGAAAGATGAAGAAATCTAGCCGTCCATTGAGGAGGTAAAACCTTCCATGTAGGCGGCATGTAAAATGTGATACAATCCTAAGCCTTCCAAGATGGAGTCATGCAAGAAGTAATAAAATCCTAAGCCTTCCAACATGGAGGCATGCAATAAGTAATAAAATCCTAAGCCTTCCAACATGGAGGCATGCAAGAATTGATACAATGTATGAAATTAAATCTAGAAAGTAACACACTTTTTTCAGAACAGTCAGAGAAAGGATCTCTTTCTTGTCAGAGAATGGCCTCTAATTGTCAGAGAAGGACCTCTGATTCTCTTCCTCTCTTCTTCTTTGAGCTTGGCCTTGATCTCTATTTATAAGGGAAAAAAACGTGTGCTACAGTACTGCTACAGTGTTTCTGGCGGCTGCTACAGTGCTGTTGACTGCTACAGTACTTTTATTTTTTTACTTACTTTTTTATTTTTTATTTTTTAAATGCTATTTATTCCAAAAACGGTATTTATTTATCAATCACACCCAAATTTAATATATTAAACGCAAATATTGTCCATAAAATCATCATATAAGGGAAAATAAATATGCAAATATTTTACTTATCAACTTCAAATCAAACAAAGGAAGAATGGGATATTCGTATCTCAAACAAAATATTTGAAGGAGCTGTTGAAGAAGTACGGAATGGACAATGCTAATGGAGCTGATACTCTAATGAGTTCTACAAAGTTGTTGGATGCTGACGTAAAAGGCCTTTACTTCAACATTTCTAAATATAAAGGAATGATTGGTTCATTACTCTGTCTAACAGCAAGCAGGCTAGATATACAATTCGTTGTTGGAATGTGTGCAAGGTATCAATATGCTCCTAAGGTATCACATGCAGAAACTGTAAAAAGAATCTTCAAATACCTAGGAAACACTGCAGAACTTGGCCTATGGTATCCAAAGAGAGGAAACGAATATTTGATGGCCTATTCAGATTCAGATCATAAATGATATAAGACTGACAGAAAAAAGTACTAATGGATAATGTCAATTCCTTGGAGGCTAGCTGGTTTCATGGTTCAGCAAGAACTAGAACACAGTGTCATTATCTTCCACTGAAGCTGAATATAAAGCTGCAGCAAGCTGTTGTTCTCAAGTACTATGGTTGAAGCAACAACTTCAGGATTTGGGAATATACTTAAAGGAGATACCAATTTACTGTGACAATACTAGCACTATTAGTTTGGCCAAGAATCCTGTACAATATTCAAGAACCAAGGACATAGATATCCGACATCACTTCATTCGAGATCATATACAAAAGAAGGATGTCAAAGTAGAATTCATACCAATGCATCTTCAACTTGCTGACATATTCACAAAGCCAATAGCTAAAGATCAATTCTTATACATACGAAGAGAATTAGGAATGGTTAATCCCAACTAGTTGTAAAATTTTCTTGTTAATTGCTATGTTTAACAAGAAAATCTTACAACTTGAGTGCTGGTTGGCTTACTCGAGTGTAAGGCATTTTATCACTTGAGTCAGAGATGGATTCTCGAGTGTGGAACTATGTCATATACTTTGCTTCTAGCTATGTAAAACAAGGATTAACAGAGTATATAAGAACTCTTGGAATTCACTTGAGGATACCAAAGGTGTCAGACCTCACTCGAGTGAGGGAAGAACTCACTCGAGCACGGTATGAATACACCTGAAGTGAAGCAAGAGCACTTGAGTAGAAGAGAAAGATGTATGCCAATATTAGTCCAAAGTATGGTTACTCAATTGATCTTGGAGGATTTGAGTATAAAGATGAAAAATATAACAAGATACACTTAAATCAAGTACGCTTTTACATGCTTTATGAGATTTCTTTATTTGTCACTCGAGCACTAAATCGTATCACTCGTGGACTGTATGAATAACACTCGAGCACTAGGGTTGTCACTCGAGTGTTGCAACTTATATCAGATACATGATAGCTCAGATCATCGCACTTCCTCTCACTCGAAGCATCTCTTCACTCGACAGCCACACCTCTTCATTTTCGATCGTCTCCCACCGATTGAACGCCTCGAGTCTACTCAAGTTAGAGTTGCAACTCTTCAATCTTCACTGAAAGGTCAGATTTTTCATCATTTTCCTTTCTCTTGCCTCTTTCATTTGCCCTAACCGAAGAGTACTCCCTAAAGGCAATATTTTCCCTATTCTACTATTCTTTGATTCATTTCTGAATCATGGCTAGAACAAAGCTTCCCCAAACTTCCCAAAAATGTCCAACGCCTTCACCTAATCATTCCATTGCCAGTTTGTGAGATTCTCCTATGGCAACTCATTCATCTCCATCTCCAACTCCTTCACTATCCTCTACTCTAACTCTACCTCCAAAGCCTAAGATCACAAGAAAAGAAGCTAAGAAGCTTCATCCTAAGCCTAAGATGGCTAAGAAGGATCAACCTCTACCAAAGAAACAGAAGGGAGTTGTCTTTAAAGAACCAGTTGTCACTCATTCTCAATCGAAAGAATTAAAGGGAGGAGGAAAGAAGAAGGACACAGAGCAACCTCAATAATCTTCCTCCTCTGATGACTCTTTCAATATGTAGCTCCGGGAAGCAATGGAAAAGTCCAAGCTCGATGCCTTGGTTGGCAAGATTGCCCCCCAAGCTGGTGCCTCGAGCTCTCATCATGTTGACCAAACTAGTGCAGCTGCTTTAGGAGTACCTTCTACTTCACAGGCTCTAGAGGAAGAACAAGTCACAAATCCTCCAGAAGGCTTCAATGTTAAGGAACTGAAGCCACTTGTTCCGAAGGTATATGACTCTAAGTTTACTCATAGACATTTCTACCCTATAGTTTAAATGGACTTAGATTATATTAAGAAAAGTTGTAGTCTGGATTTTCAACCTTTCCTTGGTTATTATGACCCCTGGTTGAATATACATCTTCCATATTCTCCTACTATTGTGGGAAACTTTTACTGTAGTCTAAAAGTCCATAACATAATGTCTAGAGCTGAAGAGTTGATACAAGAAGGAATGTCTACCACTGTTAGAGGTCAACATATTATGATATCTCCTTCTACTATAAATGATATCCTTGGTTATGTTGCACCCCTTTTCGAACCTCCTACACTATCTGCTAATGAAGCCTTCCAGCATTTAAGGCTAAATGATCCTATAGGCCCTCTTAACTTTAAGCCTATTAACATGCCTAATTCTATTCATGCCCTTCATTACATATACACCTGCAACATTGTTAATAAATCCAAAAACTACACCCATTTTGATCAGAGAGACCACTATCTTTTGGCTTTTTTCCTAACTAGTCAATGAAGAAATGTGGGGGAGCTTATCTTTGGTGAAATGAGAAGGTTTAGATTTTCTTCATCAAAATCCACCACAATTCCATATCCTCAACTTGTGTCTCTCATCCTAAAGCATAACAAAGTGTGGTAATCGGAGGGAACTGAGAGGGTAATCATTCCGAGGTTTGGCAAGACATAATTGACACATATGGTATCAATCTTCCTGTGAGCCAAACCAGGGCTACATCTCATAGAGAAGACACTCTATCAAGAGGAGATGAGGCTCAGTCTTCTGCACCTAGCCCAATTCCACCTCTATCTTTTCTAAATGATTCTCTACCAAGCTATCTGGCCGAATTGATCAATCAAGCTGTGACTTGCCTGAAAAAGAAATTGTTGAGCGAATATGAAAACTTAGTAGACAAGCTAGAAACTGAAGTCTCAAGATTGGTGGATAAGGTTAATGCCAATTTTGATATGATGTACAAGGCACAAGAAGATCAGTCTCAAAGAATCACTGATATGGAGATCTACTTGCGTACTCATCTTCCAACCGCTTCTACTGAGGTGCCTTCAGAGTCTACTCCTATTACGGCCTCACCTTCCCAGCCTCAGACACATGTACTTTTCATTGACCCTCATTCAAACATTGATGTCACTTATAAACGACCATCATCCTCCACACCTGTAGCTACTGCTCCTCAGCCATCATCTCCACCTTTTGTACCTAAGCCATTTGACCTATCTACCTCCATGGTGATATATACCCCACCATTTGATCTTACTTTCCCTCAGCCCCCTTCTGCTGATGGAAAAACGGGGGAGAAGGATATGTGATGGTTTTGAACTACTCTGATCTGATATAGGAGATTTTGGTTTAAGGGGGGAGTATTGGTAGATTTTCTATATTGGGGTAGGTATTTTTGTAATTGAACTTTTCTGTTTGGATGTACTTGGGTTTCATGGGGAGATGTTAGTTTACTAGTGTACTCTGCAAGTTAATTTATAGAAGAATATACTCTTCACTAGAGTAAGGATCAGTGTACTCGAGTGAGGCCCCACATCACCTACAAGTGTAAAATCACACTCATGATAAAATGGGGTACTAGTGTTATCTAGAGATGTGGGTTCATAATACAAAGTACAAGTGCACTTGAGTAAGAGGATATGTGCTCGAGTGAGGACCCACATCACTCACAAGTGTAAAAATGTATACTCTCAAAATCTCATGGAAGTGCAGCACAAAAATAGAAGTAGAAAAGGAAATATGAAGATGCACTCGAGTGAGACCAGGGTGCACTTGAGTGATGCTCTATCAGAAGCCAAAGCGCAACAGACTTACATCATTCAATCCAAACATTGTTTAAAATTATTTATTCATTCTACTTTCACTTGTTATTATTATTTAACATCATTTAACATATATTATAAGTGTGAAACATGAGTTTGATCGTTTGAATTAGAATGGCACAGAGGAAGTCAAACAGTGGCAAACAGAATCATTACGACCAACCAAGCACATACCTACCAAGATATCTCGTTCAAAGATTTCAAATGTACGCATGCTGTTTCACAGAAAAATGCTCTACGCCATAATGATTATTATTCAACAGGCTAAATCAACTGACATAAATGTAGAACTTCAGAGACCATCAAGTACAACTAAGAATAAGGCGATGCGGACTGTTGCAGTAATGATTGAGGATTGTGATGAATGGAGAATAAAATTACACCTATAGTGCACCATTGATGAACATGAAGTACTCGAGGAGATGGTTCCAACGGCACCATAATCGCTTGAAACAGAGCTCGGATGAGGGAGAAATAAAGGAAAGAAGCTGGTGGGTCACGACGGACCCACCTGAGCTTCGGCCGTATCACGACAACCTAGCTGGAGGTTGAAGAAGGGGAGGGGGCTAAAACGGCGTCGTTTTGGCCAGAACCCCCAAAACGCGTTGTTTCACTAAGTAAAGTGATGACGTTTTTGCACTAGCCGAAACAACGTTGTTTCGACCAGTGGGAGACGCTGCGTTTCAACTAAGTAAAACGTAGCATTTCGGGTCAGTCTGACCCCGAAACCCAGTCAAACGATAATGGGCTGGTTTACCCAACCCGAACCTGCCCAACCCGATTTCCAAAAAATATATATATTTTATTATTAAATTTTTTTTTTGAAGCAATGCACCTTTGTGGCGCGTGGGAGCCACCTCTAGGCCATATTGGCCAAGTTAGGACACCATTGGACTCAGTACGTTGAGACAAGTCCAATGACTTTGTCACCGTGTCGAAAGGATGTCTCCAAGGCGGCATGTAGTCTTCACGTGCCACCTCCCGAGAGTGAAACTTCTTTGTTTCTTATTTTTCATGAATGTTTTCACCCAGCAAGCTTTTGAGGGCGCGTAGGGGCACGTGCAAGGGTATTTTTGGGATGTGTTTTGCCTTAAAAATTTATAAATTCATGATCTTCAAATGGGTATGCTATTTGTCTTTTTTGGAAATTATTCAGAATATTTTGTATATGTTTTTTAGTTGTTTTTTACCTAAAACTATTTAAAATAAATTTTGAAAATTGTTTTTCTTTGTGATGAACAATTTTTGGTCAGATATGACAAGTATTCAGACTGACCATTCCTTTGATGGGACCCCCCTGAATATTCTCCAGCTTCTGATGATGAAAAAGTGGTAAAGACCTCAAGAGGAGTTGGGAGCACTAACAATAAAGGTCACCCTTTGTCACTACAAGACTCCAACACACTTAATGAGGTGAAACAAGAAGAGAAAGTGAAGTTCATATTTGATGAATTCGAAGAGGAAGAGGTTGATAGACCAAGAACTAGTCTTCTAATCAAATCTCTTGCTCTGAAAAAGATGCTGATAAATATATTCAAATCAAGAGCGTATATGGGGTCATTTGTGGATATGGAAGACAAGTCACTAATGCCAGTGATACTGAGTTCTATACAAGAGCTATGGTGGAATACCCTGAGCAAGTGACAAAGAGGGGTCATCTCCATGGCCTAGGATTTTGGAAAAACGTTTTCAAGAGAGGCTTAAATAATATAGATGGAGGAGCTCATAGAGCCAAGGCTAGGAGAACCTTATTAGATTTTGGCATTGATGTACCTCGTTATTGAAACTTGATTATCCTTGTTATAGTTTGCTTATTTTGAATTTGTTTTTCATTGCAACTTATATGAACCTCTCATAGATTATTGCTTAATGAATAAATTATTTTTGAATTATTTATTCTACTTGCTTATGATGCTTTATTTGAGTGGGAGTATTTTCGCCTGGAATTATGTTTTATTGAAAATTCAATTAATGGGGATATGTTTGAATAAGAATAGAAATTAAGAAAAATGAGCGGCAAACTAGAATGAGTGGGATGGGGGTCAACCTAGTTGATTCGTAAACACAAAGCTAGCAAACTCTCATTTTATTAATTTCTCTTCTTACTTAAACAAGAGATTGAATCTCTAATGAAATTGCATATCTAATGAAAATGCATGTCTATGTGACAGAAAAGTGGCTCAAATGACAAGTAAGACTTTTGTTGCTGATCTCGTTAGAGGGGACAACCTACATGGTGAGAACTTCGGCATGTGGCGCGGTAAAATCTCATATGTCTTGGAGGAACAAGATGTCATGGACGCCTTGACTGTTGTGCTTCAGCAACCCGATGTTAATGCATCATGAAGGGAACAATAAGCTTTTTGCAACTTGGAAAAGAAAGGATACCATTGCTCGGATAACAATGCTTGCGACAATGACCGACGATGTGATATGTCAATTTGAAGGACATGTTACTACCTCAACCATGTGGATAGCACTAAAACAGGAGTTGGGTCCAAACACTACCATAAGGCAGGAGAAAAGGCTGGATGGTAAGTGCAAGTTGTTGTGAGTCAGGAGGAACACTTTCTGAAGCACAGTAAGTGCAAGTTGTTGTGAGTTCACTCCCTGCAAGCTGGGATTACATGAAACACACCATAACTCACAACAATACCATCAAAACCTTTGCTAAAGTTGATCGTCACATCCAATTAGAGGATGACCGTATGTACAGTGCAAAGACCAATGGTCAAGTACTCTTAACTGAAGAAAAAGGACCTTCATCCTAAAAGCGAAAGCCCAATAAAGGCAAGGGACCCTAAAAGAAGAAGGGGAACCCAAGGACAAAGAAGGATAAGAATGCCTTCAAGAAGAACAAGAAACCTGCAAAGAAGCAAGAGCTTTCCAAGGTCAAGTGCTACTCTTGCAAAAAGAAAGGCCATTTTGCCAAAGATTTCCCTGAGAAGACAAGGTACTATGTAATAACCCTTCTCATTTTTCTGAGGCTAATCCTGTGTGGGTTGTAGACTCAGAAGCCACAGACCATGTGAGTAGAGATCGTGGGAACTTCATGGAGTTTCGCAGGCTACCAGCTAGAAGCAAATGGCTTTACGTTGGGAACAATTCGATGGTAGAAGTCAAAGGGATCAGCACCTGTAAACTGACTTTACAAGGTGGGTGAACCCTAATTTTGCAATATGCCCTCTATGCTCCGGAGATCCGACGAAACTTTGTGTCTATTATTTCTTTAGTTAAATTTAGTTTTAATGTTAACTTTCATGATCAAATTGTTGTGACCAATTTTTTTCGGATTTGGTTGTATTTCGAATGGTTTCTTTGTTTTAATGAACTATGATTTTGATTCTAGTCATTGCTATGCGATTTCATCTAATGATAATTATGACACATGGCACACCAGATTAAGACACATTAGTCAAGAACGCATGACCAAACTAGCAAATGAAGGATTGCTAGGGAAAGTGTCAAAAAATGAAATGTCTTATGTGAACATTGCCTTGCTAGCAAAAGCACAAGGAAACCCTTCAGACAAGCAACTACAGCAGAACATCCTCTTAAACTAATACACTCAGATATCTGCGGACCTATGAGTGTGAGGGCACGACATGGAGCGTGGTACTTCATTACATTTATCGATGATTGTTCGTGATATGGACATGTATACTTGATCTCTCACAAGTCTAAAGCTTTAGAATGCTTTAGGAAGTACCTTAATCTAGTTGAGCATAAACTAAACTGCAAGGTTAAAGCCTTAAGAACTGATAAGGTTGAGAGTACCTCTCAGAATAGTTCAAAATGCTCTGTGATGAAAAGGGAATTGTCAAACAGCTGACAATCCCTAGAACCACCCAATAAAATGGGGTGGCCGAGAAAAGGAATAAAACTCTTCTCGATATGGTTAAGTCAATGATGTCACAAGCCGAACTACAAATTTCATATTAGGGCGACGTATTATTGATTGCGACATTAATACTTAACCAAGTGGCTTCCAAATCAGTCACTTCTATGCCTTATGAGCTGTGGACAGGACGTAAGCCGGATCTAAGTGTCTTACGACCATGGGGATCGGCCACCTATATACACAACTCGTCTCACAAATATGGAAAGTTGGGACCTAAAGGCAAGAAATGTATCTTTATAAGATACTCCGAGCAATCAAAAGGATATGTCTTCATTAGTGAAAATGAGGATGACTCAATGACTAAGATAGAGTCAAGAGACACAGTATTCTTATAAATAAATTTTCCTAGCAAAGGAAGCCTTAATCAAACTGAAACTCTATATGAAAGTGAGGAAGTTGAAGGCACTACTCAGATCACTGACCCGAGTGGGAGAAATAAGTCATTTTCACAATGTGGAAATGATGTTCAACCACAGGAAGAGAATCCTAAAGAGCTTCCACCCCGAAGAAGCCAAAGGGATAGAATCCCTAGAAGATGCTTCTCTATTGAAGGGGAAGTACTCATTGTCAACCCAGAAGATAATGAGGAAGATCCAAAAGAAATTAAAGAAGCGCTAACCGGACCTACTAAGGAAAAATGGTAAAAGGCCTTGGAAGAGGAGATGAATTCCATGAAAGCTAACTAAGTTTGGGAATTGGTTGACCTGCTACCTGGCCGAAAGGCATTTGGGAACAAATTGGTTCTCAAATATAAATGAAAGGCAAATGGATCTATTGACAAACCCAAAGTGCGCTTGGTGGCTAAGGGGTACACCCAACGAGAAGGAATAGATTATGAAGATACCTTTTCACCAGTGGTGCGTTTTAACTCAATAAGACTTATACTTGCCATAGTGGCAAGTATGGACTTGGAGTTACATCAAATGGATGTAAAAACCAAATTCCTTAATGTAAAACTAGATGAGGAAATATATATGGAGAAAACTGAGGGCTTCATAGAAAAGGGAAGTGAACAAAAGGTTTGCAAACTCCTAAGGTCCATCTACGGACTAAAACAATCATCTAGATAGTGGTATCTAAGATTTCAAGAGGCAATAACCTCATTCAACTTTGAAATGATCGAAGAAGACCACTGTGTCTACATAAAGCGGTTTGGAGATGATTTTGTGATCTTGTCTCTTTATATAGATGATATACTCCTAGCCGGAATAAGTCTTAAGGCAGTTAAAATAATCAAGGATTGGTTATCCTTGAACTTTGAGATGAAAGACATAGACAAAACAGAATATATCTTGGGAGTCAAGATAAAGAGGAACCATTCAAAAAGATTGCTATCCTTGTCACAAAAGACATACATAGCAAAGATCTTAGAACGATTCAATATGAGAGACTACAAGCCTATGGATACCCCTGTGATCAAAGGACACCACCTCAGCACAGACATATGGCCTATGGATGAATATGAAATAAAGTGCATGAAAAGAGTCCCATACTCGAGTGCAATTGGAAGCTTGATGTATGCTATGCTATGTAGTAGACCAGACATATGCTTTGTGGTTGAACTTGTGAGCCATTTTCAATCCAACCCAGGAATCAAGCATTGGAAACCTTTGAAGAGAATCATGAGGTATCGAAAGGGAACCATGGATTACGAGCTATGTTACCAAGGTAGAGATATACATCTAGTAGGATACTCTAACGCTGACTGGGCGAGAGATATAGATGAACGACACTCAACCTCAGGGTATACGTTCCTCTTGAACAATGGAGCAATTTCCTGGAGCAACAAGAAATAGACCTGTGTATCTCTGTCCTCCATGGAATCGGAATACATAGCTTGTTTTGCTGCTGTTCAAGAAGCTGTATGGCTTAAGAGATTTATAGAACGTCTAGGAATGAAAGGTAGAAAGGAGGGTCCTATTTTGATATATCGTGATAGTTAAGCCGCAATAGCCTATGCTAAGGACCCTAAAGACCATAGTATGACAAAGCACATAGACATTAAATATCATTTTGTAAGAGGCATGATCACTAAGAAACAAGTGATCGTTCAATACCTTTCCAGTTATAAGATGTTAGATGATCCCCTTACGAAGGCTATTACCATAAACCCTTTTGTTAAGCATGTAAATGCATTGGGTATGCGTAGAATATAATGTATTGAACGTTATTTTTCAAAGCAATAAAATGATGCATTTTCAGTTTTTCAAATATATTGCGTATATATTAGTACATAGGCATAAGGTATGCAATTCCATATGTCGTACAGGTAAGGAAGGTTGGTTCACTCACACGTACAACAGTCTTCCCATGATTTGCAGGGTCGTGGGATGATAAGACAAGTAAATGATCACTATGAGATGAGTAAGGAAGATCTTTGTGTTAGAGCAAGCGTTTCACCCAAGAGGGGGGGTGAATTGGGTGATACTTAAATTTCGTTGCAAATATAAAATTTGACGTTGAAATTAAAACAGTAAAGAGTGAGGAGAAATATCACCGAAGTGTACACCGAGAGTTATACTGGTTCGGCCACAACCACTTTGACCTACGTCCAGTCCTTAGAGTTTCTCTGAGAGTTTCATTATAACTTCCAAGATTCAGTGGGTTCTTGGCACCTCAGTACAAGCAAGTTCCTACATCTGGACACTCGCTCCCCCTTACAAGTTGTAATTCAATCCCAACTCAAGGTTCCACAACCTTAAGTTACCTCAATAACAAATATTGAGTTTGAATGAAATATCTCTCTCAAGAGTGAATAAGAATCACTGAAGCATAGAGTTTCTAATACAACGTAAAAACAGAGTAATGATAGGTTTGAGTGTAATCTTGTTGTTGTATGTGTTTTCTGTGTATTTCTCTGTTTGGATGTTCCCATATATATAGATATGTTGGTGATGACCGTTGGAACATTTTCTTCTCGTCCGTTGGAGAGTGCGCAGCCACTATTGACTTTTCCAGTTTTTTGAAAAATATCCGTTGACGGTGGTTGGCATTTGAACGTTTCATTTGACTTCCATTACTTGATATGATTTCTTCATTGTTTATCTGTAAATAGACTAAGAATACTAATACAATGAAATATTAATCATATAGGAAATAAATCAATGAACGTTTGAATGATTTCTAAAATTCTGGGTTTGCTTACTCGAGTAGTTACTCGAGTATCCCTTGAAGTTTACTCGAGTACTTACTTGAGTATCATCGGGAAAATTTTGATCAACTGCAAGTCAACAGACAAATTTAAGATTATTCGGGTAGTGCATGGAATAATCAATTTTCAAACCTTTGGAAATGTATGTTTACTCGGGTACCTACTCGAGTAATACACTCACAACTTTATGAGTTACTAGGGTACCAACTCGAGTAATACACTCACAACTTTATGAGTTACTCGGGTAATGACTTGAGGTTTTCCTTGAAAATGTCTCTACATACTCGGGTATCTACTCAAGGAATCCACTTAAAAGAGATCATTAAATACTTGCATATCAGAGGAATGACTCGAGGAAAATGAGATAGAACTATATCAAGTTAATCGGGTACCACCTTCAAGTTTTCACTTTCTTCAGAGAGTTACTCGAGTAGCTACTCGAGTAAATGTTGCAGTGGTACAAAATGCCGAGAGCACCATTTTTTTAGAAACAGAGTTACTCGAGTAACTACTCGAGTATCATTGGCAGGTAAAAGATTTTCACATGGTTACTCGAGTAGCTCCTCGAGTAACATTGGCAGGCCGAGAGCAACTCCAAGTTGTTACCTTGTTACTCGAGTAACATTGGCAGGCCGAGAGCAACTTGAAAATACTTACAGTATTACTCGAGTACCTACTCGAGTAACGTTGGCAGGTTACTGGAAGGTGCTTCTGGTTACTTCAAGTTTTGGCTCATTACTCGATTACCTCCTCAAGTAATGCCTTAGAAAATTTGCTTCTGATCAAGTTTCTCAGCATTTTCTCTTGGAATTTCTTCATTACTCCACTGCTTACTTCAAGTGATGCTTGTCCCTGTTATTACTTTGTTCAAACTTATTTATTATTCAATTCTTCTTCATACCATTCTTTTGTTATCATCAAAACATGAGATCTAACACTTTGCACTTGAGTCGCCTTAGTTGAACTGAGATGAGATCCGTATGTATATACATACATCATGGATCAAGGCATGATTACAAAGGATGTATCATCAGACCTGTAGCCAGGCAAAGGACTCAATTTTACAAATGAGGTTTCAAAAGGGAATGATTGTAAAAATGAAGTTTTGGGTCTGATGCTAAGTACATTTGAACTAAGAGAATGACTGCAATATGCTAAGTACACCATTACAAAATCACCATAGCATGCAATTCATATTGCATGTGCTTAAGAGAATGACTGCAATATGGGACGTAGGTGAAAGATCCTTGGTTCACTATAGTGTGAGTCCCAGGAAGGAAAAATCCTTCTATGATGCCCTCAGGACCTAGGAAGACATCATGAAAACCTGACTTGGGGCTAGCTACTTTAGCTGAAGCACTATGATCACACACAATTCGATCAGATGGGTAAAAGCTAGGAAAGCGACCAAGTCAGGACAATCGATGTTTATAGTCAAAAAGGAAGGTTTATCTTGAAGTACACTTTTTGCAGTGGCATCTGTGACATGTCCCTTATAGGTTATAGGAAAAACCAGTAAGTGTGGATACCACACGCATGGTAGGCAATCTGGGTCAAAAACAAAAACAAACGAAACTCTGACTCGAGAGGGATCAGATATGCCACGAGTTGAGTGTATGGACAGACCTAGGGCATGTAAGGCAATAATTTATAGGTTCACGAAGGCTATCCTTAGATGTTGATCCAATATCAAGGATTTCTAGTATCACAAGCACCAAAGGTTCGGAAGATGTTGTGCCCACATGGTCACAGCAGACACCAAGTATGAAACAAGAAGAAGAAGTAGTCGCATGATGGGTGGCCCGTCAAGTACGAGTGGGAGATGTTGGACTTTGGGTCCAAATCCGCCCTTGATAGATCAGACTATTTGACTAAGGACATAAGTGGCCTTATCAAATAAGAAATCAATTAGCATTAATTATGGCTTGGTAAATAAGTCGGTATTAATTGTGGAATTGTTAATTGAGGAACAAGTCACCATAATTAGGAAATTAATTGAGAATCAATTGATTTAATTACCATCTTAGAGGGCAAGAAAGGATGCACACGTTTCCTAATTAGTGGCCACTCTAAACCACTATAAATAGGGTGTGCCTCTTCAATTGCAAACCACCCCTACTATTGAGCTTTCTAGCATTCTCTTCTCTTCTACCATCTTGCTTGTTTTGGTGCACTGCTGTGCCAATCCATATTAGACTCTAGTAGTCTAATATTTGTGTGGGCTCTCAATACCAGGATCCGACTCAACCCGGTACGCATTTCTTCTCTCCATCTAGTCTAATTATTGCTTTAGCAACTATAGTTACTTTCATGTTACAAACAATAAAGTTGGCATTACCAAAGGAAAATTGAAAGATTCTAACCTGTGTGGCCAATTATCCCAAGATCCCTCCACACACACATGGCTACCACCATAATGCCATGTTATTATGATAGGTATTTGTCAATCTGTTTGTTGATCTACAATTCCATGGCGTTTATTTTACTGTACATGATTGAGAAAAGGCGGGACGTTACCCCTTGGCAATGGGGCAACAGCAACCTGTAAAGTACAAAGAAGAATGACACTGATGAAACTAACACATTTGGCAAATATATAGCAATTTAGAAAATAATATGTTTTTGGTGTCCCTTGATGGACTACAACATGAATAGCCTGAAAGCTGTGGCAACATATATATATTGATGTTAATATACACAAATCATGTAATACCCCGAATTTTGAGACTTGAGGCTAAAGAATAAGCCTGAGATAAGTGGACTGCTAAGCCCCAGTTTAGCAAGATCCCAAATTGTGATTAAGGGTTAATGACTCCAAAAGTGGATGTGGTTAGTGATAAATAACCCTTTTGGAGATTATGGTGTGATTTGGCACCCGATATGATTTGTATGTGATGTGAGCAGCGCTGAAACCCTGTATTTAAGTTCAATTATGGATTAACATCTAAATTGACTTAAAATAGAGGGGAGGGCGCATTGTGGTAGAAAAGGAATGATATGGTGTTTTTGGTGGTGATTCAAGAGGAATTGCCATAATCAGGGGAAAAATGGTAAAGTTACCACCAATTGGTCAGTTATCGAAGAGGGAACTCATTGGTAACTTCAAGATCAATGGTTGAGATTGATTTTTGTAGAGATTAAGTGGGTGGAATCCCATGTGTGTGGGTTCATATGAACTCATAGAGATGGAATGAGGGTGTGACAAGTGTCACAATGTAAGCCCTTGGATTGGTCAATTTGTCAACTCTTCCCTCTCTCCTCTCCTCCCTTATTTGGACGTCCAAATGGTCAAATGAGGGCCAAAATATGACCCTCTTCATCTTCTTCATCTCTCTCCTTAGCTTCCATGAACGCCCAAAGTGGAGGAGGAAAGAGAAAGAATCAAGGTGAGATTTAGCTTGTTTGTTGGCCTCTAATGTTCTAATCACCTTCTATAAAGTTGTTCATAGTGATGAGAGCTTCATCTCTATGGTTTTAGATTCTTGATTGGAGGTGTTTGATGGCTTAAGGAAATTTGGAAAGATGAAGAATCAAAGAATTGGTTTGGGAAAGAGGAAGAGGTGAGTATTTGAAGCCTTTTGATCTAAGGTTTGTGATTTGTGGATGAGTTTTGTGAATGGTGAATTTTGCCCTGATTTTGGTAGAATTGTGAAATTCATGAATTGTCATGTGTTTTGTGTTGAAAATGGTGAATTGTGGTTAAATTGATGCCATAGTGTGTTTTGGTGTCATTCGAATTGGTTTGAGAACTTGGAATGAAAAGAATGGTAATGTGGTGTTTGTGTTGTGATTTGTGATGACATGTTGTGATTGTTGGTAAAACATGTCAATATAATGTGAATTTTGTTGTTTTGGTGTTTCCAATGGATTCCTTGTGAAAATTTGTGTGGGAATGATGTTTGGTATGAAAATGGAACCATTGGAAGCCAAATTGCAAAAACTGGAATTCTGTCTTTTGAAACTCTGTTCTGGACAGTCTTCTTGTGTTGCCCTTTTGAATGGACAAATGATGATAGAAAATTCTGAAACTTTCCAGTCTTTAATTTCACATCCCATGCTTCAAAATGGACATATAAATTGTGTCATTTCGTTTTGTGAACTGGGATTTATGTTTGCCCAAAGTTTGAGGTCGAAACTGGGTTTGATTCTGGAGCAGTAGTGGATTTTGGGGAATTCTGTATTTTTGTGGTGATTTCCAATAATAGATCATATTTTTCCTATGAATAGGACTTAAATAGCATTCATTTGGCTTTGGAATCACCTCATTTCTATTTTTTTGGAATTAGTTATGAATTTCCTAAGTTGCCTTGGCTGCAGTAGAAAATCCTGGATGCAGCACAAAAGTTTCTGTGCACGTTTTGGCCGCAGCAGAAATTCTTGGCTGCAGCCAAAAACCTTCTGTGCGCGTTTTGGCTGCAACCAGAGGGTTCTTGGCTGCAGCCAACCCCCATTTTCAGTACTTGGTGATTTTGAAAAGTGATTTCCAACCTAGTACGTCCCAATCCTTTCAAGCTTTTGTTGAGCTTATTATTAGACACTTAAGGGACTCAAATGACAACCAACTTTAAGTGTAATGAAAGTAGAGATTTGTAATAGAGAATAAACCTATGTCCTTACTTTGGTTATAGGTTTGATGTTCGCCCTGATCGTGGTTCGATATTCACCTGGTTGTGAGTAAGCGGTGCTGGAGCTTACGTGGAAAGAATAAGTGTAGGGAACATATCTCTCCTGCATGTATTTGAAATCTGTTTTAGTGTAACTCACAGCCAGATACATCACTCGAGCGACGACTAGAGTAATATGAAGTGAAAAGAAGAGTTACTCGAGTCAGCACTCGAGTAACTTGCCACAAGGAAATGAGTTGCTCTCGGCCATGTAATCCTGCCAACGTTACTCGAGTAAGCACTCGAGTAATCAGGGAAATCACTTCCAGTTGCTCTCAGCCTACCAACATTACTTGAGTCAATACTCGAGTCCCCTGCTTCAAGAAATGTGTTGATCTCGGCATTTCAATCCTGCTAATATTACTCGAGGAGCCACTCAAGTAAATCATTGTGGTAAACAAAACTTGAAGGTAACACTCGATTAATCTGCAATGTTATTATCAAACTTCACTCGAGGCACCACTCAAGTATGCAGGTATGAAAATGTTCTATGCCAAAGAATTGAATGAGATTACTCGAATCAGTAATCGAGTGATCTGCAGAGTTATTTACAATGCACTTGAAGTATCCACCCAAGTAAGCTACGCAGAAAATAGATGTTCACTCGAGGCGGCACTCGAGTAAACAGGTAAGCAAAACTTGAAGTGCTCTCAGCTTGAAATCCTGCCAACATTACTGGAGTGAAGCATCAAGTAATCTGCCGGATTATTTGGAAGACCACTCAAGTAGCCACTCGAGTAATCAGTAAAGAAAACTTATGTCCACTCGATTGACCTCTCGAGTAATCAGGTATTTCAAAGGTTTGTAATTTGCTTTACTCTGTGCACTACCCGAGTAATATGATATATTAATTCTTTGCCAAGTTTTTCATCAAGTTACTCGAGAAACCACTCTAGTAAATAGCAGGATCACTCGAGTAATCAAACCCAGAAATTCAGAAATCATTCCAACGTTCATTGATGTGTTTCCTATATGATTAACCCTTCATTGTATTAGTATTCTTAGCATATTCGCAGATAAACAATGAAGAGATCTTACCAAATAAGGAAAGTCAAATGCAACGTTCAAATGCTACCTACCGCCACCTACCGCAAACGGATATTTTTCAAAATATGGAAAAGTCAACAGTGGCGACACACACTCTAACGAACAAGAAGAATATGTTCCAACTATCATCATCAATACATCTATATATATATGGGAACATCCAAACAGAGATGAGAACTAGAACACACACAAACGCATTATCAAGTTCAAGCTCAATACTCTGTTTTTGCACATACTTGTAATTCTGTAATTCAGTGATTCTTATCCACTCTGTAAGAGAAATATTTCATTCAAACTCAATATTTGTTATTGAGGTAACTTAAGGTTGTGGAACCTTGAGTTAGGATTGGATTACAACTTGTAAGGGGAGCGAGTGTCCAGGCGAAGGAACTTGCTTGTACCGAGGTGCCAAGAACCCACTGAATCTTGGAAATTATAGTGAAACTCTCAGAGATGCTCTGAGGACTGGACGTAGGTCAAAGTGGTTGTGGCCAAACCAGTATAACTCCCGGTGTATACTTCGGTGATATTTCTCCTTACTCTTTACTGCTTTATATTCACCGTCAAGTTTTATATTTGCAACGAAATTTTTAGTATCACCCAATTCACGCCCCTTCTTGGGTGAAACGCGCTCTAACAATTTATATATCTTCCTTTCATGATCTTAATTTTCAACATATCATATAGAGAGGATGACTTTGATTTGTGTAATAAATTTAATACTTGATGGCACTAACCATTCTCCTTGCAAGAATTCTTTTACTTATAGCAGGAGAATTTGCTCTATGCTAAATCATTCCTCAACACACTAAAAGGAGAATATATCAACTTTGAGGAAAGATGATTTAATACTGGATGCAACACTCAAAGCAACAAAAGGCACAAATCAGGACGATTTTGGTAGCATTATAAGGAAGGCTATTCCTAAGCTTCCTTTTGAGCACACTTTAGAATCTACCACTAAGCCAACTATAGTTCACTCCTATAAACTTGATTCATCAGAGTTACACATCAAAAGTATGGTGAACACAACATCATGGATCTACACAACAAGAAAAGAAGGAAATGGACTTCATGGATCAATCATCAACTTGCTAAATCCAAATGAGCATTTCTAAACCCTCTCTTTATCTTTCGAGAATACTTTTCATATCTTTGATTTTAATTTGCCTTGATGTTTTCTTGAAAACCTTTCCAAATTGTTTCAAATTTTTTTCATGAAAATTATTTTTCATTTGCATCAAATTATTAATGAAAGTACCATCAAATCGAGAGAGAGAAAATTTTCATGACACATTTACTTCTATACAAACATTTCTTCCTTTCCTAAAAAGCAGTAAGGCCCATAGACCAGCATGCCATCAAACCGGTTGTACCAACTGAGCCGACCTAACATCTAAACCCCTGAAGGGGCATGTGGTGCCTACAACTCATGCTGGATTTCACGCTGGTGATAATATAGTCAATTATTGTGTCTTACCTATCGGGTTCGATCTTACCAGTACTAATGCATCAGATCCCATCAAAACTCCGTAGTTAAGCGTGTTTGGACGAGTGCAGTACTAGGATGGGTGACCTCCAGGGAAGTCCTTGTGTTGAATCCCTTTTTTCCACGAGCGGAGAACGGATGTGCTTGATCACATCCAGGTCCCTTTTTAACAGATATAATTTAACGAGCCGAGGTCTGACCGTCGCGCATGGCCCACGGCCCCACCGATCCCCACCGGTTAGACAGTTCATCTTGGCCCATGGACCGACATGTTAGGCTGCACTCTCGAGGAATGTCAGACCACGACTGATGCAACAAAAAAGCGGTATGGCCCATGGACCGACATATGGTCAAACCGGTTGGACAGACTGGGGAGGCCTGACATCCAAACCCCCGCAGGGGAAAGCAAGACCTATAGCTCGTGCTGGATTTCACGTCGGTGTTAATATAGTCAATTATGCAGTTAAGCGTGCTTGGGCGAGAATAGTACTAGGATGGGTGACCTCCTGGGAAGTCCTCATGTTGAACCCCTTTTTTGCGCTGGCGTAGAACAGGCATGCTATATGGTATATTGCATATTGCATATTTAATTTTCACATTTTATATGATGGATTATGTGTTGCTTCTGAGATTCCTTGGAATCTCACCCTTTTTCATAAAAAATAAATGTTCCAGCATGAATCAGTGGCTCCAAAGACAAAGTGGTAGACACGGGCGATTGAGATGTGTAGGTCCCAAGATCAGAGTTATATGGTTATATTAGTTTAATTTTAATATTTTGGACAAAATTTGTACATATTATTAAACCCTGCGGGGAAGACTCCTAAATGTAAACTTACAGTTAATATCAGTATATTTGTGCTATTTCTGTATGCCTGTGAACTATGCCTTTATTACTCAACAAATAACGAAATGTAAACGAGTGTTAACAAAAACGAAGGAGATGAAGATCAAAGGAGGAAGGTTGATAGAACTCAATATTTATATCTTTTTATTAATTAATCTTAGGCTTTTGTGGGACTTAATTGAATATTTTGGGCATAATCAAGTGTTAAAGTGAGATTTTAGTGAAAGAATAATTTGGGAATTGATACAAGTTCAGATGATCAATTAAATAGTACAAGTATACACTGTCGTAATCAAGTAATATAGAAGTAAGTAGAGTATCGTTCCCACGAGGATTGAGCACTAAGTACCAAAATGAGTAATTTTAATTCTATTCAGTCGATCGATTAATTGGTGATTGAAAGCACAAAATAAAAGAAAGACAATTAAATATGAATGCAAATGATATGAAAGCAAATATGAGAAAAAGTCCTAGGGATTAGATTTCACTTCACAAATTCCGGATTGAATCACTTATCTATTCTAGCCCAATTTATTTCACATGATTGAAAGTCGAGTTTCCCTAATTTAATTACTAGCCTCTTCCAAGGTCAAGCAATTCTATAATCAATTGCTAATCCAATATATTCCTATATGAATTTAAGCAATTAATTATGCATTAAGATTTATGGAACTCAATAAGACTACACAACTCATATGAATATATTCCTATTTCATATGCAAGTCATGGTTTTAAATATAGGGTCTACACACATGTATCTCCTTCCGGTCTCAACATGCATATTGAAATCATTTAAAAGATGGCCAGTCAATCAAAAGCATTAAGAATAATAATTAAAACTCAATCATGAAGGAGAAATTCAAACTAGATTTAATAAGTTAAGATTCAATCCATCATTAGTAAGCTACATCATCACCCTAGGAAAATGAAAGTTTAGCACATGATAAAATTAAAAACAAAACCAAAATAAATTATATAAAACTAGAATGAAATCCTTAGAAATACTGCATAAACTTGAATATTACAATATCAAACATAAACATACAACCAAAAAATGCATGAAAAATGAAGAAATCTAGCAGTCCATTTAGGAGGTAAAACCTTCCATGTAGGCGGCATGCAAAATGCAATACAAACATAAGCCTTCCAAGATGGAGGCATGCAATAAGTAATAAAATCCTAAGCCTTCCAAGATTGAGGCATACAATACATGAAATTAAATCTAGAAAACAACACAAAGAACTCAGAAATGTTAAAGAAAGATCTCTCCCGGTCAGAGAAGGATCTCTCCCGGTCGGAGAAGGAACCTCTGCTTCTCTTCCTCTCCTCCCCTCCTTGAGCTTGGCCTTGATCTCTATTTATAGGGGGAAAAAACGACCGCTACAGTTTCTGTTGACTGCTACAATGCCTGGCAACTGCTACAGTACTTTTTATTTTTAAATTATTTTTTTTAAATGCTATTTATTCGGAAAAAAAATTTTATTTATCAATCACACCCAAATTTATTATATTAAACGCAAATATCGTCCATAAAATCATCATATAAGGGAAAATAAACATGCAAATATTTTACTTATCAGGAATTAAAGTATTTAAATTGTTATATTTTTAATTAATATTTGTTATTCCCATTATTCTTTAATTGTGAGCAAAATATATTACCTTTGTGAATATACTTTTGTAGGTGATGATGTGGCACAACTTGAGTAGTTAAGGTCAAAGATGATATTTTGGAGCTTAATGAAGGACAAAGTGGAACATCACAAGTACATAATTTATTTTCACATTTTTTCTAAGAGGAGGTTAAATGATTAAGGGCCTTGTTTGGTGGTTGCAATTTTGTGTCTAATGCCAAAACAGATTTTTATCTCTTATCCAAACATACCTTTAAATCATTTAACCTAGTGAATTGAAGAAAGAAAAGGAGTGGGGACCATTGGTTTTAAGAGTGGCGGCTGAATTATTTGGAAGGCAATTAGACCGAAATGAAAGACATGGAAGGGCTGAACCGAATTAGGATAATGGAAGAAATGAAAAAGAAAGAGCTGGACCGAATTAATAAGAGGAGGGCTGACGTGTGTGAAGAGTGAATAGAGACACACGACACAAAAAAAGAAAGGGGGCCAGCAGCAAATAAAAGGGAATTAAAGAGAGGGAGGCGAGAGGATTGGAAGGGAGAGGGAAAAGTCAAGAGTGGCGGCTGTGTGTGAATTTCTGGAGTTATGACTTCCTCCTCTTCAACTTCAATGTCCACTTGCTCATCTTGCTTTGGTCCCGTTGTGCTCGAGCTAGGCATGTTCGAAAGCACCTTACCACTTCTCAAATGAATGGCCTTACATTCTTCTTTTCCACCCCGCTTCGGATTAGGGATGGTATCACTTGGAAGACTGTTTCGAGCCATGGCATTTACTTGTATCGCTAATTGTCCCACTTGAACTTCAAGGTTCGTAATAGCAGATTCATGAAGAGAAAAGGTAGCCTTACTCTCACCCCTTGAAGATTCCACCTCTGATAAGATACGGCCAACATCTTGTCCGTCTTAGATTCTTCTTCTTTTACAGGAGCTTGCCTTGATGGCATTGGAAAACCCGGTGGAGGAACCGGCTTGGTGCCAGAAGTAGACTCATGAGGAGGATTCAAGGTGTTACCTTGACTCCAAGAAAAATTGGGGTGAGCTCTCCAAGCACGGTTGTAAGTTTGTGAGTATGGATTTCCTTGAGAAGGTTGAAATTTGCCCATATAGTTGACAGATTTAGTGCCCATGTAGAGAGGACAATTATCAGGCATGTGGACATCATTGCATTGATCACATATAATCGGAGTGGATTGAACAGAATGCACACCAGGAGCATTGCCCTTATGTATTTGAGACTCTAAGACAACAAAGCGTTTGTTCAACGCGGACAAAATTGTGGCAATTTGTGATGAAGAGTCTTCTTTTGTATTGAGTAGGGCTGGGGTAGTTCTCCTATCATTGCCTTGGGTGTTGTTTGCAGATAATTGATCCAAAAGTCTAAACACCTCATTGACAGGCACATTCCGGTAACCTCCATTAGTTATAGAGTCCACCATTCAAATTTGACTGAAAATATGTCAGTTTATGGGAAATTATGAAACTGTTGTTTGACAGTGATTTTGCAAAAACTGAGGTAAAAAATGGATTCCTTGGACAAAAATATGTTAGATTAGTCTGGATCAAAATTTCTTAAAAAGTATAGTTGTACCGGGTATGGTAGGGCCAAGACCAGGTTCCCAGGGGCATTTTGATAATTTTTCATTATAGACTAATATAACCACTAAAAATACTATGGAAGTCTTTAAAGTGGTACATGAATGGGTTTTACCCTAATTCTTGTATATTTGGAATTTTAGGACCGGAATAATCGCCCGAGCCGTTGGCACGTAATTCAAGGAACTATTCTTGTGTACAAAAAGGGACATAAGATAGTAACACTTTCTTTTATATACTATGTAATAATTTGTATGCTTTGTGTATACCATCTTTTGCAACATGATAGTGCTGAGGGCACACGACTTAGCTGTGATAAGGGATCCAGTGATGGTACACTCGGATAAGCTAGGGTCTAAACATGTCATTGGACCATGGACATGAGTTAAGCAAAGGTTTCAACAGTCATTTGGCCTTGGACAGTGTGCACACAAAATGAGTTAGTATATTACATGACATGGTGCATTGCATATTTATTTTTACATTTTATATGTTGGAAAAGCATGTTACTACTGAAATTCTCTCGAATCTCACCCTTTATCAAACTGAAAAACATTCCAGCAGAAGCTAGTGGTTCAAAGGAAAAGACAGAGGCTATCAGTGCGTAGAATCCCAGTGTATATCAGAGCTGTTTGGATGTCTATATTTGTACTTTTGCTTTCTTTTGAGCACTCAGTACATTTGTGTATGTATTTCAAACCCTACAAGGATTTTCTTGTAATATAAATAAGTACCTAATGTCAGTATGTATCCATTATTTCGGTATGCCTTATGGAATTGTGTGCTTAATACTCTATGAATATCGAAGTGTTAAGAGGGTTGACATTTTCCAAAGCCTGGCTTGAGAGCATATCGGCCAGGGCAGGTTCGCAGGGCCTAAAATCCGCTTCACAAGATTTAACTATTTTTCCTGTGTGTTGTTTTTTAGAGAAATATAATTAGTAAATAATAACAATTAAAGTTCTAATTTAACACATAAATGTTGTCAACATTAAAGTTTAAACAACACGTCTCATGCAATAAACAAACACAATTACTAATTCATAATCAAAGGTAAAACATTATCCGCAAATAACTCATACAAAGCATAAGAAGGTAAGTAGCGAAACACTTTAAGTAACATGAGTATGACGGCTATCTTTTTTATCTTCTTTACCATTATTATCAATTTCAAAGACATTTGATTGTGCTTTACTTTGAGTATCACATATATAAATAAAACAATTACCAAAACAAAATCAAATGTATTGTAGTCTTAATAGTTACATTATTTCACTTGGGGAATTTTCAGTATGGTTCTTTATAAATTATGTGTACCATATTATGGTCTGCATGAAATTAAAGCTGGTCGAGATGCATTGTAATTTCATAGTTTTTTCCTCTGCATAATTGAATTTAACGAAATTATCAAAAGCACATTTGTTATTTATTTGGTAGTTTTTTGTTTTTTCCTCTGCATCATTGAATTTAATGAAACTATCAAAAGCAAATTTGTTATTTATTTGGTAGTTTTTTTTTATTGAACTTGATTGCTTCAGAATATGTACACCAATCCCATTAAGGGACCATATAATGGTAAGTAATACTTCCACTTAAATTACTTGTGTGTAGGGTTTACATTATTGTTTATGTAACGTGCAATAATTTTTGAATTTTAGAGATGATTAGAATATTTTTTTTGTATATATCTATTTAGTATATTACTAAAAAATTGGTCAAATTGGTTAAATGCCTGAAGCCATGGAAACTTGTGGCATAAGTTTATTTCAAGTTCTTTTACCCTGTATTGGGCAAAAAAAAAAAAGTTCTTTCACCCTGTAGTTTAATATTTGTAGAACATGTTTTACAAATTGGTCAATTTTTTTTGCCTTCACAAATTGGTTAAATTGATTAACTGTAGTTGTGTGAAAAGAGATGTTTGATGTCAGATTTTTTCCAGTTTTCTTTTGACTTTGTGCGCTCAAACATAAAAGTAGTAGCACCAGTAATTATGTGTGTGTCAGATGGTGAATAGGGCTGAAATGCAACATAAGAGGAAAATACTGTTTAGGGAGTAGGGGCATTACCTAGTAAAAAAAAGAGTGGGGGCATTCTCTTACTGTTTCCTCCTCATGGCCCCTAATTAATTTTGGATGTAATTACCTGTTGATGCGACCACCCACTTGACCTTCCATCACTTTCAATCCCAACCTCCACTCTATTTATTCGGCCAAAAAAGAAACCTCCACCCTATTCGTCCTCTCCTAATATAATATATTGTTCTTTTTGTGTGTTTGGATTAACTTTTAAAAATAACTTTTACGATTTATGAAGTAAGTGTGTGAGATGAATTTTATCTTGAGTTGCGTAAACCTAGATTTGAAATCTTCCCAAACACTCACTATTCCCCACTAAATGTAGAAGTCTTCTTTCATCAACATTTGGTTTTTTTTTGACTCCTCCTACATTTATTCCCCACTTATTTGAACACTACAACATTTGAGAAAAAACACTTTTTTTAGAATAGCAGGAGTATATAAGAAGTTAAATGTTAAGCTGTAATTTATTTTCTGTCAAATAACTAAAATGAATAAGGGAAGTGCACAAATAATATTTAAATTGCCATGACCTCTAAAAAATGTAAAGAAATCAAACCTTGTGAAAAACATTTTCCAAAACAAGGTCTCCTGATAGTTGTGGTATATGTAGCCAAAAGAACAAGGTCTCTTTGTGGGTGTGATATATGAAGCCAAAAGAACAAGACTCAATAAAGGAGTGAAAAAAAAGAAGAAGATAGGTCAATCTATTTAGTATGTTTTAAAAAACTAGATATCTCAATCCTATTTAGTTTATCTTTTTAAAAGAGAAGTGTTGTATTATATTATTTATATATAGATGTATGAGTAATGAAAGAAACAACATCCGTTTGTCTTGATATTTCATCCATTTTTATTTATATTTTCATATGAGTTCAAGACACAACAAATCTAATATTGAGCCATCAAACACAGCCAATATAAATATCCAATGGGAAAAACGACATTTATAAGGAAAAATTTTTTGGTATATCATGTTTCTTTTTTATATATAAAAAATTCAAAACTCATATTTTAACACTGTTAGGAAGCAATGATGATATTTTGCATTTTTTGTGTAGATAATTAAACAATAAAATACACTTGTGCTCTGCAGTGTGCATGGTAAAAGTAAAGAATCCAAGATCACTATTTGGTTTTGGGAGGATTCAAATGAAAAAAAAAAACTCATTATTTTCCTGTAAAAAGCCACGTCTGGTTGGGTTACAATATTAATTAGAAAAAAAGTCGCGGAAGGATAATGAAAAACTAGGGAAGATTGTGTTTGGCAAACCTCCAAACCATGGTTCCAAACCATGGTTTATGTAACCCGAGACAAAACTCCTCTCACACACTTACCTTATAAGTCATAAAAGCTATTAAAAAAAACTAATCTAAACACACACTAAAGCATGAAGGAGAGTGAGAAAAAAGTCAAAAAATAGCAGGGCCATGGGACTGATACATGTGGGAGGAGAGAGAAATTATGCGTGATTTTCGATTAAAATTAGCAATATGTTTAGTGTGTGTTTGGATATAAAAACAAAAAGTGCTTTAGCATAAAACCATGTTTTTGTGCTAAAACACCCAAACACTCAAGAAAAAAAAAGTATAATCCCTTTTGTACCAAAATCATGGTTTAGGGATAATTTATTTATTTTTCATTATGCGGGCCTCATCTTCTTCGTTTTATTGGTCCTTTTCATGATTTAGGATCCATACCACACTTTCCCTCCCATCTCTCTTTTTTTTTAATTTAAACTTTTAATGCTCCTTCATATCCTTAATATAATACATATTTATCTAATTTAATTATATTAGAAAAATTAGCTAAGTTAATTAATATTACATATAAATAAATTTATTTCATTTTTAGTATTAATTATGAAAATTAATGTTAAATAATGGATTAAGATGCATCCTTTTTAATTCTGTTAGGGATTTTCTTCTCTTATAATTTAACGTCGTTAGGTCAAATTTAAAGGTTTGTTAAATTTATATCTTTTTTAATTATTCATTGTTATTTTTGCTTCTTCCAGTACTTATTTGTACCAGATGTCTTTCAGAAAAAAACTTGGCTGCTAAATTTGGACCTTAACCCTTAAATAATACATAAAATATAATCTTACCTTTTATATGTAATTATCATAAAATTTAAAATCCTTTTTAGTAATTTGATCATGAAAAAAGTTATTCTGACCATAATACCTAAACACTCTCGATCTTATCAAAATCACTTTTTTCTTATAATCTATCCTACTCATAAAGTTTTCTCCAAAAATTATTTTTCACTTTTTCTCCAAAAATTATTTTTCAATCTCAGTGACTTATCACAGTCCAACTTTATGTATAGTACCTTCTGACACACAACATACTACCAACTACTACAATTATTCCTTTGTTTGAGCGCATTACCATGGGGAGGGGAAAAGCAGGATGCAGTGATTGCAGTACCTTCTGACACACACACTAATTACTACCAACTACTACAACTATTCCTTTGTTTGAGCGCATTACGCATGGGGAGGGGAAAAGCAGGATGCAGTGATCAGTCAATTTTCTCACGGTCTCTCTGTTGCTGTGCCACGCCCGTCCTTAAATAGAGGTGGGTGGTTTCGAGAAGTATCACAGTTTTAGAAGCTGAGAAAGAAGGAACTTGAGGAGATAAATTGCTGTTTGCATCATCGTGAGAGGGCAACCTTGATTCTGGGAGGCACCAACAAACTTGTTAAAAGTGAATTTTGTCATTTTTTTTACTAAAATTGTGATACTTCTCGAAACCCCACCTCTATTTAAGGACGGGCGTGGCACAACAACATAGAGACCGTGAGAAAATAGATTGATCACACTGCATCTTGGTTTTCCCCTCCCCATGCGTAATGCGCTCAAACAAAGGAATAGTTGTAGTAGTTGGTAGTAATTAGTGTGTGTGTCAGAAGGTACAGCAATCACTGCATCCTACTTTCTCCCTCCCCATGCGTAATGCGCTCAAACAAAGGAATAGTTGTAGTAGTTGGTAGTAATTTGTGTGTCAGAAGGTACTGTACATAGAACTGGACTGTGATAAGTCACTAAGATTGAAAAATAATTTTTTGGAGAAAAAGTGAAAAATAACTTTTGGAGAAAAATTTATGAGTAGGATAGATTATAAGAACAAAGTGATTTTGATAAGATCGAGAGTGTTTAGGTATTATGGTCAGAATAACTTTTTTCATGATCAAATTACTAAAAAGGATTTTAAATTTTATGATAATTACATATAAACGGTAAGATTATATTTTATTAATTATTTAAGGGTTAAGGTCCAAATTTAGCAGCCAAGTTTTTTTCTGAAAGACATCTGGTACAAATAAGTACTGGAAAATGCAAAAATAACAATGAACAATTAAAAAAGATATAAATTTAACAAACCGTTAAATTTGACCTAACGACGTTAAATTATAAGAGAAGAAAATCCCTAACAGAATTAAAAAGGATGCATCTTAATCCATTATTTAACATTAATTTTCATAATTAATACTAAAAATGAAATAAATTTATCTATATGTAATATTAATTAACTTAGCTAATTTTTCTAATATAATTAAATTAGATAAATAGGTATTATATTAAGGATATGAAGGAGCATTAAAATTTTAAATTTTTAAAAAAAGATGGTAGCTGTTTCTTAGGCTCCCTCTCCGGAATCGAACCCTAATTCTCCGTCACCCATCACCATCATGGTAGCCACTATCCTACCATTGAAAGTTGATAGGGCAGAAATTTGAATGATGCGTCGCCGGCACTGTGGCCGTGCGATCGATCGAGTTATCATGAATCATCAGAGCAACGGGCAGAGCCCGCGTCGGCCTTTTATCTAATAAATGTATCCCTTCAGTGAGTCGGGGTTTGTTGCACGTATTAGCTCTAGAATTACTACGGTTATCTGAGTAGTAGGTACCATCAAACAAACTATAACTGATTTAATGAGCCATTCGCAGTTTCACAGTCTGAATTAGTTCATACTTACACATGCATGGCTTAATCTTTGAGACAAGCATATGACTACTGGCAGGATCAACCAGGTAGCATTCCTCCAAGACGTCGCATGTCACCCCACGTCATCGAGGTGGTCCAAGGGGCAAGAGAGGCCATCACACATTATATCTTAAAGCTCCTCTCGGGACTGGGGCATGAGTACCCATCCACGGCATACGCTGGGTCCAAGAGCTTTGCACTTCCCCGTGGGCCACGTGTCCGATGAAAGGCTCGGTGGAACACGGGGGGCACTTTATTGTCCTCCTGCGCCCATTGGAAGGCGCCAGATGGAGGCTAACTGCAAGGGGCCTTCTTCCCTTTGAAAGGGGTAGGCAGCACAAGAACCAACCTCAAAGGCACCATCCTACCTCACAGCAACCGATACGGATTGCCTGCCGACCGTTCGGTAGATGAGCACGGAGCCAGCCGGCAGAGACAATCCAAACACTACTCACACGCCGCACGTTCCTGCCTTCCCGATGCCACCATGGCAACCATACCCCGCAAGCCCTCAGGCAAGCGGGCAGATGGAGCACGGGAGGCCCCGGTCCAACACCGCTGGGCGTGAAACAAAAAGGATGGATCAGGAGGAGAACCATCAGATCCTCCATCAACACCATCGGGAAAAAAGGGACCGATCGGGAGGACCACCATCAAATCCTCCATCAACACTATCGGGAAAAAGGGACCGATCGGAAGGACCACCATCAAATCCTCCATCAACACCGTTGGGAAAAAGGGACCAATCGGGAGGACTACCATCAAATCCTCTATCAATACCGTCGGGAAAAAGGGACCAATCAGGAGGACTACCATCAAATCCTCTATGAACACTTTTGAGAATCCTTTTCGGCCTGGCACGGCGACTTCTTACCAAACACACAATATTCCCACACTGCCTCATGCGCAGCATTTCCCTCACAATCAAGCGTATGGCCAAGCATCCGAAGGCTACATCCGAAGGCACAAATCCTGTTATCAATTGGTGTGCTTGACCGCCCTAGCCCAAGGGGAATCCGACGCATGAGACGACCGTGTGTACAAATTCAAGTGAGAAGGATGGGGGGCGAGCGCCAACCATGTCGCGAGGTCGGCTCAATTGCAAGAATCCAGCCACGCCCAAGCTTACTGAGCAACCGGGGGGTGAGAGCCCGAGAACGGCCGTTGTTCCGTGAGGTTGTTAGGAGGAGTCCCACGAATGAGGGTCCCATAAAGCAATAAAGGGGTTACAAGTGCCTCACAAGAGTGAGAGCCCCACCGCGCCCTAGCTTAGGAATCATGCGGTTTCCATCCAATTGAGGGTAGGTAGCGCAAGTCCCCTTAACGGATGCGGGTTTGATGAGTATCTAGCTCAAGGGAGGTCCAAGAACCCCTAGGCACGCACCACCATCAATCATATTGAAATCCCACACACCATATGATCCACCAAAATGAGAAAGGATGGGGGCGCGTACAAATCCCACACACCATACAATCCACCGAAATGAGAAGGATAGGGGCGAGTACAAGGCGTGTCACGTGGTCGGCCCGATTGCAAGAATCCAACCACGCCCAAGCTTACTAAGTCCCCGGGGGGCAAGAGCTTGAGAATGGATGCCGTTCCGCAAGATTGTGAGGAGGAATCCCACACACGAGAGTCCCATGAAGCAACAACAAAGATGGTTACGTTGTCCTCACAAGAGCGAGAGCCCTACTGTGCCCTAGCCTAGGAATCATGCGGTTTCCATCCAATCGCGGGTAGGTAGCGCAAGTCCCCTTAACGGATGCAGGTTTGATGAGTATCTCGCTCGCGGGAGGGCAAAGAACCCCCAAGTACGTGCCACCATCCATCCCATATGAAGGGGGTTACATTGTCCTCACAAGAGCGAGAGCCCCACCGTGCCCTGGCCTAGGAATCATGTTCCATCAACGGATGCGGGTTTGATGAGTATCTCGCTCAAGGGAGGGCAAAGAACCCCCAAGTACGTGCTACTATCCATCCCACATGAAGGGGGGTTACAATGTCCTCACAAGAGCGAGAGCCCCACCGCACCCTAGCCTAGGAACCATGTTCCATCAACGGATGCGGGTTTGATGAGTATCTCGCTCACGGGAGGGCAAAGAACCACCCAAGTACGTGCCACCATCCATCCCATATGAAATCCAACACATTTTAGGGTCCACTAGAAAAGTCATCGGAAAAGTCGCCGGAGGCCGCCCCACTACGGCCGGCCACTGCCGCCGGCCACCACGGGTGGCGCCGACGTACGAAGTGACCAAGGAACTCGACCCCATGGCTCACACACTTGTTCTGCCCCAAGGGACAATCCATACCTCTCATGTGTGTGCGCCTGGCAGCCATGGGGAGGGGGGGTGGGGGTGCCCCCCTATATATGCAATTTGAGCCTTTTCCATTGTGGCACGAACAAACATACTTTTTTTTCAAACGACAACTTTTTTTGAGGCACCTAGAGATCGAATTTTTCCATGATTTTTTGCAGAAATACTAGGCACTATAACAAAAGATCAACCCCCAAGTTTCATAAATTTTTGACACTCGTAGAATATTTGACGAATTTTTTAGTGTTTAGCTTTGGGCGGCCTCAAACGGCCCCCACGGGCGGCGGCTCCGGCGGCCGGGCACCCCCACATGTAGGGGGGATGAGTATGAGTGAATGCACAAATAAAATCTCAAATGTAACGAGTAAATTTAATTTTGGTACTGGGGTGAAGTTTTTGCACTGCGCAAAACCTTGCCCGGGCAAGTCATGAGTAAGTCCTGAACCAGCCAGGACCAGTCCTGGACGTGCCAGAACCAGTCCTGGACGTGCCAGGACTTGCTCGAACCCTGTCCAAGTGTGCCAAACCTTGCCAGGACCCTTTACAAGGCTGCCAAACCTTGCCACCACCTTGCCCAAGGCTGCCAAGACTTGCCCGGACCCCGAACATGGTTGCCAACCCATGGGGCCAAAAATCCGACTATTGCAAATCCATGCCCGGACCCCCTAGAAAGTTGCATTGGGCCTAGAAAGGGGGGATGCAAATAAAAAATCGAAAATGTAACGAGTAGATTTCATTTTGGTACGGGGGTGAAGTTTTTGCACTCCGCAGAACCTTGCCCGGGCAAGTCCTGAGTAAGTCCTGAACCAGCCAGGACCAGTCCTGGACGTGCCAGAAGCAGTCCTGGACGTGCCAGGACTTGCCCGGACCCTGCCCAAGTGTGCCAAACCTTGCCCGGACCCTTTCTGAGGCTGCCAAACCTTGCCACCACCTTGCCCAAGGCTGCCAAGACTTGCCCGGACCCCGAACATGGTTGCCAACCCATGGGGCCAAAAATCCGACTGTCACAAATCCATGCCCGGACCCCCTAGAAAGTTGCATTGGGCCTAGAAAGGGAGGATGCAACAAAAAAATCGACAATGTAACGAGTAGATTTCATTTTGGTACTGGGGTGAAGTTTTTGCACTACGCAGAACCTTGCCCGGGCAAGTCCTGAGTAAGTCCTGAACCAGCCAGGACCAGTCCTGGACGTGCCAGAACCAGTCCTGGACGTGCCAGGACTTGCCCGGACCTTTTCCAAGGCTGCCAAACCTTGCCACCACCTTGCGCAAGGCTGCCAAGACTTGCCTGGACCCCGAACATGGTTGCCAACCCATGGGCCCAAAAATCCGACTGTTGCAAATCCATGCCCGGACCCCCTAGAAATTTACATTGGGCCTAGAAAGGGGGGATGCAACCAAAAAATCAAAAATGTAACGAGTAGATTTCATTTTGGTACGGGGGTGAAGTTTTGGCACTGCGTAGAACCTTGCCCGGGCAAGTCCTGAGGAAGTCCTGAACCAGCCAGGACCAGTCCTGGACGTGCCAAAACCAGTCCTGGACGTGCTAGGACTTGCCCGGACCTTTTCCAAGGCTGCCAAACCTTGCCACCACCTTGCGCAAGGCTGCCAAGACTTGCCCGGACCCCGAACATGGTTGCCAACCCATGGGCCCAAAAATCCGACTGTTGCAAATCCATGCCCGGACCCCCTAGAAATTTGCATTGGGCCTAGAAAAGGGGGATGCAAAAGAAAATAAAAAATGTAACGAGTAGATTTCATTTTGGTACGGTGGTGAAGTTTTTGTACTGCGTTTGAGCTTGCCCGGGCAAATCCCAGTGCTCGCGCAGGACCTTGCGCAAGGGCCATTGATCCTTGTCGAACTTTTGCCCAGCTTTGCCCACACTTGCCACGACCTTACCCAAGGGTCCACGCGCATCCGCTTAGCACATTGACCCTTGCACATGCGCACGCGCACAGCGCAACGTGCCTACGTGCCAAGTGCAAAGTGCTAAGTGCTAAGTGCAAGTGCTAGTGCGCGGGCGCGGGCGCGAGCGAGCGCGCGCGCGTGTGGTAAATAAAGGAACGCGAACCTTTGCCCGCACTTGCCACGACCTTGCCTGAGGGTCCATGATCCTTGCCCAACATTTGCCCACCTTTGCCCGCACTTGGCACGACCTTGCCCGAGGGTCCGTGATCCTTGCCCAACATTTGCTCACCTTTGCCCGCACTTGCCACGACCTTGCCCGAGGGTCCGTGATCCTTGCCCAACATTTGCCTACCTTTGCCTGCACTTGCCACGTCCTTGCCCAAGGGTCCACGTGCATCCGCTTGAGGAATGCGCGTGAGGGGGGCTCACCCCTATATAGCAATCCGGGATATTTCAAGAGTTCCACCAACGGGGGTCTTTTTTCTCGAAACGACGCCACGCATGGAACTTGCCCGCACTTGCCACGACCTTGCCCGAGGGTCCGCGATCCTTGCCCAACTTTTTCCCACCTTTCCCACGACCTGGCCCAAGGGTCCACGCGCATCCGCTTGAGGAATGCGCGCTAGGGGGGCTCACCCCCTATATAGCAATCCGGGATATTTCAAGAGTTCCACCAACGGGGGTCTTTTTTCACGAAACAACGCCACGCACGGAACTTGCCCGCACTTACACTCAGCCCACGCCCGGCCAAGTTTTCCAACACTTGCGCTCTTCCTGCCCAAGGCCACAGCGGCGTTGAAACCTCGAGGGTGGGTCACAGTAGGGGGGACCGAATCGGAGCGACTTGGGCTGAATCTCAGTGGATCGTGGCAGCAAGGCCACTCTGCCACTTACAATACCCAGTCGCGTATTTAAGTCGTCTGCAAAGGATTCTACCCGACGCTCGGTGGGAATTTCTTCAGGGCGTCCCTTGCGACTCATCTGCCGCAAGGGTCTCACCAACGACACGTGCCTTTGGGGGCCGAGGCCCCTACTGCTGGTCGGCAAACGGGCGGCGGGCGCACGGTAGCTTCGCGCCACTGGCTTTTCAACCAAGCGCGATGACCAATTGTGCGAATCAACGGTTCCTCTCGTACTAGGTTGAATTACTATTGCGACACTGCCATCAGTAGGGTAAAACTAACCTGTCTCATGACGGTCTAAACCCAGCTCACGTTCCTTATTGGTGGGTGAACAATCCAAGAAATTTAGGAATCATTCAAACGTTCATTGATTTTTTTCCTAAATGATTAACCTTTCATTGTATTAGTATTCCTAGCATATTTACAGATAAAGAATGAAGAAATCTTATCAAATAAGGAAAGTCAAATTTGAAGTTCAAATGCCACCTACCGCCAACGGATATTTTTCAAATACTGGAAAAGTCAACAGTGGCTGCGCACTCTCCAACAGACAAGAAGAAAATGTTCCAACGGTCATCACCAACATATCTATATATATGGGAACATCCAAATAGAGAAAGAACAACAAGAACACACACAAACGTATCATCAAGTTCATTACTCTGTTTTACGTGATATTTGTAACACTATGCTTCAGTGATTCTTATTCACTCTTGAGAGAGATATTTCATTCAAACTCAATATTTGTTATTGAGATAACTTAAGGTTGTGGAACCTTGAGTTGGGATTGGATTACAACTTGTAAGGGGGAGCGAGTGTCCAGGCGAATAAAACCCAGCCTCTAACACTTTCCTAGAGGTCTTATCAGTGCTAAAGTGTTCACAACATATCATTGAATGGCAAGCAAAAAGGATAGATTATAATTCTTCTTCGAGTATACATCTTTGAATTATTTGGTCACTACACATTCTCCACAAGTATGGTTCATCCCATACATAGTACTGGGCTTCTCGCTTCAAGTTCTTTACTTGAAAAGGAGACAAATGTGCAAGAATCAATCCTAATGCTAAAAAATTAACCAAGTCAGCAAACCATGGTTCTTTTAATTCCACAACACACAAAGCAATGTCAGGAAAATCAGCACAAACTAAAGCAGAACAACCAACTCCCATCGTATCATTAGGAAGAAGACTGAGGTGATCCACTACATGATTCTCTACTCTGGCTCAATATTTGATCTCAATATCAAATTCCTATATAAGAAGAGTCCAGCGAAGCAGTCTTGGCTTAGACTGTGGCTTTTTTAACAAATACCTGACAACTGCATGGTCTAAAAAGACAACAACTTTAAAGTTGATTAGATATAATCTAAATTTATCCAAGGTGAATACAATTGCAAACAACTCTTAGTAGTTGTGTAATTAATCTAAGCACTGTCTAATGTTTTGGAAGCATAAGCTATGACCTTAGAGACCTTACTATCTCTTTGGCCAAGCATTACTACAATAACACTATTGGACCTATCACAAGACAACTCAAATGCAAGTTCCTAATTAGGAGGAGCCAAAATAAGAGGAGTGACTAATCTATGCCGCAAATCATCAAATGCTAGCTTGTACTTGTCATAAAAAATAAAGTCCACATCTTTTTTGTAGTAACTTTGACAAAGGCAATGCAATTTTACTGAAATCTTTTATAAAACGTTGGTAGAAACCAATATGCCCTAAACATGACCGAAGGTCCTTCAGTGAAGATGGGTAAGGCAATGATGAAATCACCTCAATTTTTTCCTTGTCAACTTCAATACCTTTTTGAGAAATCAAATGTCCAAGCACTATGCCCTGAGTGACCATAAAATGACATTTTTCATAATCCAAACAAGTTTCTTCTCAATGTATCGTGCTAAGACATAACAAGACTAGATAAGCAAAGCATCAAATGAGTCACCATAAAAAGTAAAGTCATCCATAAAAACATCAATGCAATGCTCAAGGAAATCATAAAATATTAACATCATCCAACATTAAAAAGTACCAGAAGCATTACAAAGATCGAAAGGCATTCTCTTATAAGCAAAAGTGTCAAAGAGGCAAGCAAAGGTAGTTTTCTCTTGATCCTCCGGAGCTATAGGATTTTGAAAGTATCCCAAAAATCCACCTAAGAAGCAGTAATAACTCTTTCCCACTAATTTCTCTAGCATTTGATCAATAAAGGATAGAGGGAAATGGTCCTTCCTAGTGTCATCATTAAGTTTTCTAAAATCAATACACACCCTCCAGGTATTTTGTACTCTAGTGGGAATCAACTCATTTTGCTCATTCTTTACAACAGTAAGCCCACTCTTCTTTGGAACCACATGCAAAGGACTAACACGCTTACTATCAGAAATAGGATATATAATCCCGACACTAAGTAACTTAGTAACCTCTTTCTTTACAACATCTAAGTTCAATGGATTAAGTCACCTTTAGGGTTATCTAACAGGCTTAAAACCCTCATTCAGCAAAATCCTATGAGTACATATAAATGGACTAATCCCTGGAATATCAGCCAATGTCCAATCAATGGCCTCCTTATTCTTCTTAAGGTCACAGAGCAATCTAGCCTCTTCATCATAAGACAAAGTATTAGAAATAATTACAGGCAGTTTATCATCATGCTCAAGAAATGCATACTTAAGATTAGGAGGCAAAGGTTTCAATTTAAGGTCGTGCCATGTGTATGGGGACTTGCCTAGGCAAGGTCATGCATAGTGTAAAAACTTCACTTCCATACCAAAATGAGATCTACTTGCTACATTTTGAGACTCAATTATTGTATTCACACTTTCTAACCCAGATAAAAGTGTTTTGCGGGTGGGTCCAGGCAAGGATTTACAAGAGTTGGATTTTGGGTGACATGGTTACGGGTACTTGCCCAAGCAAAGTAGTACGTAGTTCAAAAACTTCACTCCCTTGACAAAATGAAATCTACTTGTTATATTTGAGACCTGATTGTTGCATTCACTCTTTCTAACCCTAATGCAAATGTTTTAGGGGTCCGATCAAACATCTACAAGAGTTGGATTTTAGGTGACATAGGAACGAGTACTTGCCCTGGCAAAGGTCGTGCGCAATGCAAAAACTTCACTTTCCATATCAAAATGAAATCTACGCATTACATTTGAGTTTTGATTATTGCATTCACTCTTTCTAAACTCAATGTAAATATTTTATGAGTTCAGGCAAGGATTTACAAAAGTTGGATTTTGGTGCCAAGGGTACAGGGTCTTGTCCGAGTGCATAGCAAAAAACCATCTCTCACATACCAAAATGAAATCTACTCATTACATTTGAGTCCTGATTATTCCATTCACTCTTTCTAACCCCAATCCAAATGTTTTGGCAGTCCAGATAAGGATTTGCAAGTGTTGGATGTTGGGTTCCATGGGTAGAAGGACTTGTCCAATGCAAATATTTTGACAGTACGGGCAAGGATTTACAAGAGATGGATTTTGGATGTCATAGGTACGGGGACTTGCCCAGCGCACAATACAAAAATTCACTCACGTTCCAAAATGAAATTTACTCGTTACATTTGAGTCCTAATTGTTGCATTCACTCTTTCTAACTCCAATGAAAATGTTTTGAGGGTCCAGTCAAGTATTTGTAAGAGTTAGATTTTGGGTGCCAAGATTACGGGGACTTGCCCGTGCACACAGTACAAAAACTTCACTCCCATACCAAAATGAAATCTACTCATTATATTTAAGTCAAGATTGTTGCATTCACTCTTCCTAACCCAAATCTAAATGTTTTGGGGGTCCGGGCAAGGAATTGTAAGAGTTAGATTTGGGGTGCCATGGGTACATGGACTTGGCCTAGAAAGGTCGTACTCAGTGCAAAAACTTCACTCTCTTACCAAAATGAAATCTACTTGTTACATTTATATCTTGATCATTGAATTAACTCTTTCTTACGTCAATGCAAATGTTTTGGGGGTCTGGGCAAGGATTTGCAAGAGTTGGTTTTTGGGTGCTATGGGTACGGGGACTTACCCAGCCAAGGTCATACGCTATCCAAAAACTTCATCCCCGTACCAAAATGAAGCTTAGTGAGAGTTGGATTTTTGGTGCCAAGACTTGGCCAGGCAAGCTCCAATACAGTAGAAAAACTTCACTCCCTTACTAAAATGAAATATACTCGTTACATTTGAATCCCAAATGCTGCATTCACTCTTTCTAACCCCAACACAAATGTTTTAGGGATCCAAGCAAGGATTTGCAAGAGTTGGATTTTTAGTGGTATTGGTACATGGACTTGCCCGAGCAAGGTCTAGCATAGTATATAAACTTTACTCCCATACCAAAATGACATCTACTCGTTACATTTGACTCCCGATTGTTACATTCATACTTTCTAACCCCAATGTAAATATTTTGGGGGTCCGAGGAAGGATTTGCAAGAGTTGGATTTTGGGTGCCATGTATACTGGGACTTTCCTGGGTATGGTCATGCATAGTGCAAAAAGCTTCAATCCTGTATCAAAATGAAATCTATTCATTACATTTGAGTCTTAATTGTTGCATTTACTCTTTCTAACCCCAATGAAAATGTTTTAGGGGTCAGGGTAAGGATTTGTAAGAGTTATATATTTTGTGGCATTGGTACGGGGACTTGCCTGAGCAAGGTCTACCACAGTATAAAAACTTTACCCCGTACCAAAATGAAATCTACTCGTTACATTTGAGTCCCAATATTGCATTTACTCTTTCTAACCCCAATGCAAATGTTTTGGGGATCCGGGCAAGGATTTACAAGAATTGAATTTTTTATGGCATGGGTTGGTAACCTTGTTTGGGGTTCGAACAAGGCTTAGCAACCTTGGGAAAGGTGGTGGCAAGGTTTGGTGACCTTGGAAAGTGTTTGGGCAAGGTTTGGCACACTTGGCCAGTGTCCAGGCAAGTCATGGCACGTTTAGGTCTTGCCTAGGTAATGTCCAGCACAGTACAAAAATTTCACCCCCGTACCAAAATGAAATCTACTTGTTATGTTTGAGTATTGATTGTTGCATTCACTCTTTCTAACCCCATTGCAAATGTTTTGGGGGTCCAAAAAAGGATTTGTAAGAGTTGGATTTTTGGTGGCATAGGTTGGCATCCTTGTTTGGGGTCCGGGCAAGGCTTGGTGACCTTTGGCAAGGTGGTGGCCATATTTGATAGCCTTGGAAAAGGTCAGGTTTGACACACTTGGGCAAGGTCTGAGCAAGTCCTGACACATCTTGGACTAGTCTTGGTAGGTTCAGGACTTGCTCAGGCAAGATCAAGCACAGTACAAAAACCAAAATAAAATATTGTAATATATCAAATTTTGTAATACTGAAATCATGAAAATATGGAAATTGTAATATCATAACTTGTAATTAAGGGCTAATGACTTCAAAGTGACGTAATTAATGTTGATTAAGCACTTTTGAAGTATATGATGTGAATTGTGATGTAAAATGTGTTTGATGATGACTTAGTATGTGTATTGATAATCAGGCGTAAAACAATAAAATTACTGACTGATTGGACTGTTATCGAAGAGGAAACTCATAGGTAACTCGAGACCAATGGTTAGGATTGTGATTAAGAAATTGGGAGTTCTTGTGCATGTGTTATATGAATTCATAGAAGGAAGGATGAGATTTTGCCATGTGTCCAAATGAGAGCTATTGGATTGGAAGTCAAAAAGTCAAATATTTTCCCTCTCTCTTCCCTTGTCAAGTCGGCTGTGTGTGTGTGTGTGTGTGTGTGTGAAGGGAAAAAATTTCATCATCATCCTCTTACTATCTCATCTCTCCCCTCACTTCCATTTCCGTCCCAAGCTAACCAAGAAAGAGAAAGAGAAAAGTTTGATTTTAGGTAAGTGAATGCCTTCAAATGCTCATCTTATGTTTATTAAAGTTGTTCAATGTGTTGAGGGCTTCCTTGCCATGATTTCATAATTTTGAAAAGTGCTGTTTTGGTAGTTGAACAAATTTGAAAGTTGGAAGAATCAAGGTTTTGATTCCAGCAAGTTTAAGAGGTAAGCTTTTGATGAATTTCGGTATATTTGTTTTGATTTTTGGTTAAGTTTTGCAAATCCTGGAATTTTTCCCTAAATATGGTGCCAACTTAGAATGGATGAATTTATTATGTTAATGGGCAGAAAATGGTGTTAGGATGTGTTATAATGTCATTAGGTTTGATTTAGAGTTGAATCAAGAAGTTTGGTAGTTTGTGGTTTTATGTGGCCTTGTGAACTAGAGTTGAGAATGTGTTGATTGAATGGAAATTGGGTTGTTTTGTGGTTGTCAAAAGGTTCCTGGTGTCGAAATGAGTGAAAGTGAGCTTTGGCACAAGTTTTAGGACCATTGGTAGTGAATTAGGTAAATCTAGAAACATATATCAGTTGTTGCGAAACTGGCTTCTGATAAGCCTCACTCGAGTGAGGTGAGAACTCACTCGAGTGCAGTATGATATTTCCCTTATTTTGGGTTAAGGCCTCAGTCAGAAATCACGAGTAAGCTTGGGTACCTGCAAGTGGCACACGTTATCACTCGAGTGCATAGGGCATCACTCGAGTGCATACACATGTAGCACTATGAGCGCGTGTCTCGGGTCATCACTAGCAAGCAAATTGGCAAGAGTGCGCATGGGCACTCACAAGTATTGGGAAGTCACTCGAGTGCTAGTGCTAGTACTCGAGTGCAGTTGTCTCCTTGGGGCCTTGGTTGCTTTTGGGTCATCACTTCCTGCATCTCACTTAAGGGGACTCGGGTGACTTTTCGAGTGCCCGGGTGAGTGCTCGAGTACGTTGGCCACTCCAGGAGGTGTTAGTGCTCTCGGGTACACACTTTCTATGTCTCACTCGCTAGGACTCGAGTGCAAAGGGGCACATCACTCGAGTGAGGCCTCCTTCACTCGAGTGACTCAGTCAAAAATCAGTGTTTTCTTCTAAGAAAGGAGAATCTTTAGGGTAGTTCTCCCAACCCTTAAGGCTTATGTTTAGGCCTATAATAGCCACCTAAATTGTTTAAATGATAACCAACTTAAAGTACTATGGAATTAAGAATTTGGATAAGAGGTTGATCGATTGTCCCTGATTTGGTTTATAGGGTTTGATATCTGCCGTACTCGTGAGCCCACTGTGCCAGCGAACGTCAGGAAGGAACAAGGTAGTGACTCTTTCTCTTACACCATATGTGATGCATTGTATGTGTGTTATATCATAGATTTGTGACAAATTCGAATGCTGCATTGTTTGTGGAATTGTGTAAGCACTGCTATACCAATAGTCCCTGAGTCGCTAACAACGGTTCGGGTAAGAGTTGTGAGCCTTCCCGGTGGTAAAAGGGGATGAGGTTAGGTTGTGATATTGTGATTATGTGGGCTGAAAGGCTATATGTGAGCCATAAGGCGATTCGTATGCACTGCCATACCAATAGTCCCTGAGTCACTCACAATGGTTCTAGTTTGGACGGTGTGCCTTCCCGGCGGTAAAAGGGGATGACGGTAGAGTGTAAATTATGCTGCTGCTATGTGGTGATTTGCTAACATGCTGTGTGGTTACGTGTGGTATGAATGATTGTTACTACTGGGATTCTTTTGAATCTCATTCTTTCCATTGACTAACATTTCAGATAGGGCAAGTAGCTCCAAGGATTCTGTAAATTATTTTTGGGTTGTAATTGTTAGTTGGATATAGTTGTGTAATCCCCTACATGGGAATTATAACCCTTTAGTGATTGAATGGAACCCAAGGGTTGCCGGGATTTTGTTATATACTCTGATATGTATGAATGTAAATTAACTGCACAAGTGATTATATTCGAAATTCGTAAATGAGACCAGGGTAAGGAAACATTTAAAAGATTTTGTGAAAATCCTATTGTACGACAGGGCGTTTAAAAAAGTTTTAAAATTATCCGTTGGTCTCTAATCTCCTTTAATTTTAAAAGATTTTGTGAAAATCCTATTGTACGACAGGGCATTTAAACAAGTTTTAAAATTATCTGTTGGTCTCTAATCTCCTTTAATTATCTGTAATCGAGTCATAATCACACTTACTAAGGTAGGGGGTTACAAAAATAGTGGAATAAAATAAATACTAGTATTTACAAATTAAAGATAGAGTTACTTTCAGAATTCCCAGATGTCCATTATGTCAAATTAAAGGTAGATTTACTTTCAGAATTCATGAAAATCGAGAGGTCAGGATTGTAAAATACAAGTGTAAGAAGTCAGAGGAAAATTTGTCGGTGGTTATAGGGCACAGAGGTGTTAGTTGCGAGATCGAATGAATTTAAGCATTACATGTCATGCCTCTATATGCGAGCCACCATCCTATATAGAATTCTGAGTAATGCACCTATGGAGCAACTTTATTAAAATAACTTCAATAAAATACGTAATGACGGCTCATGATGACTCAAGATGACACACCTTTCGTGTTGGCCAAATAAAGAAATGACAAGTATCCCAAAATCATTACAAAGTAAGAGGTTGTTTTTGAATTGGCCAAATGAGGAGGTGACGTGTCCCTCATCATTTTCCCACTTTAAGCCTTTCGTGTTGTCATCTTCGAAGTGCGCCATGTAACACTCTTGTTTTCAAAGCATATGGACAACTTAAGTGTAGTAATATCTTTAAAAAGGAGACCAATAATCTTTTGTAAATAGCGGGAATCTCAACTTCAAGCATATTGTAGAGCTGTACTTGAGTGGGTTTTCACAAATCTTTTCAAAAATTATTTTTTGATTTGGTCTCATTATTTTTTTGATTTATTTTGAGCCATCCGTTTTAGGTTTATTACTTCATATCAGAGTTTTTACTAATATGTTCTCTACAAGAATCCAAACTACTACAATTAATTAATAGCCCTAGATGGATCGTTGTCCACTACTAGTTCGGATGCCGCTATGCTTTTGCTTATATACAGGCGATTACATACATGTCTACTAACTTGCCAATACAAGACTGACCACACTTAAATAAAAATTAAATACAATCTCCAAAATACATAACCAACGAAAAAATAAATTTTAAGTGCTTCGCTTCATTGGCTCGTGTTTACCTTCTTGCCTGAGAAACTACTTGTCCAAGCTGAAAATTTGTTTTGGAAAAATAAGGTGAGATTCAATGAATCTCAATAGTAACATATATCACTCATATAAAATGCACATATATCATGCCATATCAACCAAAGTTACAATACAATCAACATATTCAGCATTCAGAGATAAATTCACAATATGCAGAAATCATAAAGTTACCACTTCAAGGACAACCGTCCCTTGCCACAACGCTAGGATATTCTACTGGGCCTTAGCCCTTCTCATCTGAATGTTTTAAATTCACAATGATACAAACATGCATATAACATATCACATAGTATGTGAGGGATAAGTTACTACCTGATAATTTTTCCAAATCTTGATCTTGATTGACGTGCTTTGGACGTCTTGGGCAAGTGTCAAGTCCTATAAATTATAATTTACGAGCAATGAGTTATTACTTAGTCCAATTCCTTCATAAATTATTATCTTATGTTAGTTATCATTAGGTTCACAACATTAGGTCTAATATGTAGCTAATGAGCCTAAACTAACCCCAAATACTAAACTTAGCCCTTTAAGGTCCAATTCTATTACAAAAATCCTTTAATTTGAATTTTCGCACAATTACCACAAGCTGGCAGATTTTTCACTCAGCTTTGAAAAATCATAACTAATTCTAGAAAATTTCAATTGGGGTTATACAAAATTCTATGTGACCCTTATTAAGTCTATTTTGAGAGAAAAATTCTTCCCACACTCTTCTGTCCACACAAAATTCCTAGTTTTTATATATTCGCTTGCTACCAGAAAATCTGACAAGTTTTAATGGTCTACTTCAAATACTCATAACTCCTAGAGTACTTATCAAAATCCTTCCTAATACCCATCAAATTAAAGGTCTTTAAGTGTACTTTAATTCTGAAAAATCTCATCATTATCGGATGAAGTTTGTATAGTTAAATTTTGGCCACAAGAAAACTGCCAAACAAAAACACACACTAGCAGCTTTGTTACACTAGTTGACTTAATTTTCATTCTTTGAATCTTTAAATCAGTCTGTCAAAAATTATAACCAGAGCCTATTCCTACAAACTTTTTTGTGTAGAATCTAATGGAAATCTCAAAAATACTAAAATCAAATTTTCTCTCTCCTAGTTTTAGCCCCTAACCTAAATCTACCTCCCAAAACAACAAAAATCCAACTTTGTGTTTTTAACTACCAACAAGTCTAATACTTCAACAAACATCATATATCACCTTAAACATGATTAAAAACATCATCTTACTTCAAAAACTCCCCTTGGTTGAAAATCAAAGATGGCACAAGAGTCAAGAAATACTCAACGAAAACACGAAGTAATCGGTTTAAAATGAAGCCTATGCTTATCTCTTCGCGTCTCTACAGGTGGTTCAGTATTCCAGCTGCACTCTGGCAAACTAATTGACACAAAACACCTCAGATGAGAAATCTAAGACCATAGAATTGAAGCTTATAGTGAGTAGAGGAAGTTTCCTAGAGGACTTACCGGATGATAACACGGCGATTTAGGGTCAAAATCGGCTCCGGTGTTCAAGAAAACTCACTATTCACTCCTCCTTCTCTCTTCTTGTGTTCTTGAGTTCTAAAATCATGTTTCTCTTTCTCTTTCCTCCCTTGCATGAAATTTTGGCCTTTAATTAGGCATGGATGGTTGTGATTTAATATCATAAAATGCATCATGCCAAGTGTCACAAGTGTAAGGCTTAAGAGCGCCACATGTCATGCAACCATTAGTCTTCCATTTTCTCTTTCTTAGGTGGGGCAAAAATGGTCAAGGGAATGGGGAGGCCTAAAAATTTCCTCGACTCCTTCCTGGGTTCGGTGCTTGAATGATAAAGTATGTGACTCGGTCGGAGACCAGTGGATTCCCCGAACTCTGCTGGAAACCAGTGGATTCCCCGGACTCAGCCGCTAGGTGGCACACTCCGGAGATGACAACACGAAAGGATTAAAGTTGGTGTAATTGTAATGCCCCAAAATATGTATAAGGGCTAATGACTCCAAAGGTGAATGTAATTAATGTTAAACAAATACTTTTAGAGAATAAAGTGTGAATTATGATCCGAATTAGCAGTGAAAAATTGTAACCCCCGTACTAATCAAGGCCGTTATTGGTTTTCAAAACGCGTTTAATAATTGAATAAGAGATCCGGGATAATTAAAATTTTTTACAACACTTGTACAAATAGATCTCCATTCATTCATTTATAAAATCAATAGGCCTGTTAGGTTTGTCACATATACAATATCAGAGTATAAGCACAATTCCTGACGTTTACCCGGGATAATAGCATTAATCCAAAAGTTTATACAGGGCATCATTGCCCATCTTAGTATCCATACCGGGGATTACACAAAACTATAATACAATGATCTATTCCATATATACATTTGTCCAAAATGATAAACAGTTCTAAAACCAAAAAGAATTTAGCTAAGACTACCACCAGCAGTCCTAATCGCCCTTATACACTTGCTTGCTTCTTGATCTACTTGCCCTGTCTAAAAATGTTATTTGGAAAGAGTGAGATTCAAAAGAATCTCAGTAGCAACAGTTTACGTATATGATGTATAATTAAACAAAGCAAGTAAACATATATCACAATGCAGCATTTCAATATTCGAGATCGGGCACACTGCCACGTCCCCTTACTATATACAAAGCCGGGCTTACACCACGTCCCCTCAACTGTATCTATATTCAAGGCCGGGCTTTCGGCACGTCCCATTAGATTCTACACAAAAAATTGTATGGGAATAGGTTCTGGTTATAATTTTTGACAGACTGGTTTAAAGACTCAAAGACTGGAAATTAAGTCTCCTTGTATAACAAAGCTGCCAGTGTGTGGTTTTGTCTGGCAGTTTTGTTATGATGAAAATTTCACTGTCCAACTTCATTTGATAATGATGAGATTTTCCAAAATTAAAGTGCACTTAAAGACCTTTAATTTGATAGGTATTATGAAGGACTTAGATAAGTATACTAGGAGTCCTAAGTGTTTGAAGTAGATCATTAAAACTGGTTAGATTTTCTTACAGCAGGGAAAAAGAAAAAATTGGGAAGTGTACATGGACAAGTGGCTACTAGAAGTTTTTTTTCCTTAAATTAGACTTAATAAAGGTCACATAAAATTTTGAATCACCCCAATTGAATTTTTTAAGAATTAGTTATGATTTTTCAAAATTTAGTGAAAAATCTGCCAACTTGGGGTAGTTGTGCGAAAATTCAAAGTAAAGGGTTTTTGTAATAGAATTGGACCTTAAAGGGCTAAGTTTAGCATTTGGAGTTAGCTTAGACTCATTAGCTGCATATTGGACCTATTGTAGTGACCCTAATGGTAACCAACATAAGAGAATAATTTATGAAAGAATTGAACTAAGCAATTACTCATTGCTCGTAAATTATAATTTATAGGACTTGACACTTGCCTAGGACGTCCAAAGCACATCAATCAAGATCAAGATTTGGAAAAAATTTTTAGGTAGTAACTTATCCCTCACATACTATGTGATATGTTATATGCATGTTTGTACCATTGTCAATTTAAAACATTCAGATAAGAAGGGCTAAGGCCCAATAGAATTTTCCAGCACTGTGGCAAGGGACGTTTGTCCTTGAATTGGTAACTTAATGCTTTTTGCATATGTTGAATTTATCTCTGAATTGGTGACATGGCATGTTATATGTATGCATCTTATATGAGTGATATCTCTTACTACTAAGATTCATTGAATCTCACACTATTTTTTCAAATACATTTTTAGTACGGGTAGGTAGTTCCTCAGCCAAGAAGATAAACATGGGCGAATGAAGAGAATGACTTTGAATTTAATTTTCTGTTTGTTATCTATTTTGGAGATTGTATTTAATTTGTATTTAAGTGTGGTCAGTTTCATACTAGCAAGTCAGTAGACATGCATGTAAGTGCCTGTATATAACCAAACGCATAGCGACATCTGAACCAGTAGTGGATAGCTATCCACCTAGGGCCGTTAATTAAACATAGTAGTTTCAGTTCCAGCAAAGAACGTATTGGTAAAAACTCTGATTTGAGAAAATGAACCTAAAACGAATGGCTTAAAATTAATCGTAAATGATATGAGACCAAATCTGAAAACTATTTTAGAAAAGGTTTTTTAAAAAAAAAACACACTCAAGTACAGCTCCACACTCTGCTTGAAGTTGGGACTTCCACTGTTTATAAAAGATTACCGATCTCCTTTTTAAAGATATTACTGCACTTGAGCCATCCATAAGCTTTGAAAATGAGGGTGTTACAAATATACTTATTGCATTTAAGTCTCGATTGTTGCATTCACTCTTTCTAACCCCAATACAAATATTTTGGGGGTTCCAGCAAGGATTTACAAAAGTTGAATTTTTTGTGGTATGGGTACGGGGACTTGCCCAGACAAGGTCTAGCACAATACAAAAATTTCACTCCCGTACCAAAATGAAGTCTACTCGTTACTTTTGAGTCCCGATTGTTGCATTCACTCTTTCTAAATGCAAATGTTTTGAGGGTCCCGACAAGGATTTGCAAGACTTGGTTTTTTAGTGGCATTGATATGGGGACTTGCCTAGGGTCCAGCACAGTACAAAAACTTCACTCTACCAAAATGAAATCTACTCATTATGTTTAGGTCCTAAATGTTGCATTCACTCTTTCTAACCCCAATGCATAATATTGATATAAGTACATCATTAATATCCTTGTCCAATATAAAATTTAGGGAGAATAACATTATAGTCACACACAAAAAAATGAAAAAAAAAATCTAATTGAAAACTCCAGGGCTTCAATTGACAAGTCCAAGGCATTGACAACTTCGGGAGACCATTTTGTCATTTTTTTCTCTTGAAACCTGAATGTATTTCTCCCTAAAATTTATAACTCCTAGTAATAATAAGTGATTCTGAATAGAATCAATGTGAACACCATATTTTGTCTGGGCCCCACTCAAAATATAAAAAAAATTGATGATGATTAGTGTCCAAATTGGCAATCATCATTGAAAGAAAAAAATAATAAAAAATAAAAATAAGAAAATCCCCTTATTGATAATGATCGGTGTCCAAATTGGCAATCATCATTAAAAGGGAAAAAAATAAAAAAAACGAAAATTAAAATAAATCCCCTTATTGATTATGATTAGTGTCCAAATTGGTATTGTCATTCATTAAAGGAAAAGAATAAATAAAAAATTGAAAAATAAAATAAAAAAAATATCATTTATGTTGATAGGTTTAAATTAGGAAACCACTTGTGGGGAGAATCATAAAAAAAATTAAAAACGAAAAAAATCCCCACTGATGGTGATTAGGTAAAGTTGGGAAGTTTTATTAATAGAAAATACAAAAAATAAAAAACGAAATTTTTTTTTTAAAAAAAAAAATCTCAATTGATGGTGATTGGGTCAAGTTAGGTAGTTTTTAACATAAAATGCAAAAAAAAATTCAAAAATGAAAACTCAAAAAAGAATGAGCATTTATGAAGGAAATCTTACCTTGAGATTATAAATAGGAGTGCAAGGGTTGAAGCAAAAGACACAAAAACTGAGAAGAGAAAAGACACAAGAATTTGAGAAGAATTTTGGGAGAGCAAGGAGGAAAGGTAGAGTGCTAATTTGATTCTCATTTCATTGCTCCTTCTTATTTTTTCACGGGTTTTGAGAATTAGAAATTTGTTGGAATAACTTAATATTCTTCATGACATGTCTAGATGCTTGCCAGTGAACATATCCATGAGATTGAGGCACTTACATGCAAAGCTCTAGACATATTTTTGTTTGGTTTTCTTTTATCTTCATTGAATGCTCACGTGATCCCAACCATTTAATATTGTTATATCTGAACCCATTACTTCGCTAATAGTTTTTTTATGGTGATATTTTGATGTTTGAAATGATTGCATGCTCCCTTCTCTAATGCTAACACATCATATTGCAAGAAAGCTTTTCTGTTTTGATAGGTCCTCACACTTTGTGACTCTTATATGCTTGACCGAATTTGATCTCTTGCCCCCAATATATACTCATCAAAATTGAAGGGATTTATAAGATGGATAAAAGAAAATGCAATAAATTGTGTGTTGATCTACCCATGTGTTTTTCTCATATTGTTTGTTTGAATAACTTTTAAGGATAAAATGTACGCATAAATCTCCTCACATTTGACTTCCTTTTTGTTTAACTTGTGCTACCTTTTTCTTCTTTTTTCTTTATCCCTTTCTTAGGTCCTCTTTCAAAAAAAAAAAGGAAAAAATATTTTAACATGTTTTTATAAATGAAAATAAAATGGAAAAACTCTCTTTCATGAAAAAAATAAAGAAATTGCTTTCATAAATAAAAAATACAAACTAAAAAAAAATAGTTTTCTCAAATAAATTAAATAAACATTTTTCTAAAAAACAAAAACCAAGTGACACGCTTTTCTACCCCCGAGCTACATGGGCTTTGATCCCTCTAAAGGGTACGTAGGCCTTAGGTTCTCTTCCTAGGTCAAGTCCAACTTTATAAATAAATATATTTTTCTTTATTTTCTTTTTGTAAATAAATGTTCATTTTTTTTTCTTTAGTTTGCATTTCATTTATTTTTGTAAATATTCTCTTTTTATTTAGGTATTTATCATAAGATTAAAGGGCATATTTATTTTTAAATAATTAACTTAGGGTAATCATTCTTATGAATGAGTGTTGTGGGGTACCTAAAACTTTTCCCCATATATAAACCACTCTCGAACCCTAAATGGTTTTTGTAGATTAGCTTCCATTTTTAAAAAGTTTCCAAAATTATCTTTTCTCAAAATTTTGGTAACGGCTCCTTGTTTTCCAAATTTCAGGCGCTACAATCAATATGCGGTTGGTTGAGAAACTAGAATCAAAATTATTTAGCAGAAATTTTAGGAAGGGGGTTGGGCTTACCCACAATCCAAGGGCAGGGCGAAATCTCCCTTCCTCCTAGGTCATACCAATGTTGGGTAGGACGAGCCGTCAATTAGCCTGAGACGTTTACCTAGACATCCAGGAGCTCCCCAAACGCCGCAGTGGAGACACTTTGTGCCACTCCCAGGAATCAAACCCGTGCCAAAACAGACAACCAGGCACTAAGTCCAATCCCCTCGCCACTAGAATCAAAATTATTTTGTTTATTCAAAAAAAATCCGAAAATTGTTTATGCTCGGAAACCAAATCGAGAGTACACTGTGAAACTGATTTGGAGTAAAACCAAATCATTTTCACAGCTCTTTTTTCCATTCTCAGTTTTACCCATTCTCAATTTAATCTCCATTTCCATTCAAACAAAGCCTTGGAAAAATAAAAAGTTGCCATACACCCACACATAAACATGAGTTAAAGAGCTTTCATTTACCTCAAATGTTTGATGTTCTCGTTGCTCGTGGCACAAATGTTAAGTCAAAGGGCACGATAACAAATTCGAAAAAAGGGACGAGAACAAATTCAAAGGGATTTTTTGGGAACCGGTAATTTACAGATTTGACCCCAAAGAATGGTCGATTTACTCATCAACTAATTTACTCGTCTAGATGATCCAAATGACCAAGCTAAAGCGACTGTATTCTCTCATGAAGTTGATTGGAAAAACCGTGAAACTTCCCCATAAAGATGTTCAGCTTCAAATGGTTTTGAAACATATCCATCCATTCCACACTTCAGGCATTCCTCATTCGTTGCCTGAATCACATCTGCAGTCATAGCCAAAATGGGTATATGCTAGTTTGAAGTATTCTTCAAGGTTTCCACTGGCACTTCTCCATTGTTTACATGGAGTTCCATGTCTCGAATCCTCCTGGTAGCTTCAAACCTGTTGAAACAAGGTTCTATATTAGCAACTAATGTACAAGCTAACAGTTGTATTATTATTCATTTTCAAATTAACTTAAATTAAAGGATAAAATATATCAATGCTTTCAATTAAATTCCAAAGAAAAAGCTCAGTTGTTACAAGCTAACAGTTGTATTATTATTCATTGTCGAATTAACTTAAATTAAAGGATAAAAAAATATCAATACTTTCAATTAAATTCCAAAGAAAAAGCTCAGTTGTTGCATACCCATCCATTTCTGGCATTTGAATATCCATAAAACAGGCTTCAAATTGATGGGGCGGCTTCAGCATAGAGATGGCATCTTTTCCACCGTTAGCACAGACCACATCAGCTCCATACTTTTTTAAAGCTCCAACTGCTACTGTTCGGTTCACACTATTGTCATCTACAATAAGGATTTTCCTCCCACGCAAAAGGTGGCTGAGAGACAAACTTGGAAGCTCCCAATTTCGAGGATTCCCCTTGTTCCCAACACCCATGGCTCGCTGCAGTGTAGCAGCAAGCATGCTTGCTCTCAGAGGTTTTACAATGACAGTTGGATTATGAACGCCCAATGTTATGGAACTTGCTCTGCAAGAGCTACTAGAATTAACAAAAACGAACAGCTTTGGAGGAACCCTGCGATCAATTTTCCTCATGTTATTGATAAACTGAGATGAAACGTCAGAATCTCTATCCCAGACTTGTTGTTCAACTACGATCATATTAATAACTATATCCCCATTGCTTATGACCGACAAACCTTGATTTAAATCTGAAGCTATTTCAACACGAATGCCAAGCCGTTTAATGTGATAGCTCAACACTTGAGCTCTGACAAGTCTAGGCTCTATAGCAAGTGCAGTCATGCCCTGAAATTCTGAGGATGCAAGGTTAGGTTGGTTGTTAATTTGCTGGGTTTTACCCTCAGTTGAACTAGGGGATTCATTGGTAAAGACAGCTGTAAATGTGAAAGTAGATCCGATCTTCAGTGTGCTCTCAAATCCAATTTCGCCATGCATGAGGCCAACCAAGCACTTGCTAATGCTTAGCCCAATACCTGTTCCCCCATGTTTTCTGGAGACAGATGGACCAACCTGCATGAATGGAGTGAAGATGCGGGGTTGGGCTTCTTCAGGAATTCCTTCGCCAGTATCTTCCACAGAAACAATAAGAGTAATGCGATCAGGGGAGGAAGATGAGAAACAACCCAGAGGTCCATCTTGACTGAGAAAACTGAATCCTTTCCAGCTTTTACATCTATCAGCAACAGGAAAGCCACTCAAGGTATTCTTTGATGTTTCAACTTCAATTGAATTGACAACTTCCTCAATAAGATGGACAGTGACAAATATGTGCCCTTTGTCCGTGAACTGCCAAAGAATTACCAAATCAAAAACACTTCTCACTTTAGCTCTTTTGATAACTACAAATGGCTGGAACAACGGAAAACTAAGTTTATTATGGAAAATATTTTATAAAATTACATTTAACTGACTAGGACACTAACAATACAGGTGACTACGGTAGATCTCTACATAAATTAGGCTTCGCCCACTTTTTCCCAATGAGCAATAGGACACGCTTTTTAGACCAAAAACAGTTAAAATCAGGGTACCAGAATAACATAACATCATAACAGAGAAGCAATTTTTTTGCAAAACAAAACATGGGAAGTTTGATAAAATCTGATGAATATTTTCTTCTCTCCACAGGCTTTCTTTGGAACAGCCCAGAATTACCTTAATTGAATTGCCGATGAGATTTGTAATTATTTGCCGAAACCTTCCTGGATCACCCACTAGCTGTTCAGGAACCTTATCTGAGATATACACTGCCAACTGTACCCCCAAAAATTAAATCAGGAAGAGCCAATTATAATTATACGATGCACATTTTATAATTAACAACATGAAGAAAGTTCAACCACATAAAGCAAGAAAAGTTACCTCTACTCCTTTCTCTTGAGATTTCTCAGAGAATAGTGACAATACATCATCCAAAATTGCTCGGATGTCAAATAGCACTGCCTCAAGCTCAAGCTTACCAGATTCAATCTTTGCCTGGTCCAAAACCTCATTTATAAGAGACACTAGAGCTTTTCCACAACCCTGTGCTGTTCTGAGATATTCTTTCTGTGTTACATCTAGATCTGTGTCCATAAGCATATGCAACATTCCTGAATGTTCAATTTTAGAGTGAGGCCAGTACACAGAGCAGAAGCTTTCATGTGTGCGGTGTTGTGTGTGTGTAACCTTGGCAATTTAAGACAAGTCTAGAACAGAGTTTTCAGCTACTTACCAATAACACCATTCATTGGTGTTCTGATCTCATGAGAAACAGTGGCCAGAAACTGCAGTATCAATATTTGGTTAGTCCTACTTGAATAGTAAAAATATGAAGCCTCGAGTTGTTTACAAAGAAAATGGAAAGATCACATACCTGGGATTTTGCAACATCAGCTGCCTCAGCTCGTTTTTTAAGTTCCATCATCTCACGGTAATCATCCTCCACTTTAGCAATTCGATTTACAGTAGCATGAAAAATATGCCCTACAAGAAGCGCAATAACAAGGATGCCAATTGATGTAGCAATTGCCAACCATGGAAATGGAGGTTTTTGTTTGAACCTGTGCCAGGACCAAACTTGAATTTCATCCAAAGTTCATATATTTAGATGATTCCCACATTTCAATTGTTGCAATAAAAAAAATGAACATTGAGACCAGCAAGCCCCTAAAAAAGGGAACAATAAAATAAAAGGCACTTATTTTGGTAATGCTAATGGCAAAACCTCACAAGACTCAAGAATCAGACATCATCTTATATGGACTACCCTCATCACACTGGATATATTCTATTCTATTTTAAAGAAGCAGCATCATGTTAAAAACTCTGCCTGCGAGCAAGGAAGTATAGAGACATCAGACACTTTATGCATCATTTCAATTACCTGCAGTGCATCTCATGCTTCCGGAAAGGATCTCCAAAGTTCAGGGAGCTAACATGATAGAATCCATCATCTGATACATTTGAACCATACATGGGAATAGGTTGGGTATGATTAGTAGTATCATACACATTAACAATCACAGTTTGCTTGCTAGAACGTTGTTGAAGTAATTTTTCAACCAATGACTCGATATCAAAGACGCCACCAAGATACCTGCAAAACAGTGATTAAACATTAAAGCTCTCTCTAACCTAAACATCATGCATGAATTTTTTTTTCCCTGAATCTTAAAGCAGAGATAAATCACCCAGTAGAGCGGATTATTGCTTGAATCCCAGAAAGTCCTAAAATTTACACACACCCAATTGTTGCTTGAATCCTTTCGTTTGGGGTTGCATTTGATGGAAGATCTGTGTTGTACACTGCAAAAGTGAGGATAAATCCCAGATTATTTGTTTTGAGCAGCCTAAAAGGAGCATTTAAAACTCCTTCCCCCAACTCTCTAGCGCGCAAAACATTTTCACGATCTTCCTGTTGATGAACAAGCCAACAAGAGTCATAATTCGAAATGTAGTTGACATAGGTGTAATTAAACGAAAGAGTAACTTAGTGAAATTCAAAAAAAAACAGATTATTCATGTATATTATTATTTTCAGAAAAAAACAGTCCCACTGGAATAGGCAATACAAAAAGAAAATGTGTGCCCCAACAAACTGGGAGGGAGAATCGAACACAAAATGGTTTAAGTGTACTAGTGACATGTTAAAACACAAACTTAATTAACGCTTCAGAAACATTATTAGAGAAGATGCAAAAGAAACCCACCTTTCCAGACAGCACATCAACATAAATGACATGGGAAATTGTTTCCTGTGCAAAAATGACAGGAGCATATTCTTCTAGAACTGGGGAATGGTCCAATGCTTCAGGGGCATAGTCATCCTCATGAATGGGGTTCTGCTCAAGCGTATCCATCCTTTTAATGGTCCAGCCTTGTTGCTTCTCGAACTGTTCCCTTTCAGAATGAAGCACCCTCACAGCATAAGCAACACCACTAGTAAGGGGCCTCTCAAAAGCAGTTCGTTCTGTGTACCTAGCAAATGTCCTCTGAGGGTTTTATAAGTTAGAATTTAGAATGATTTCCTTACAAATAAAAAGAAAAACACCAGATCTCATCCCAGCCTATGCTCAATTAACCTTGTTAAATCATTAGTAGTGAATTGAAATCTAGTTACCTGATCGATCGCAGAAGGGGACTTGGCGTGGTGGAAGGTTGAGATGAGAATTGACATGGCTTGGATATAGTTCATACTAACATTAAACTGATCCTGAAGCATCCTAGCCCTTTCGTCACACATACTTGCCAGAGTCCCTTTCCTCTTCTCAGTGGCTTGAAAGTTCATGAAGAAAAAGATCCACAAAGATACCATGGTCCAGCCCAGTACCCATGTCAGCAAGAGCTTTCTCCACAGAGTTCTCCGAACTCTCCTGGATCCAATACGATGGTAGTAGCGTTGATGAATTTTACAACTATTGCTTGAGATCTTCTGTCACCACTTGAGCCACATCTTGCCACCACCACCAAGAAAACCGACCTTCGTTTCCATAATTCCTCCGTTGTTGAACCAGTTCATGTATATGAATGATATAATCCAGAAAAACAGCGCCAAGAGTAGATGCCCCAACTTTAGGCCCAATCCAACTACATAGAGCAGGCTCATCCACAACAGTAACCAACGCAGGTTAACAAGAAACAGTTTCAGGAGGTACTGGATGCAATTTCGAGCTAATTCCAGGTAGTCTAGCGAGAGAACCAATGTCAAATCCAAAGAATCTCCCCCCGTTTAAAGCTAGCAAACAGAATTCTCGACCAGTGACTGTGAGAGGTGGATATCGAAACAGGAAATTTGGGCAAGAACAACGCTAAGCACCTCACAATCCCAGAAAACAAGTGGGCTTCAAAGTGGAAACAAAGATGCGCTTTATAGATATGCTGTCTTATCCACCGGAATAGACTGAAATTGAGAATGCAAAGGGAATACAGAAATTTGAGGCAGATAAAAAACTTAAATTGTAGGGAAAATATAAGAAAATAAATAAAAATTAAAAATTAAAATTGAAAAAAAAAATTCTGATTTATGTTGATAGGTTGGAAAAAATCATGGAGTGAAAAACCGGACCGGACCGGCCGGTCCGACCGGAAAACCAGTGAACCGGTCCTCATTCCGGTCCGGTTTGCTGTTCTAGAGTGGGGGGAGGTCGAACCGGTGAAAACCGGTCGAACCGGTCCAAAACCGGTCAAAATCGGTGGGTCCCTAGTTCAAACGGTTTGCTCTTTTTTTTTTTTTGAAAAATGAGATATTTGGTTCAAAAAAAAGCTAAGAAGAAAAACATAGATTTAGACCGGTATACATACAATCTATAATATTTTACTAAATTATAAGAACAAATTTTAATGTCAAGGCTACAAAAATTTTAAAAATAAAAAGAATAAAAGAAAAAATATTATATATTATATACATAATTACATATAATATATAATATTTTAGTCAAGTAATTTTATATGACAAAAGTAATCAAATCTAATATAATCAATTGATTTTATCTATAGAAATTTAAGAATATATTAATATATATATTGTTACTAATAAATTGTAATATTTTAATATGACCGGTTCGACTACCGGTTTGATCACCGGTTCGACCCCGGTTGAACCATTAACCCTTGAACCTGTTCCGTGACCGGTTCATTGACCGGTCCTGTTTTTTGTTCCTTGGAAAAAATAATTAAATTAAAAATAAAAATTAAAAAAATTCTCTTATTGATAGTGATTAGATCAAGTTATGAAGTTTTATTACTAGAAAATACAAAAAATAATGAAAACAAAAATAAAAAAAGTCTCTATTGATGGCGATTGGATCAAGTTAGGAAGTTTTATTAACATAAAATATAAAAAAAAATGAAAATTCAAAAAAAAAAGGAGTATTTATAAATAAAATTCTACCTTGAGACTATAAATAGGGGAGCAAGAATTGAAGCAGGAAAAAAATTGGGTGAGCAAAGACACAAGAATTTTGAAAGAGCAAAGAGGAAAGGTAGAGAGCTAATTGCAAACATATTTTCTTGTAGTGGGTTCATTGTACGTGGTGCCTTCTTATTCCTTTTGATGCTCGAAATCAAGTTCTATTTCAGATCCATCAATACACATTGGATCATAACTTTTGGAATACTAAGTATTTGTGATTGATTTCTGTTGTTGTGCAAAGTATATTTAAAGAGCTTTCTGAGGATATGTCAAATTTAGAATTATATCCAAAGAATTATGACCGCTAATAGAAGTTGTAGTATTGAATTGTGAAGGTTTAACATCAATGGTTATTATTCAAATAGAAATGGGAGTATATGAAGAAACTCTTCTTCAGGTTTATTCAAATAACATAATTGTATTTGAATAAAAACACCGAGCTATTCGAATTGGATCATTATCAAAACCTATTCGAAGATAAATTATTCTTCGAATAACATCATTATAGGCTTATTTGGTTCAGCGTTTTCTTAAACAATAAATGCATATTTGGGAACATTTATTTTTTGAATATAAGTACTTATTACGCAAGCCGAGATAAAACTCATCTCACATACTTACCTAGTATACCGTGAATCACGATTTATAAGCACTTATTATCCAAAAAGAAGCTATTCCAAACGAGCATTAAATCTTTATTACGCAAGCCGAGATAAAACTCCTCTCACATACTTACCTCATATACCATGAATCACGCTTTTTAAACACTTATTATCAAAAAAATAAACTATTCCAAACTAGCACTATATGATTTATATAACAAGAGGGGAAGCAAAAGCAAGCTTGCATTATTGTAATTTCATGAGCAATTAACAAGTAATTAAAGGCGAAGGCTTTTTCTGTTTGTGTTGGGAGAAAAAGTTAACGACAAATACCGGAGAAAGGCCATCGCAGCACAGGGAGGGGGAGAGAGAGAGAGAGATTTCTGTTTTGTTTTGTTGGGTTCAACCCCTTCACTCTTTTCTGGCCGTAGCCATTAGTATCCATTTCTAAACCTTTGCTTTTTCGTTTCCTTTCACATCCTCTCTCTCTCTCTCTTCTTCATTTCAGAACCCTTTCCCCTGTTTCTGTTTCTCCGTTCACTTCTTCTTATTATGCTCTGTTTTAATTGTTGCTTTTGTTGGCGAAAACAGAGCCTTGCATAACCAAGATTCAAACTTACTTCTCTGGGAATTGTGATCTATGCTTTAGTGTTTGGTTTTTCATCTGGGTTTCTTTAGATGACTATGGAGGACCAAAGGTGCGATTTGGTTGATGAAAATGGGACCACAAAAAAGTTTCCTGTTAGTATGAGTGTTCTGGCGGTTGACGATGACCCAATTTGTCTCAAAGTGTTGGAGACTTTGCTTGTCAAATGCGAGTACCAGGGTTTGTATTTCAAACTTCTTTGTTTTTAATCAAGTAAATTCCATTTTTAATTGTCTTTTCTGGACCTACATATTAGTTATGTTCAATTACAAGTTTTTTCTGTTCGTCTTAGCATTCTACATCTAGTTATTTTTTGAATAAAAACATAATTTACCTGCTCACTTTGAAGTTTTGGTCACCCTATGCACAGACACTGTTTTACGTACAATTCGGGTCACCATATCTTCTGAATAATTTCTGTTGGGCCGATTCTGATTTCTGTACTTCTGCCGAAGTTAAATTTTTTCCCCTTTAAATTTCAATTTTTCCCCCTGATATACTTTTGCGCAGTTATATCAATATCACAATTATTGCACTTTTCTGACTAGGCTTTTGTTAGTAGATCTACTTTAAGAGTCCTTGACTTGTTTGGTTTAGAAACCATTGACTTTATCTCGTATTTGATTTATTGTTAATGTTGCAGTTACTACAACTAATCAGGCCATCAAGGCTTTGAAAATGCTAAGGGAAAACAGGAACAAGTTTGACCTCGTCATTAGTGATGTAAATATGCCAGACATGGATGGATTTAAGCTCCTTGAGCTAGTAGAACTTGAAATGGACCTACCAGTCATCAGTATGTTCAATCTTGTTTTACACTTGTCAGCAGCTTAAACTTGCTTCTTATCCTTTATGATATTGTTTGGTAACTTGAAAAAAGTTTCAAATCTTCAATTTTGTCATTATTTCTAGCAGCATTGTTTTTGTTATTATTATGTGATATAATTGAAATAATTAGCGAGAAATTTTCTCACAATTAAGAATTAACTTGTTTGATTGACTTGGACCTCACTGTTTTGCCTTTGATGTTGATATAGTGTTGTCAGCACACAGTGATACAAGGCTTGTGATGAAGGGTGTTACCCATGGTGCATGTGACTATTTACTTAAGCCTGTTAGAATGGAAGAGCTTAAGAACATATGGCAACATGTGGTTCGAAGAAAGAAGTTTGATAACAAGGATCAGAACAAGGCTTCTCAGTTGGAGAAGGCGAACAATATGGCTGGGGAAGGGGATCAAGGCATCAATTCTGAAAATAATTTGGATCAGAGTAAAATGCTGGGTAAAAGGAGGAAGGACAAAGGTGAGGATGAGGAAGAAGATGGTGAGGACAATGTTCAAGAGAATGAGGAGGACCCATCAGCACAGAAGAGGCCGCGTGTATTTTGGTCAGTTGAGCTGCACAGAAAATTTGTTGCTGCTGTCAATGAACTGGGACTTGAAACTGAGTTTATGTGATTTGAAACTTAGACATAAAAATTAACAATTTGATATCTATACTGATTTATTATATTTATTAACTTAAGACTGCATTTATATGTTACAGAGGCGGTTCCCAGGAAACTTCTTGACATGATGAATGTTGAAGGGCTAACAAGGGAAAGTGTGTCAAGCCATCTACAAGTACAAGTTCTACATTCTTTCATTTTGATAGAACTTAACGGTATGGTTATTTTTAGTTTAAATCTGACTTAATCTCATTGTCATTTATTGTTGCAGAAATATAGGATCTATCTTAAAAAGGCAACTCAACAAGCTGAAATTGCTGCTGCATTGGGTGACGAATCATCATACTTGCGGATGGGTTCATTAGAGGGATATGGAGAGTTTCGCACGTTGTCTGGTTCAGGACTGCTCTCAAGATCTGGCGCCTATCCCCATACCTCGTACATTTTTTGGGTGCTCAGCCTGACCCAAACCCACCTTCAAGGAGCTGTCGGGTACACTGACCCCTGTGACTCCTCGGCCTGGGTCTCTCGTAGCTCAGCCTGCGACTGCTGCATTTGCTCCTACCATTTTTTGAAACAATTACTTACTAGTATTTTTCATTATTAAGTTGGTTTTATAAAAATTATAATAATGAAATTACTTACAATGGCCGCCTCTTCCTACTGAGAGGTCAGAGTCCCGTCACGGTGTTTATGTGTGATAGCATACAACTTCCCATAGTCCATCTGACGGTTCTGCATGGAGACATATTAAAGATCATCCAATTGATCAAGTAATTGGAGATATTCACGAAGGTGTCAAAACCAGAAATAAAATTCTTAATGAGGTAACTTTTTCTGCTTTTATTTCTGAGATTGAACCTTCTAATATTGAAGAAGCATTATCTAACAATGATTGGGTGATTTCTATGTAAGAAGAATTAAATCAATTTCAAAGGAATCAAGTTTGGGATTTGGTACCTCGACCTAAAGATCACTCGGTTATAGGAACCAAATGGGTTTTCAAAAACAAACTTGATGAATCACCAATCATTGTGAGAAATAAGGCAAGATTGGTTGCCAAATGCTATAATCAAGAAGAAGGTATTAATTATGAGGAAACATATGTTCCAGTGGCAAGATTGGAAGCAATACGAGTACTCTTAGCCTTTGCTTGCATTAAAGGTTTTAAACTTTATCAAATGGATATGAAAAGTGTTTTTCTAAATGGTTATATTATGGAGGAAGTAATTATCGATGGAATTTTTATATCGGTAATTACCAACGGAATTTATTCTATCGGTAATTACCGACGTCTTACCCACGGAATTTGGTGGGTAATTTGAATGAGAAATTACTGACAGAATTTTGTGGGTAATCTATCTCTAATTACCAACAGATTATCCACAGAAAAAAAAAATCCGTCTCTAATTACCGACGGATTACCCACGGAAAAAATTCCATTGGTAAATAATGACGGATTGCCTACGGAATTTTTTCTGTCGGTAATTATCGACAACTTATCCATAGAATTCCGTGGGTAATTTTAACGAGAAATTACCAACGGAATTCTGTGGGTAATCCGTAGTTAAAACTAATAATTTTTTATTATCTTTTAATAATTTATATAAAATAATAAAAATAAAAATAATCTATCACAAATAAAACTTTAAAAATCATAAAATTAATATTTAATATAATATATTAAATATATATATAATATTAAGAATAAAAATTTTAAATGAAATAAAAAATAAAAAACTTTAAACTTTATATCATAAAAACAAAATATATAATTATATATAAATATATATATTTAATATCAACAAAATTAATTTAGGATTTTGAAATTTAAGTAGTATTTAAGTATATTTTTAAATTAATTCAGGAAAAAAAATATCATAAATTTAATATAATTTGACGGGATGGGGTTGTTGTCTGTCCTTTCTTCGGGGTAAAGATAAATATTTTAATCCTTTTGTCAAATAAATATATGGTTCCTTTCTTTGTAACATCATAGCTAGATGTTAAGTAAAAAAAAAGGAAAAAAGAAAATCTCAAAATCTCAAATCAGTTTTGTTATTTATAAGAGTATACATTTATCTAACAATTGAAAACTTATTTTAATAAGAAAACACTAATTTATGATTTTTATGTTGAAGTGGTATTTTCTTATTTCTTTCCCTAAATTTTACCCTTCGCAATGAGTGGGCTTTATGATAATGATTATTGATTTCCTATTTTATGATATTTAATTTTAAGGGTTAATATAATTTTTAGTCTTTTAAGTTTTCCCTCATTTTGATTTTAATCCATCAAATTTTAAATATAGGTTTTAGTCCCTCAAGAGGTAAAATGATCCAGATCTATATCTTCTATAATACTTGTAGTAGCGCTGTTAAAAACCGTTCCGTGAGTAACCGTTTTTTGAGAAAATAATTTTGTTTATATTATTGCCATTAGTATATTCCGTTTATTTTGATAGCAATAAATATCAATATCCATATTTATCACCTTATTTTGGCTATCATAAGTATTTTATCATAATTATTTATCGCCATATTTTATAATTCAATATCAATATTTTATATCCATCAATTATTAGTTGGCCCCCATAATTCAAGAAGTTATCATAATTATAATTTAAACTAAATCAACAAGAAGCTTAATTTCCAAGAAATATAGGGCCCGTTTGGTTCGATCCCATTACACCCTGCGGTGCAGTGCAATGCGATGTAATGGTAATGCAATGCGATATTAATTACAATGGTAGTGTTTGGTTTGATTTTTAAGCAATGTGCAATGAGTTAATATTTTAACAATTATTTAAAATTAATATATCACACAAAGTCTATTTTACCCCTTAATATAATCTTCGTAGAAAAAATAGTTACAAGACGGCGACGACGGGGATGGAGGAGGAGGAGGTAGTGGCGGTGGCAATGATAGGGGTGGCGGTGGGCAGCGGGGGTGGAGGAGGAGGCGGTGGCGGTGGGCGGTGGGCCGGGGGTGGCGGTAGTGGAGGTGGTGGCAGCGGCGGGGGTGGAGGAGGAGGTGGTGGTGGTAGGTGAGGGTGGCGGCGGAGGAGGAGGTGATGGTAGTAGTGGTGGGCTGTAGGGGTGGAGGAGGTGGTGGTGGGCAATGGGCGGTGGGGGCGGCGGGGGTGCGGGTGGCGGCGGAGGAGGAGGTGGTGGTGGTGGCTGCGACAATGGGCGGTGGGGGTGGAGGAGGAGGTGGTGGCGGCGGCGGCAATAGATGGTGGGGGGGTGGAGGAGGTGGTGGTAGGCGGTGGGCGGTGGGTGGTGGGGGCGGCGGGGGTGAGGGTGGCGGTGGAAGACGAGGTGGTAGTGGTGGCGGCAGCGATGGAGAAGGAGGTGGTGGTGGCGGCGGGGGGTGGAAGAGGTGGTGGTGGGTGGTGGGCCGCCGGCTGGCAGCGACGGGCATTGGGCCGGGGGTGGTGGCGGGTGGAGATGACGGCGGTGGAGGAGATAGTGGCGACGGCAGAGAGTGGAGGTGACGGCAGTGGAAGAGGAAGAGGTTGTGGCGGTGGTAGTTGTGATGTGATGCGGCAAGTGAAATGAGATAAGTGAAACAAAGACAAAGGAAACTAAAGGGTAAATTGGACTTTTTAGACTATGCAATGAGATGGTAATGAGGATTCATAGGGGGAGGTATGAATGAGGATTACCAATTTTTTGGTAATCTTCATTACCATGGTAAACTCTATTACCATGCTAAAGAGCTACCAAACACTCTTCTCTTAGTAATGCAATCATGATTACCATTGCAGGCATGCAATGGGGTTGAACCAAACGAGCTCATAGTTGGCCCCATGATTATAGGAATACTTATATATATATATATAAACATCATCAATGTATTCCATTTTGTATTCTCCATTCTTCATTATTAGTGATTTCAATTATTCACACCCAATATCTTTCCCTAAGCAAACACTCCTGACCTATTTGAAGAGACCTTAACTGTTGTAGTTGTTAAAGCATAAGCCATCAATTTTTTTTACTCTTGATTCTGATTAAACTACATTGCTACATTGCATATATGGAACTTGTTCTACTTTTAAATTAAACGCCTTTTGTACTTAATAGAATAACCCACGTTTTCAATTTTTAAAACAAAGATTTGATAATGCTCGTATGTGGTTTGACGGAAACAAACAGATTTCTTATAGGTGTTAAGCCATCTAAGTCATGTTCTTTTGGTTAAGTGTCTGAATGATGAAGTACCAAGTTGGATTTACGGAGCCGAAACCGAAAAACCCCAATTTTCCCCAGAGTGCTTGTATATTTTGGTTATGGCTATAAATGGGTCTTAGAGTTGGATTTTCAATGATTTTATGGTTCCATTGAGTTCAAGAGTGAAAATTAGGTGGGGTTATAGTTGGTCACTTTTTCGGAAAAGGCCGAAAAAGCATAATTGCGAAAATGCCCTTGAAACCCTTAAAGTGGGCTGCCAAGGGTAAATTTGTAAATTGACATTTAATTTGATAATTCTGAGTCCGGAAATGGATTCCTTGGGCAAAAATATGTTAGAATAGCCCATGTCAAGATTTCAAGAAAAGTACAGCCGGACCGGGTACGGCAGGGCCAGGCAGGGTCCCCGGGGTATTTTAGTAAATTTTCAATATAGCCTCATATAATCCCCCAAAAATACTATGGAAGTGTCTAAATAGTACATTTGACATTGTAGGATCGAATGTGAAGCCCTGAGTTGCTGGCACGTAAATCAAAGTTCCCTCCTGCATGATCTGATAACTGTATTAATGTGTTGATGCATGTTATTGCTTTGCTTGATTATGTGGAACATGTATGAATTATTTGAAGCTATGTTTCAATATATGTTATGGCCATATGTGTATCGTTCGAAGCATTGAGCTTATAGATTCGTCATTGTATGTGTGCATGAGTTATGTAATGTAAGCATGCCATGCATTAAACACTTATCTTGCCTGCATATTGATAATGTTTCCCTACTGAGATTCTCCTGAATCTCACCCTCCCCTACCAACAATTTAGACAGGGCAAGTGGCTCATGCAGGGAGCGGCTAGGACTCCTTCGAGATGAGAGTTGGTAGTTGGTTATCAATGAGTTGTGAAGACTGTATATGATTCGGTTGAATAAAGGGTTATAAATTTGAGATGAGATTGTGTAATCCCCATTTGAAGAATTGTAATGGGAAATTGTGCCCGTGTATCTTTAGCGAAGATATGTACCCGGGATTGTCGGGATGATTATGTTGTGCACTCTGATATTTATATGAATGTGATTTATCTTCACTTAGTAATTGTATTCAAAATGTGAATATGAGACCAAGTTAATTAGATTTCAAAAGGTATTTGTGAAAACCCTATCTCAAGGATGGGATTTTAAATAAGTTTTGATTATTATTGGTCTTTATTTCACTTTAATCGCGTATTTCGGATATAATTACGGAGGGGGTTACATCTACAATCCCACCAATAAATTAAGGTACATCTCGAAGAAGTTCAAGAGACACAAGATAGTATAGAACCACAGATGGAAATCAGAGAAGACTCACAACAAGTTGCTGAGCTTCCTCAAGTAACACAAGGTCTACGAAGATCTGATAGGACACGGCATCAGCCTCAGAGATATGGATTTCTAGTTACTGAAGGCCGTGATGTGTTGCTCATTGAGCAAAATGAGCCAACCACCTATCGAGAAGCCATAGTGGGACCAAACTCTGAGAAATGGCTAAATGCCATGAAGTCTGAAATGCAATCCATGTACGACAATCAGATATGGACCTTAGTCGATCCACCTGAAGGTGTAAAAACCATCGGGTGCAAATGGGTTTTCAAGGAGAAAACTTATATGGATGGCAATGTTAATGTCTTCAAGGCATGACTAATTGCAAAAGGATTCACTCAAACTCATAGTGTAGACTATGATGAAACCTTTTCCCCAGTTGCAATGGCCAAATCAATCAAAATCCTTCTTGCCATTGCAGCATATTATGACTATGAAATATGGCAGATGGATGTCAAAATAGCCTTCCTTAATGGAAAGTTGTTTGAGGATGTGTACATGACACAACCTCAAGGTTTTGTTCGTCCAGAGGACTCTGGTAAAATTTACAAGCTTCAAAGATCCATTTATGGATTGAAGTAAGCTTCTCGGAGATGGAATCATCGTTTTGATAAAGTAGTCAAAGAGTTTGGATTCATTCAAAATATCGATGAACCTTGTGTTTACAAGAAGGTTAGTGGGAGTATAGTTGTATTTCTAGTGCTTTATATAGATGGCATTCTACTCATTGAGAATGACATTCCTACCTTGCAGAGTGTCAAGTCTTGGTTAGGAAAGTCTTTTTCAATGAAAGACTTAGGTGACGCCACCTACATCTTAGGGATTAAGATCTATAGGGATAGATCCAAAAGACTAATAGTCCTAAGTCAGAGCACATACATAGACAAGATACTGCATAGGTTCAGTATGTAGGATTCAAAAAAGGGTTACATGCTCATGTCTCATGGCATCCATCTTAGCAAGAATGTGTCCTAGTACACCTGATTAGCGAGATCACATGAGTAAGGTTCCATATGCCCCGGCCATTGGATCCATCATGTATGCCATGTTATGTACTCGACCGGATGTCTCATTTGCCTTAAGTATGACCAGCACATACCAATAAGATCCTGGTGAGGATCATTGGACTGCCGTCAAGAATATCCTAAAGTACTTAAGAAGGACTAAGGACTTATTTTTGGTATATGGTGGATTGGATGATGAGCTCTGTGTAACCAGTTACATAGATGCAAGTTTCCTCCTGAATGGTGGAGCAGTAACCTGGAAGTGTTCCAAGCAGAGCATTGTAGCAGATTCTACAACAGAAGCTGAGTATATAGCAATATCAGATGCAGCTAAAGAAGCCGTTTGGATCAGAAAGTTCATTACTGAACTAGAGGTTGTACCTACCATCTCAAATCCAATAGATTTGTTCTGTGACAATAGCGGTGCTATTGAACAGGCCAAGGAGCCTAGGTCAATCAAAGAACCAAGCATATACTCAGGCGTTTTCATCTTATTAGAGAAATAAATGATAGAGGTGATATAAAGATATGCAAAGTAGCAGGAGAAGACAATGTTGCTGATCCTCTTACTAAGCCGCTTGCACAGGCAAAGCATGAGCGTCATGTTAGGACAATGGGAATTAGGCAAATTAATGATTATACCTAGGGCAAGTGGGAGGATGTTGGAAATTGTGCCCAATGGGCCAATCATTGTACTTTGAGTATTATTAATTTAATGAAATTTCTCCATTTTGTTATCATATTATTTGCATGTTAACTATGATAATTGTATCCTTGGATAAATAATAAAGATTGTCCTAAAATGTCCCTAGTCGATCATCTATGCGGGAGCAGAGATAAAACAAGACTAGTATGACTTTGATAAGATATGGAGATGTGAATCAAAGTTTTAGGCACTTGTAAGAGTACAAGGTACTGGACCGACCCACTATGAAAAAGCTACATGGATCAAGTCATAAGCTTTTCTCATGTATAACCACGTCACAATGCCCTTTGACCTGAGGTCATCATAGATTCCTACATGAGAGTTGCTAAGCTTTGAACTAGTCAAAAGTCACCTTTGACCGGTTGATGTTAAAGGCTATAATCGGGCTTGGTGGTTTTTCATGCAGAGGAATATGAATGATGAAGATGGAATTTGTCCCTCACATTAGTAGAGAGATAATACTGGGCCCCTCGATGAGTGAGTCTGAGAAATGTATGGCCATACTACAATGGAAAGGAGTGTCCATTTCTATTGTCAGACTACTTAGGAAATGAGAAAGTAATGATCAGGAATAAGAGGATGACATTATCCATGCCTCATCCTTGACCGATATATCGTGTGACAAACAGGACGTGACATGGTTGCATGACAGGTTGCATCGTGTTAATAATCCTCATATGAATTGGGTAGTCATAATGTCTTGCTAGAGGACACTTACGACTTGTGGGTTAGTACAGTTATTAGCCCACTGCCAACTTCATATAGGCCTACAGGATCGCACACAAGAATGACCCAACACGAGATAATGTTTAATCTAGGGTGGATGAATTTTATATTTATATAAAATTCGTTAATAATATTATATATATATGTATATATTTTCGAAATACATATTGTATATATTATATTATATTATATTATATTATTATATTGTGTTAGTTTTAAATTTAATTTATTAAGATAACTTAAATCTAATAACTCTTTATTTGGATTAAATAAATAGGTTAAATTAAAACTGTTGGACAGATTTAATTTAAACTGAATTTATTTAATTAGCTCATCAAGATAATTAATAGTTAATTAATTTCTAAATTAATGATGATTAATTTTGAAATTTGAAAATAGCCCTCATAGGTTATAAACTTGATAGAGCGGATATACTGATGGACGTATGAGAATTGAGAGCTGCAAGGGAAACCCTTTAAGACATTGGAGGCGCTAGGACGCAGTCTCGGTTGGAGAACATTCGTATGGATACCGGTAGAGGGAGCGGACCTAACATTGTTGGCTCCTAGAGATCAAAAACCTTGATCTGAAAAAGGTATGAATCCTTCCAACTCGATTTAAACGTTGTTGATAGATCCTCAATTAGGATCGGTAAAAAATTTTGAAAACTCTTTCGCTGTGCCTACCGATTCTAACATGAAAGTGTTATAAATTCCATATATATGCCAATAAAACTAATGCTCCTCTGACTCTAATACATAGTCTTGTGTCTCCATGGCCATTTTCCATGTGGGGGATTGATGGCATCAGGCCAATTTATCTAAAAGCCTCGAATGGCCATCGTTTCATCCTGTTGCTCTTGACTATTTCACTAAGTGGGTGGAAGCCAATTCCTTTGCTAGTATTACTCAGACGACCTTCATCAAATTCTTAAAGGCCAATATTATCTGTAGATATGGTTTTCCGGAGAGGATTATAACTGACAATGCACCAAACCTCAATAGGGCAGCAGTTAAAGAATTGTGTGACCAGTTTAAGATCAAGCATCAAAATTCTGCACCATATATGTAACTCCCTTCCCACCTTCGACCGAGATTAGTTCTTAAACACGTACTTAAGTTTGAATGAGAGACTATAATACGATTTGGGGCTTATTAAAATAAACTTTTGCCCAAAACCTGGTTTACAAAACTTTTCAAAAGTCTCTTCCACATGGTCTCCTATTCACATTTTCAAGCAACACAAATGGCCTATACAGGTGGATTTCATTTATACATATCAGAGTACAATATAAATTCCCATCACACTCGGGTTCCATTGATTAAATAAGGGTTTACACAAAGGCACAAAGCCCATAACTTATACCCTTTACTTGGGGATTACACAAAACAACAATTCATCATTCCAAAATATATACATTTGTTTCCCAAATTATCCAAAAGATTTTTATACATGATAACCATTAACCGAAATAAACTCCTAAACTGGAGCTCTAACTACTCTTCGTCGCCTGCTGCCCTTTCAATCCTTCTGCCCTGTCTAAAAATAGTGATTTTTGGAGAGTAAGATTCTAAGGAATCCCCATAGTGTCAAATCAATCATAGTATGCACGACAATAAGGCATGAAAGCAAATCATTACACATACATTGCAACTACAACGACAGTTCAACGGCAATGGTAAATATGACACACATCATCCCTTACGATTGCTCACGCTGTACTGCACCACAACACAATCTACACAGTATATTTCACCATAGCTGGGATTCATATAAAGCATTTCATACACAAGCTATATAGGCAAGATAACACAGCCCATGGCTGGATTCACAATACGCCGCCCCACGGGTCGGATTCACAAAGATCCATGTTGATTACAACAGCAGTTCAACGGCTGAGCTAGAGATGACCAGCGTCAATCCTGAAACTGCTCACACTAAAGTGCTCGCGCTGTAATGGACCATGGCATATACATTTCACAAATCATAATGACAAGTCATGCATACCTAAACATCATACACAACATGAGAGGAAAGTCACTACCTTGATCCTTCCAGGCGTACTCTGGCACCAGTCTCTCTCACGTCGAGCAAATGTCGTATCCTATATTCATAATTAGGGACGAAGAGTCAATTCTCTATTCCAATTCTCAATGACTTCTTAATACTTATTTGGTTATCGTTATTGCTCTTTTAGAGTCGTTAAATACCCCTAATAAAGCTCCTAAAGGGTTGGAAGACTATCCCCAAAGATCCCTTTTTTGAAGCATAAAACAGATGTTTTTCACTGAGACACTCAAGTGAAGATGACCTCACTCAAGTGATTTTGTACGGACACTCGAGTAAAGAAGGCCTTACTCGAGTGATGGTACGGTCTGCACTCGGGTACTAAAGAGTGAAGGACAGTAAGTAACCACCGAGAGCACAAGAACTTTCAAAAGATTGCAACACTCGAGTCCAAAAAGCCTCACTCGAGTGACAGCCAAATGCCTACTCGAGTACCAGGAAGTGAAACACAGAAAGTGAGGACCCGAGAGTAGAAATAAATCACAGAACCCAGAATTGCTCGTTGCACTCGAGCATAACACCTCTCACTCGAGTGATAGTCTAATGCTCACCCAAGTTCAACAAAGTGAGATTCAAGAAGTGCTCACTCGAGAGTACAAGAATTTTCAATGAAGAGGAGCACTCGAGCACAGATCATTGCACTCGAGTGATGGCTCAACACTCGTAAGGGAGACTATACACTCTTGAGATTTTCCAGAAAACACAACAGAAAAACTGAAGAGTGATGAAATATTCTCATCGCACTCGAGTGATACTCAACCTCACCCGAGAAATATTCATCTCACACTCGAGTGAACCCCATATCACTCGAGTGATCTTATCAGAAACCAGAAAACGCAGCAAAACATACCATACTTCCTAAACTTTGCCCAATTGATTCAAACAGAACTAAAACCTCTACCAAAGCTACTCCTACACAAAAACATCCAAGGAATCCAATGGAATCACCAGAATTACCAAAATCCTATTCCATTAACATGCTTTGGTTTTGGGCAACACAAATCACCAATTTTCTAAAATCACTAAACTCAATCATTCAATTCCCAATCAATCCTATCTATCCATAAACATTCCCAACATACCATTTCTAAGCCAAAAACATGCCAAAAACCAAGTGGTCATCATTTTCGGATTAAAGGCCAAAATTTCTAGAAATTTCAAACTAAACCATTTGGCATAAAACTTAGATAGATAGATTAGTCTCACTTACCTCTTTCACTTTGTCAAAGAGGTTTCTTGATTCACCAACCTCCAAAATTTTGTGTGGGCACAAACCAACACCAATAGGCACACTATAAACATCAAAATGAAGCTCTCACTCCAAGGATCAACATTAATGAAGTGAGTTTGAGCATTAGAGGCCATTTTCCTTACATTTTCTCAAGCTTTTCCTTCCTCTCTCTTAGGCAACAATGGCTGACGATTTTAGAGAGAGAAGAGAGAGATGAAGAGTGTGTGAGGAAGAAGAAATCATCATTCTCCCTTACCCATGCTGCACCAGCCGAAAAGGAGGAGGGAAGAGAGAGGAAAAATATTAAACAATAGGGGTTTGACTTTTCTCTAGCCTCTCTCCCTTCACACACACTCACTATATGTCACAAGCTCATTGGCTCTCTTCAAGTAAGTCATCAATTAACTTCTCTAATCCCTCCATGAGCCATTTTAATCACACATCTCATTTTTTTCTTAGTTAGTAATTAATTTCTCCCTTAATCACTAACTTATGGCCAATAATTCCATTCCTTCAATGTTTCACTAATTATGACATAGTAATTAATATTGCCATAAAACACATAATTCCAATTTTAAATGCACAATTATCCATAATAATTGTCATTAGCTCTTAATCAAAAATTGGGATATTACAGTATAGGCCACGGATGAACGGCATAGTTGAGGCAGCTAATAAAAGCATTAAGAATATCATTGGCAAAATGATAGTGACCTATAAGGACTGGCATGAAATGCTTCCATATGCATTACACGGATACCATGCCACAATGCGTACTTCAACTAGGGCAACCCCTTACTCTTTAGTTTACAGCATGGAGGTTGTCACTCCAATTGAAGTGGAAATACCTTCCCTAAAAATCTTTACTGAATCAAATCTAGATGCAAGTGAATGGATACGCTCTCGATTTGAATAATTAAATATGATTGAAGAAAAGAGACTCACAACAATATGTCATGGGCAGTTATATCAGCCACGAGTGGTAAGGACCTTTAATAAGAAACTACGACCTAGGGGGTTTAAAGTAGGAGACCTGGTTCTCAAGAAGATCCTACTAAATCAAGAAGATGACAGAGGTAAATGGGCTCTAAATTAGGAAGGCCTATATGTTGTTAAGCAGGCTTTCTCTGGAAAGGTATTGATATTGACAGACATGAATGGTCAAGATTTACCAAGACTGATCAATTCAAATGTTGTAAAGAAATACTATGCATTAAAAAAAAAGGCTCACTAAGTTGAAAACTCGAAAGGGCGGCTTAGGCAAAAGTTAGAAAAAAAAAGAAAAAAGATTTTCCCTATATTTTACAACCTTTTCAATAATACATCAAATCCTGTTTATTTTTATGATTTTAATTTTAATATTTTTTCTTAAAATTATCGTATTATTTACATATAACATATATTTAATAAAAGTCATGTACTATAAAATTTTAGTCACATGAGCAGTACAAATGTAATTGAGTAATTATTAATATATACAGAGGTGGGAGATATTGGATAAGTGTGAAATTTTTGGGACAAAAGGGGATAATCCTACTATAAAAAAAAGGGATAATCCCAAAAGTTTGGTAGTTTCAAGGAGGCATGGCAAAAGCAGCACTTTATGTTAAAGTGTAGGACTATGTGTATATGTTGGAAAACCACAAAACCATGATTTTAAAATTCCTAAGTCAAGATAAAACTCCTCTCACATACTTTTCTCATCATTCATAAAAGCTATTTATCAAAAGTTAATCCAAACTTAGCATTATTACGTATGAACTATGAACCACATCCACTGAATAGAATATACCACAAAAACAAAATACAAAAGTCACACACTTCATTTTTTCCCTTCTTCTCCCTTAAGTCCCTTCGCCCACCAACACGCAGGAAAGAGATTGTCTCTGTCTCGAACAGGTATTAGTTTATCCCTCTCTTAGAGCATCCTAGACAAGTCTTCAAACACCCCCCACAAGTTGTGAATTACAAGTTGGACAATTTGATTGGCCAATGTGTAGAATCGGTGAGATGACATGGGATGTTGCTTTCGTGGAGAGCCTCCCCACACAACAGCACACCAAAAAGAAGTGATGGCCTAGTCACTTCCTTTGTGACAGCCCCTTCCTTAATTAAATTACCCATTTCCATCTTTGCCTCTCTTCTTTTCTTGAAATTACCCTTTTGGAACTAGATTATGCCCAACCACTTTTGCCTTAACTCCTATGAGGAATTACAATCTTGCCCCTATACTTACAATCAATTTACTCCCATGCCCCTAAATTCCTTGTCCAACGCCTGTTTCTTCCTGCCTCCTTCCACGCCCCTAAAGCTCACTTGCTTAGAAGAGAAGTTCTCTTTTCAGCCAGTAGACAAAGGTGGATTGGGCTTGAGATCTTTAAAAACTTTAAACCATGCACTTATGGCTAAACATGTATGGAGAATCGTCATAGCACTTGAAAAATCTTTGCTCTATTCCTTATTGAGTCAACTATATTGATGAGTCATCTAGTAATATCATTAAATTGCCTTATAATTCATCTTGGATCTGGAGAGGTATTGCTGAATGTGCTGATATAGTTATTAGGAGATTAAGATAGGAAATTGGCGATGGCACAAACATCTCACTAAACCGCCCTTGTTGGTGGCCTATGCAGATTAGATTAGATACTTCTAACTTGTCTAAAGTTTCTGATCTGTTAGTGCATAACTCAGGATCTCTTAATGTTCTTTAATGGAATAATCATCTGTTACAAGCATGTTACTTGCTTCCTCTGGTTCATCTTATCTCTAATTTACCATTATCAGCTTCTGGATGTGTTGACGAATTTTTCTGGATCAAAAATTCACAAGGATTATATAAGGTTAAAGATGGATTCAATATAATCATTGTTGCAAGCACTTCAGTTGATCTAATTCCATATCCTTTTTGGAAGTTCCTTTGGTCGATCTCTCTTCCATATAAATGCTTGCTATTCATATAGAAAATTCTACATGTTATTCCGGCTTTTGAAATTATAAGGAATCATCATATAGGTGTCAATAGAGAGTGTTTATTTGGATGCAATTGTGTTGAAACAATGGAACATCTGTTTATTAGCTGTCATTATGTCACATCAATTTGGTTTGGCTATTTTTCCATTCAATTGCAAGTTCTAGCCTTCTCTAAATTCAAATTATGACTTAAAGAAATTCTCGTTAGGCTGCATAAGGATGGTGAAATATTTTTATTGAATGGAATCATAGTCCTTTTAAACACTATTTGGATGAAGTGAAATAATGTCCTACATCATGGAATAGTAATACAACCTTCAAAGGTCATTCAGGAAATACTGAACAGTTCAATTTGTGTCTTCTAATTTTTAATATGCCTCTCTTATGAACTCCATGAACAAGAGTTCTTCTGCATTGTCAAGAATAAACGACATCAATTGGCAAGATGTAATATCTTGATTGGTAATTAAGGGCTAATAACTTCAAAGTGATGTAATTAATATTAATTAAGCACTTTTGAAATATATAATGAGAATTGTGATGGAAGATGTGTTTAGTGATAGTTTTGTAAGCATTGTGATGATCAGGGGCAAAATGGTAAATTACCGACCGATTGATCAGTTACCGAAGAGGAAACTCCTTGGTCATTGAGATCAAAGGCTAGGATTGAATGACCAATAGGGTGGAATTGTATATGTATATGCATCTATGAGCTCATGGTACAAAGAAGGAGATTATGACAAGTGGCAAGAGATGAGCCATTGGATTGAAGCCATAAAGTCAAATATTTTTCCCTCTCTCTCTTCCCTTGTCAAGTCGGCTGTGTGTGTGTGTATGGGGAAGGGAAAAGATCATCATCAACTCATCTCTCTCTCCTCATTTCTCCATTTCCAGCGAACTTGAGCAAGAAAGAGAAAGGAAGGGTTGAACTTGAGGTAAGTTTTTGGCTTCAAATGCTCATCTTATGTTTACTAAAGTTGTTCATGGTGTTGAGGGCTTCCTTGCCATGTTTTCAGAATTTTGAAAAGTGGTGTTTTGGAGTTGAAAGGAATTTGAAAGTTGGGAGAATCAAGGATTTGATTTCAGCAAGCTTAAGAGGTAAGCTTTTGATGAATTTTGAGATATATGTTATGATTTTTAGTTGAGTTTTGTAAATTCTGGATTTGTGCCCTGAATTCTTGTGATTTTAGAAGATATAAATTGAGTAGTGTTTGGTGGTGGAATAGATTCCAAATAGTGTATGGGTGTCAATGGTTTTGGTTGGATTTGAAAAGAGGAAGTTTGGCAAATTATGGTTTTGGGTGATTTTGTGATCTAGAGATGAGAAGGTATTGATTGGAAAGGAGTTTGGTTGTTTTGAGGTTACCAATAGGTTCCTTATGTTAATATAAGTGGGAATGAGTTTGAGTACAAAATTTAGGACCATTGGTAGCAAATTGGGTAAATCTAAAGAATCATATCAGTTGCTGCGAAACTGGCTTCTGATAAGCCTCACTCGAGTGAGGGAAGAACTCACTCGAGTGAGGGAAGAACTCACTCGAGTGCAGTATGAAATTTCCCTTGTTCTGGGTCAAGTTCTGGGTTGTAAGTGCAAGTGCCGTACGTCATCACTCGAGTGCTTGGGTCGTCACACGAGTGCGTGTGCATGTAGCACCATGGGCATGCGTCTTGGGTTCTCACTCACAAGCAGATGGTCAAGAGTATGTGTGAGCACTAGCGAGTTTTGGGAGGTCACTTGAGTAATAGGGTTTGTGCTCGAGTGCGCTTGTCACCTTAGAGCCTTGATTGCTCTTGGGTTGTCACTTCTTGTGCCTCACTTGACGGGACTCGGGTGACTTTTTGGGTATCACTCGAGTGCCCAGGTGAGTGCTCGAGTGATGGGTCACTCCAGGAGGTGTTGTTGCTCTCGGGTCGTCACTCTCTATGCTTCACTCGCGGGGACCCGAGTGCAAAAGAGCACCTCACTCGAGTGAGACCTCTTTCACTCGAGTGACAGAGCCAAAAATCAGTATTTTTCTCTAGGAAAGGGAAATCCTTGGGGTAGTTTTCCCAACCCTTTAGGTTTATGTTTAGGCCTATAATAGCCACCCAAAGAGTTTAAATGATAACCAATTTAAAGTATTACGGAATTAAGAATTTGGAAAAAGATTGACGGGTTGTCCCTAATTTGGTTACAGGATTTGATATCTGTCGCCCTCGAGAGCCAACTGCGCCGAAGGACGTCAGGAAAGGATAAGGTAGTGACTCTTTCTCTTATATTGTGTGTGAAACATTGTATGTATGTTGTCATGCATTAAGAATACTTTGTGACATTGTGATGCTTTGAGATCGCATCGAAAGCTGACGCCTAGAGTTTACAGCGTAAGCTGTCGTATTGTGTTTACAGCCATGAGAGCTGTCGTATGTGGTGTGAACCACGATTCATTGTGATGCTGCTATTATGGCCTTATATGCTATGTGTTTGTACAATGTATGAGTGATTTGTTACTACTGGAATTCTCTTGAATCTCATTCTTTCCAATGACTAACATTTCAGACAAGGCAAGCGGCTCTAAGGAGAGGCGGGCAACCCGGAGTGATTAGGACCCTTCTGGGTATATTTGATTTGGGAACATTGGTTATTTGCTTTTGGATTTGGGATTACTGTATATTTCGAGATGTAGATATTATATTCACTTTTGGTTATGTAATCCCCTTGGGGAAACCTATAAACCCTTAGTTATCTATGTACAAACCCGGGAGTTGCCGGGGATTTGGTTGTACACTCTGATATTTACGAATGTAAATTGACTGCACAGGTAATTATATTCGAAAATTTGAAATTAAGACCAAAATGGGGAAAAGTTTTGAAAGATTTTGTGAAAACCCTACGCTAAAGTAGGAATTTGAAAAGAGTTTAAATTATCCAACGGTCTTTAAACCATCTTAATTATGCGTTATTGAATCATAATTACGCCAATTAAGGCAGGGGGTTACACAAGAGATGCTACAAAACAGGGCGTGGACTCTTATTTTTATAAAAGCTAACGAAAATGCAAGAGGAAAAGGCTGTCAGGTCCTTATTTATTTTGCAAGCATGGTAGTTCATCAAATACAATGGAGAAGGAGGATGATAGCAAACAGCTTCTTTTACTATCACTGCTTGAGAGATTGCCTCCTCTAGATCAGAAAACAAGGACACATTTATTCCAGTGATCATCAACATTTGCAAATTTGGTGCACTGGGAAGGCTTTCATCAACCATCAAACAGTTTCCTCTAAAATAATCATTGTGGTGATGCAGGATATTAAATGTTTGATCAATAACTTCTTACCTATCAATTTTTATTGCATCAGCTATTCTAATTTAGAAGAACTAGGAATTTTACATTTTAGCTCTGTTAATTACCTAACTCTGTAAGACTTTTATGTCTTTAATATATATCATTTTGTCTGTTCTTAAAAGAAACATAATTCTCTTAAACTCACAAGGAACAAGACAAATTAAATTATCAATGAAGTCCTCCTATTGATAACCATAAGATTGATTGTATAAAGACTTCTGCTACCTTAAATGATTTGCTTTGAGCTACGGTGAGAAATCTTGAACCAACTTGGCCACTTTTGGGTAATCCATTAATTTGAGCAGATTCTCTAGATTAACCCGTTACAGCTCAGTAAGTTGGATGGGCAAGTTGGGTGCAATTTTATATAATCTTTTTTTTACAAAACTTAAATGGTGTCGTTTTGAATTAAAAATGGTAGTATATCATATTTCTACTTTAGCAGTTCTGTTTTATTTGGTTGGATATGTTTAGTTGGGGATTAATGTTTTTTTATTTAAATATTACATTTTTCATGATTATATATGAATATTATATATATGTTAATTATATTATTTTGATCACGACCATTTAATCTAGAACTACTAACTCTTGAACTATTGTTTTGACCAATTCAATGATAGATATGATTTTTAGTATGGTGTTGCCCTCAAGTTTTATTCATGGCATTCTTACCTAGTTTAACTAAGATCTAAATGACTTATTTTAAACTAAAGAAAACACAGACTATTTAAGAAAAAGAGTTTTTTTTTATATACATTGTGAGACTTAAATTTATACCTTTATAAATATGACAACAAAAACTCAAATTCATGTTATAAAGGGATATAGAATATGATCTTATTAAATGAACCAACTAGCATTGGCAATTTCAAGCAATACTAAGAATAAAACAAAAAACAAAAAAGTGAAAAGTTGGCAGACTTCCATACCCCCTCACTCTTCCCTATCCCAAAAAAGTGTTTGTTGAATGATCATTGTCAACTTATTAATTAGCTTAAGCAATTGTTAATTAGCGATGAAGTGTGATGAATGTTCAATGCATGGAGAAGAGAAGGCCAGCTGTAAGGAGCTGGAACAATGGTAAGATTCCAAAAAGAAGGAAAACCAAAAAAAAAAAAAGGATAAATAACACCTAGAGAGGTTACAATCATGCGTGCTCAAGCTTCTTTACCTACTCTTTTGACTCTTTGGTTCTCAAATGGCAATATTGGAAAAGTATGGGGTATCTTGTACCATTGCACCCACAAGCCACAAGTAAAAGTGGGGGGGGGGGGGTTGTGTTTATTCCAGAGTATTTAAAATCAGACCGGACAGATAGGTTTGTACCGCGAACCGGCGGTCTAACCGGTCCGATCCGAAGGTTGAACCGTATGGACTAGTTCAAGCTTTTTTTAATTAAAAAATAAATTAAATAGTTTTTATTAATTTTATTTAGAATTTCATATAAATAAGTCTAAAATCTTTACTTCCTCACCGGTCTATCCCCAAGTTAGCTCCAGATTGACTCCGGTCTGACTCACTAACCCTTGACCCAGTACCCCGACTGGTTCAGTGCTCAGTCCGGTTTTCAGTACCTTGGTTTATTCCCGTAAATTTGGATTCATGCAAAGGGTACTTTTGTCCAACAAAAGTACAGCCCATAGACACAAACGCATCGGATTCACGACTTAGTTTGTGTTTGGATGCACATAAAAAAAGCATTTTTGTCCTCAAACCATGGTTTTGAAAAAAAGAACCCAAACACTGCTCATTTATGAAGAATCTATTTTTTGTCAAAACCATGGTTTTGGTATTTAAAACTATGGTCTTGGAAAATCTGATTTTTTGTTTTGCTTTTTTAGGTTGTGGGCCCCACACCCTCTATCTCATTGGTCCTATTATATGTTGGTGGCCCCACACCCTAACTCTCATTTGTCCATCTTTCTCTCTCATCTGTACTTAATTTCAACATTATCTCTCTCATGTATCTTTTTTTTTCTTTTTTTATTAGAATTTCAAACTTCTCTCCCTTTCTCATCTGTCGTTTTTTTTAGAATTTTAAAATTTTAATGCTTCATCTATCCTTAATATAAGGCTTATTTATTTAATTTGATTATATTAAAAAATTTAGTTAAGTTAATTAATATCACATATAGACAAATTTATTTCATTTTTGGTATTTATTGTTAAATTTAATGTTAAATAATGGGTTAAGGTGCAAGTTTAACTACCAAATTTTTTCTAAGAGGTGTCTGGCACAAATAACTTTTGGAATAGACAAATGATTTTTTATTATACAATTTATTAATACACACACACACACACACACATATTTACGTAAGTATGTTTGATCTATTTTTTATATTACATAATTGACTGATGTTATAATTTAAAAAAAAAATTATCCATTTTTTTATATTAGATAATTGACTAATGTTATAATTTTAAAGTTTTTTGACAAATTTATTTCATTTTCTGTATTTATTATGAAATTTAATGTTAAATAATATTTAAAATATAATCTTATTCTTTATATGTAATTATCACAAATGCTAATGTCCTTTCCTTTTTAGTAATTTAACAATGAAAAAAAAACTATTCTGATCACAATATCCAATCACTCTCATTTTATCAAAATCATTTTTTCTCATAATCTATTATCTAAAATCTATTCTCCACTTTTTCTCCAAAAGCTATTCTCTAAAAGCTAATCCATACACACTCTTTGGAGAATATCTTCTGGAAAAAAGCGATAAAAGTGATTTTAGAACTTCCAGGGCTCATGTGAAAACTTTCAGAGCAATTTTGTCGTTATTTCAGTGGTAATTTTGCCCTAGAAGTTTTCAATTTGGAGCAAATTTGCCCTTAAATTTGGTGAACTAACAGTCAACTTAATTGCGACAACGGTCAAGGTGAAATTTCCCTACATTTGGAAACTTCCAGGGAAAAATTACTCCTAAGCCAATACTTCCGAGGCAAAAATGACCTTTAACCCTTGATAAAATGATAGTGTTTGTGTATTGTGATCAGAATAACTTTTTTCATGGTCAAATTACTAAAAAGGACATTAGCTTTTGTGATAATTATATTTTAAAAATAAGATTATATTTATGTATTATTTAACATTAAATTTCATAATAAATACCAAAAATGAAATAAATTTGTCTACAAAATTAAAATTATAACATTAGTCAACTATGAAATATAAAAAAAAAAGATCAAACACACACACACACACACACACACAGACACACACACATATATTAATAAATTTTTGAATAAAAAATTTTATTTCATATAAACTATGGTTTTGAACAAAAAAGGGATTATGGCATTTTGTAGAGTGTTTGGATAAATTTTTTTAAAACCTTGGTTTTGATTCTAAAAGCACTTTTTTTTCCTTTTAAAAAAAATCATGGTGGCTCCTGGCTTTTTGAAAACTAGGGTGTTTGAGTTGACGTATAGCAACTGGGCTTTTTTTTTTTTTTTTTTTTGCAAAAGTAGCTTTTGAGAAAAAGCTCAAGAGTCTGGCTTTTCCAAAAAAAAGCGACTTCTACTACCGCCAATCCAAATACAAATCACATTTACAATCTGATTTTTATCCTATCTGACTTTTGTAAAAATTAGATTAAAAAAAAGCCACTTTTGCCTCCTCTAAGTAGAGCTGGTAATATGGGTTTAGACTGCGAGCCGAACCTGCCCAACCCAACAAAATGGACGGTTTAGGTTCTGCAAAATTGGGACCGTTTAGGAGCGGTTCTTTTAGGCCCAAACCCATATGGTCCCAACCCGCGGTGAGTTGGATAAACGGGTTAGCGGGTTGGACCATATTATTATTATTATTATTATTTATGTAACCCAAGATCCAAGTATTATTGATGATGGTAATATAATTATATTTACTTATTTATCTCATTGTTATTTACTCATTTATTTAAAATAGCATAATATTATTTTTCACTTTGTTTTATTATATGTGGTAGTGATGGATTTATTTGTGGAAAAACAAAGTGATCGAGCTTAAGAAATCTTATATATTCACATCATGCTTCAAATTCGAACACCATTATATTAACTAATTATTGATTATTTTTTAGTTCTACTGATAGCTTTTGGATTTCTGTTTATTTTGTCGTGTGTGGACTTGTGATAAATGTTTAATTTGCAATATATTTTTAATTTTTTTATGGTCTAAATTTGTAGAAAAAACAATTTTAGTATATCGTTTAAAAAAATTGAAAATAATAATAATAATAATATGGGCTGGGCAAGCTAACCCATAAACCCAGCTGGTATGGGTTGAGTTGGCTGAATGTCGACTCATATTGATGTAGTCCTTTTAAGTTTGAACCTATAAGGTCTCAATCTATGACGGGTTAACCCAAACCGGATGAACAGGACCATATTACCACCTCTACCCCTAACCCAGACAGGCTTTCACTTTCACATGTAGGACTTGTCTTCTGCCTTTGGATGGATAGGGATGTGAACACAAAATCAAAGTTGAGAAAAGCAGTAATTTCTGGTAAGAGCCGGGAAAATGGGCCGAGCCCGTCGGGCCGGCCCTTTTAAGCCCTGGCCCTTCAAGGGCCGGGCTTGCAAATTGTAGCCTGAAAAGGAAGTCGGGTCTAAAAGGGCCGGCCCTGTAGAGCCTCGGGCTTAGAAGGGCCGGCCCTGGAGGGCCTCGGGCCGGCCCTTTAAGCCCGTTTATCTTTTATTTTTTTTGCTTGGAAAGGGAACCATGTTACATTTTTGAATTGCCTTATTGATCTATATGTCACTCTATCCTCATATTGTATAGAGTATGATTTTTTAGTATATTGTTTTGTCTAATTGAATCATATTGTGATTTTTGAGTATATTGTTCTGTCTATTTAGAATAAAATAATATTATATACTGTTCTTCCTGATGGAGTATGATTTTTGATGGAGGTTGTGATTATTTGATTACTTGAACTTACTATACTACTCAAAGTGAAACATAATCAAATGTCCTTGAAATTGATGATAATAGCGAAGAAGGTGCAAATGATAGTCGTCATACTCATGTTGCTTAGATGTTAGAGTATTTAGCTTCTTACCTTTTTATACTTTGGCTTTTGTGTGAGTTATTTATGGATATGATTTTGCTTTTGATTATACATTAGTAACTATGTTTGTTTGTTGCAAGAGACGTGTTATTTAAATCTTAATCTTAATAACATTTATGTATTAAATTAGAACTTTAATCGTTGTTATTTACTAATTATATCTCTCTGTGGAAAACACACTAGAAAAATAGTTAAATATTGTGAAAATGACTTCCCGGCCCTGCGGGCCGGCCCTGGCCCTGATGCTCTCAGGCCGGGCTTTGAAAAATTGCAATTTTCTTGACCCTAAGCCCTTTAGGGCCGGCCCTGGCCCGTCAAGGGCCTGCCCTGATTCCCAGCTCTATATGGTGAGTGGTACTAATCCTTTTTTGCCCCGCTAGTTTTATTTTTTTTTATTCGATTGTTAAAATATTACTGATTAGTGATTAGTGATTAGTGATTACTGATACTGATGACTCTATCATTTTCTTTTCTTTTCCTTTTGTTTTTTGTTTTCTGTTTTTTTGAGTGGATGTTTTGAATGTAGATAATGGCCTGTGCACCAAAACAACTTTACCACGATGTTTTTCTAGTTCTACCCAAATTTCTCTCGTATACTCGCTTCCTCTTTCAATCCCCATGAATTGGTTCTGTTTAGCTCCATTTTCTCTCACATGAGCCCTCACCTGGAGCTCTTTGATCCTTCTAGCGTTGCTTTGTGTAAATCCTTACTGGGCTGCTTCCCGGTGGGTTAGTCAAACCTTCAGCAATCACAAGCTTCTGTTGGATTTAGGAGTTCAAGGAAGCTAGATTTCTCGTTTTGTGATGATAAATTTCAGATTTGATAACTACGATAGAATCTTTATGGGTTAGTTTTGCCCTTTTTTTTTGTTCTGCGTCTTGGTTGGTAGCTAACAGGATAACATCAATTTCTGTTTAGAATTAGAAACCTCAGAATCTCGGCGATTCTTTTATTCTTTAGGGGGTATTTGAGTTTTTTATCTGCCTCAAATTTCTGTATTCCCTTTGCATTCTCAATTTCAGTCTATTCCGGTGGATAAGACAGCATCTTTTTAAAGCGCATCTTTGTTTCCACTTTGAAACCCACTTGTTTTATGGGATTGTGAGGTGTTTAGCGTTGTTCTTGCCCAAATTTCCTATTTCGATATCCACCTCTCACAGTCACTGGTCGAGAATTCTGTTTGCTAGCTTTAAACGGGAGAGATTCTCTGGATTTGACAATGGTTCTCTCGCTGGACTACCTGGAATTGGGTCGAAATCCCATCCAGTACCTCCTGGAACTGTTTCTTGTTAACTTGTGTTGGTTACTGTTGTGGATGGGCCTGCTCTATGTAGTTGGATTTGGCCTAAAGTTGGGGAATCTACTCTTGGCGCTAGTTTGTTGGAAGTACTCGAAAACAGGCTCAAAAAGGGAATGATATGGGTTGATCCAGGAAGCAATAAGCTTGCGGGCCAGGTCAATCATAAATCCAACACTTCTTTTGATGACACGCATATAAAAGCACAGACGAAGTTATTGAAACATGTTTATAAGTACCGGGAAGTTGATTTAACTATCTTGAGTAACCCAAAAGTAAAGTCTTGTGAGTGGTTTGATTTCTGGATTTTGTATCTAGTTCTTGAATTGAGAGGGACTAGTTGTGTGGGACTAGTTCTGCTTTAATCATTTAGTACGTAATTTGCTATAAATCTCTCAAATATGATTTCTCTGCTTATCAGACTAAGTCCTCTATAAAAACTAGGACCTTAAATTATATTTGTTGTTATGTTACATATATTCATCAAATATCAATAAGATATTTCATTAAAAATTTAATTCTAAGTAAATTAGAATCTCATGATATAACTTCATTCCATGATAGTTAATGTAACGACCTCTCTTAATTACCATATAATTAATCTCCAAACCAAGTAAAGCATTAAGTATTACATAATACAATATATTATGGGGCTTCGCCCACATTTTAAATCCCAGTATGCAGCGAAGAATTTAATATATGCAACATATACCACAGAGGCCCTTATGTTTGGCAATATACATTATGCTCATGTAACTAAACAAGACATACAATTGGTATCAAATCAAGTCTCGTTCGCCTTCCCCTTGGTAGCACCACCTGAACTCTCATCTGAAAAATTATAAATATCGACGGGGTGAGTCACATGGACTCAATAACCACAATTCTATTTAACAAGTATGCAGGGAATGATTATAAAATAATTAAGTGGGCAATATATATATATATATATATCTATAATATAACATAAAGTTTAATCTTCCCAAAACATTATTATTTCAAGAAAACAATTCAATATGCATAAAACCCCCCAACCATCTTTATAACCTCTTTAACCGCTGACAGAACCCATGAGCTATAACATATAATAGGATTAGTCTCTTTGACAAGACTGCACCAAGCTTTCCAATAATGAGGTGTAACCTGGCCAAAAGCTACAGAACTCATATCAGATCATGGATTCCGTTTCCGTCGAAAATGGAAAGGTGTCACCTGCCCTTGAGCTTACCCTTAACCCGGCTAAAGGAAAGGGTGATACCAAGGGCCCTGAGAATGCCAAAGTCATCCACTGCGTGCACGGTGGCGGCTATACCACATGGTATAAAAAGATTCAAACCTCTCCTCAATCACAAATCACCACATTCAACATCTCAACATCACAATATTCAATATCAATATTTTATTCATATATTTCATATTTAATGTTATGCATCATCAACAAATCATTCAGGCCCACTTAAGTAAAAATTTACTAAAAACATGATTAATACTCATTGTATATTTTTCATATATAAATTATTATAACATATTTATAGCAATTAAAAATACCAACATATGCCTATAATCATTTCAACAAGCATACATTATAACTTGGAAAGTGGTTACCTCAAGTTCTTGACACAACTAAACTTGAGAGAATTTAACTCCAACAAGCCAGATTTAAATTCACTCTACAATATATATATATATATATTTACATGTTAATATAATTTATAATAATTTTTAACTAATACAAAATAGCAAATAATAATTCCCATAATTGGCTCAATTTTCTAAAAACATAACCACAATTTATCTATTTCTCAAATTTCTTTTAAATCAAAATTTCTAAAATTTCTTAACTCTATTTCACTCAATAAAATTTTTAATAACTATAATTCTGTAATTATAATATTAAATCATAATTTATAATTTCACATAATTCAAAATCTGCAAAACTAAACCGATTGAAATTTTAGTAATATTTCCAATAACTCAATTAATTGTTTAATCCAAATATAATTGGTCAAAACGTTCCTAAAGCATAATTTATGATTTAGTTAAGAAGAAATTATATATAAAATCATAAAACAACTAGATAATAAATCTAAATGATTAAAATCAACTATTATTTATTCTCTACATATCTATAATCATTGTAACACCTCAAAATTTATATTCACCAAAATTGTTGTAAATATTTGAGAAATTCAATAAAATGGTGAATATTCATGAATTTGGAATTTATGAATTTATAAATGTTCAATTTCATGAGAAATTGGGCAAAAAATAATTACGGAATTAACTTGGGTAATTTAAAAAGCCCAATATTAAGGTCCAAAAATGAAGTAATATTGGAGAAAATATTTGGTCCAAAAATATATGGAAATTAGCCAAAGAAAAATAAGAAAATAAATTGGATTATAAAGGTAATGGCAAAATCGTAATTTTGTCAAAATAGCACAAAATAAATTATTTTTCAATTAATTGAAGTCAATTTCAATTAATTAAGGAAAATAAAGGTTAAAAATATATTTAGAATATTTTGGTCAATTTAATATGAATTTATGAAAAATTTGAGCAAAAATGTAATTTTGACCAAAATTGAGACTTTACGTGTATATGTAACCTGGACAAGTTGTGAAGCCAATTGAGACCATAGGGAGGGACCCGTAGGTGTCTCCTACATGCAGCATAAATAAGGAAATATTAGTTAAGCTTAATGAGCATGGTTACATGTACAAAAGGATTTATGTACATAAGTTAAGTTTTGAAATTTTGGAAATTGGTAAATGGATAAAATAAGATATAATATTAGGATATATTATTATCTCCTTCTACCTTCAGCTCATTTCACGCAAGAACAGGTCTGAAATAGAGAGAGGGACGTTGAGGTTTGGAGAGAGAGAGAGAGAGAGAGAAGAAATCTCACAAGGTAAGCCGATTTCTCCGACGATTTAGCTCCTAACGCGTATAACTCCGCTCCGAAACTATTCTTCTATGTTCTTCAAGGTTTGTGGAGCTCAAATTTGGGTGTTCAAGGACCTAGGGTTTGAGCCATAGTTGGGAAAAACTTGTGGGAGCTTGAGGTAACTTCCAAACCTTCGTATATTAACTATTCTGGTTGCTGTAGACAATTTAATCAGTGAAATTTCGTCGGATTGTCTTTATTTGTAAATTTTGGAAATGTGATATTAGAAGGGTTATGCTGCCCAATTTTAGTTCAAATGGTTGTTATAACTCAATTAGATGGTTAATAAAGTGGTTAGGAGTAGAAAGGAACGCGTTTACGGAGCCGAAATCGCAAAACCCTGATTTTTCCCGAAGGATCCCATAATTTCGGTCAGCCCTAGATCTAGGGGTAGGATTTGGATTTTCAATGATTTGATGATTCCATTGGGTTCAGAAGGGAAAATTAGGTTGGGTTACAGTTGGGCACTTTTTCAGAAAAGGCCGAGAAAGCATAATTACAAGAACGCCCCTAAAACCCTAAAAGTAGGGCTGCCAAGGACAATTTCGTAATTTGACATTGAATTTGATAATTTTGAGCCCAGAAATAGATTCCTTGGATGAAAATACATTAGGATAACTCTAGCCAAAAATTTTGGGAAAACGTGCCATCGGGCCGGGGTCCCGGGGGCATTTTTGTAAATTTTCACCATAGGCTAATATAACCACAAAAAACACTATGGAAGTGTCTAAAATGATACTTGGATAGGTTATGACCTATTTCTTATACATTTAATATTTTAGGACCGAATCATGAGTCGAAAATCAACACGTTTCACGAGGCACACAAAAAGGGGTCGATAGAACTTCGAGGTAGGGACTACTATCTCTCATATATTATGTGACTATTTGTATGATGCGTGTTACTGTATTTTGTGTTCTGAACACGTGCTGGAGGCACATTACCTAGCTTTGGTTTAGGACCTAGCTGAGGTACACTAGTCTTACCTAGTTGTAGTTAAGGACTCAGCTGAGGTACATGTAAGGGTTTCAAAGGGTTAGTATAAGTTTTCATTTTACTTGATACGGTGCATTGCATATCTAATTTTCGCATTTTATATGTTGATTGTATGTTTCTACTGAGATTCCGTAGAATCTCACCCCCTTTTTTTAACCCAAATGTCTCAGCGGGTGCCAGCGGCTCGAAAGCCAAGGATGCAAAGAAGGGAAACTGACAGGCACGTTTCCCAAGATGAATACAGTGGTTGTATGCAGTCTGTGTGTGAAATAGTTTTGGAACATTCTGTACATATTTGTCATTATTATCGATTTATGCTCTGTTAATGACTGTCTGTAAACAAATACTTATTATCAGTATAATTGTACTTTTCTGTTTGCCTATTGAACTTGTTCATTATTACCCTGCGCATATCAAAATGGAAACGGGTGTTGACGATCATCTTTTGTAAAAACCCAAAATTCTAACACCAAAATTCTCGTTAATCAATATAATATTATCACCAATAGAAAGATAAAAATACGTAGAACAACTTTTATGAAAGAAGTTTGATAAGAAAAAGTGATTTTAAGTATCAAAATTATCATAAATTTAGAACCTTACCTGTTAAAATTGTATTCACTCTTCGCTCGCCTGCTCGTGAAACTAAATGAGAGAAGTGAAGGGGAAAGGGTATTTAATAATACCATCCAGTCACCTTTTTTTAGACGGGACCCACACAGTTTTTTTTTGAGAAGTTGCCGACAGTTTTTTTTTTATATTATAGTTAAACTCGAAATGCATACAAGCATGGGCATAGCATGATTCTACCATTGATGTTGAGTTCATCCTATTCCGATGCAAGAAACACACATGAGAATGTAAACGAGCAGCCTCCATGGAATTTCAACCCAACAATGGCTGGGTAATCGCCGCTCAAATCTGAGAAACGGTGAAGTGAGGAGGAGCACTAGGATCGAAGGTGGAGATTGCATAAGAGGAGTTTGGTTTCTTACCATCACCGGAGGAGACGAAGGCAATGTCGTGGGATGCTATCTGTTCTGCTTGGGTGATGGATGAATGGAGGGGCGCGTGGGTCGATGGAAAGTTTCTTTTGTTTTTTTAGCAAAAAAATAGAGACTACTGGGATTAAAATTAGTTTAGTTGTTACATTTTGATTGACCAGAGTATAAATGACGTGTCACTCTAAAAGCAAGTAAGTATTTCTCGTCCTACATATTTGTAATAATAAAAGAAATGTACACGTTGACTCATCGAAGAAAATGGTACAATGGACCCGCACATAATAATGGAGGCCATATATGTCAGCACGAACACACCACAATCATGGCTGCAGCACAGAGAGTGAGAGTTTTATGAAAACAAGATAAAGCAATAAATAACAACACCAATAGTCGGCTAACTAATGAAGACGGGAAATCACTATAAGGTTCTAAGAAAGGAATTTATTCAAAAGCCCGATAACAACTAAGCAGTATGTAATGACAACTTCTAGTGTGGGAAATGACATAATGTTTATGCACCTCACTTGTCATTAGATCTTTTTGGTTATTAAATACCTTACTTGGGACCTCAGTAATTTTCTCAATATGAAACTTGCATCAATCAATATCATTGTAGTCAATCTTTGTGTGCATGTGCGTAGCGCAAAATAAAAACATGACAATACCCATTTACTTGCTGAGGAATATCCTTTGGATAAACAAAATCCCATGAGTGTGAATCATCATGACCAAGAACAGTGGCACAAATCCTCCGCAGCCAATTTCCCTGGATAAAAAATTATTAGATCCAATTCAACACATGATTTGGACATGTGTAAACCAATAAATATACAAGCTCCAGTCCTCAATATAAGATATTAAGGACCGGGGAGTTAGAATATCAAGTATATAATAGATTCAACGAGAATTCATACCACTTTCACTGCATCTCTTTTGTGCCTTGCGCTATTCATGGAATTATAAACAACAACTTTTTGCTGAAGACAATCAGCAACAGCCAATATGTAATGATTATTTATTACACAAGTAAAAAATAACTGCCACACCAAGTTCTACTATTAAAAATTTTTAAAAAACAATCGTAAAACCATATACATTAAATGCCTAATTCACATGACAATCAATAACAAGCCTACTCGATTGTGGTGACCATTCATCAATCCTTTCACCCAGCGGAGGTCATCTCTATCAATCCACCTTGCCAAAGCTATAACCTGCAATCCATGGAACTATTTTGATCACTATTTTCTAATAGTTTTCACGTAGTAACAAGGGTTTAAGAACCAATACCCCTGCATAAGGAGAGATAAAAAATCTTTGTATTCCTTATTAGGGCAGCGGCAAGCCCAGTAGTAACAAGGGTTTAAGAACCAATACCCCTGCATAAGGAGAGATAAAAAAATCTTTGTATTCCTTATCAGGGCAGCGGCAAGCCCAGTGCATTAGTGTTTCTCCATAACAATGAACAACCTAAGTACACAGGTTAAAAAAAAAAGATTATGAAACTAGTTTGCCACTACGTTAAACATTTTTTTGTCATCATAATAGTCCCTTTCCATAACATGATAACCATACTTATATATGAATAAAGAACAAGTTACCACACACATCATTGTCTAGCCATAACTTATGCAAATCCCGATGACCTTTGTATACAAGGCATTGAATATCAATGGCTGACAAACCAGAGTCTTGAGTTGAAGTAGCCCTAAATCTGCAATATGTCATAAAATAAGTGAGGGCTGCAAATGATAACAAATGGACAAATGGTAACAGAAATTCATAACCTTATATCATCCCCCTCAGTTGTACCAAATGAATGACAGCTCCACCTTTCCACCACTTGAGACTCCTCTTCATTTAATCTATATGTAATGTGTCTTCGCACATCCTTTCATTCAAAACCATAAGAAAAGTTAACATGTAAGCAACAAGGACTTCGGAAAACAATTTGTCCTCAGTTTAAACCTTTAAAATAAACCTAAAAAATTGTGATTACCTCAACATCCAACCTTAGAGTGAATGTTTGTGTCCGATCTGATTTTTCTGGTGCACATTTTGCCCTTGAATTGTACCCAGTTGAAGGTTGAAACGGAGATTTCTTAATATGGCTAGACCAAGGAGCATGTCTTCTTGACTTGCTCCTTCGAACATGCATGATTTGTGGTGCTTTCATCTTTTCTGACTCTCCCATGACAGTGGAATCAAAAGATGTACCACCCTTATCAACTGTCGGGCATCTATTTTCCCCTCCTTTTGTTGTTTTCATTAATTGAGCCTTCATCTGTTCAGTTTCGGTCCATCAAGTAAGTTTTATAGCTAAGGACATTTTGGTAAGCAGGCACAGTTTTATCATGTTTGCATAACAACGAAATAATAAAAAAGCATATAAGTAATAAGAATAAATAATGTAAATTTTAAAGAATATAGAAATTTGGTAGGCCCAGGCCAAGCCAAAGTTGACCAATTGAGCATTCATGTAAAAGACTCATTTAAACTTACAAAATATTAAGTTTGCTGATCAACAGATGTTCCCTGTTCCGATAAAAATAATGCAATAAAAGAGAACAATTCTCATAAACTTAAATAGCACAAAAGGTAGGACATGCTGAAACAAAACATAAGAAAATAGCAATTACTAAATCATACAGACAAATATATAATATGTATATTGGGAAATAAGTAATTATAAATCATATACAGTAACAAAGAACACTCCATATTCTCTACAGTCCTAAAATCTCCTTATTCAAACTAGAGAATTTGTAAATTGCGTGCACCACCAGATTGGCAACATACAAAATTTGAGCAGAACAGATACGCCCAATAGTGGTTGTCAATTAGGATTATGATGTAAAATCACTACAGCGCCAACAAGAAAGAAAAATGATCAAGTTTACTCAAACCAGGTCAGATGGAATGAGGTAGTGATCAACAAAAAGTTGAGGAAGAATAGGTCTTAGAATAGATGCCTAACCAGAGGCCACAATATGCAGAAATTAGAAACCAATCCCATCCTCTCCACTTCCCACCAACGGAGAATATTAAACCCAGAAATAATACGGAACTCAGTAGGATAAGTTTTCTTTTTTTCATCCTTTCTCGAGGAGAAATATGGAAAAAAAAGGATGAAGCTCAAACATTATAAAAGAGAGGATGTTGAACTCAAAAAGAGTGGAAGACTGAAGTAGTCACAGTCTAACATCCACCACCATGATATGATGCCTTCAATAATTTCGAAGGGAAAACACATCACTACAAATAAGCTAGCCAAGCTGACATAAGGAACAATGCTTAACTTGGACGAAATCAGAAACTAGCAGGGAATATTCATAGAAATCGCTTGGGCCCACAAGAATTTTCATGCATAACTACCTGACAGAATTACCTTTATACTGGTTTTATTTTTAGGAGGACGACCAGGACGCTTCTTGGTCCCATTAGAAAATGCTGACTCAGATTTGAGGTTGGGAGGACACCCAGGTCCTATTGACTTGGGCAGTCGCCCCCTACACGCCAACGGCACAGATTGGTTCACTAAGTTCATCCTAGCTTTCGGTGGATGACCGGAGCCCCTTCTCGTTCCTGGAGGTTTAGTGGGCTCATCTTCAGGACCAAGCGAAAGCCATCCAGGGTTGGCATTTTGCAAAATATCAGGTTGCTGCTGGGGCTGTGTGTCGGCATTCTGCCTGTGCTTGAGTGGTCGACCCCGTTTTCTTTGAACATGCATGCTTTGTGGTGCTTTCATCTTGTCAGATTTTGCCATAACAGTGGAATCAAAAGATGTACTAGCCTTAACAACTCTCAGGCATCCGTTTTCCCTGCCTTTTGTTTTATTCATTAGTTGATCGGCCTTCATCTGTTCAGTTTTGGTCAATCTTGTATCAGTTTTATAGCTAAAAAATAGAATATAAGTAATAAGAACAAATAGTGAATATAACGCAGAATTTAAAGAATAAATAATTTTGGCAGGCCCAGGCCAAGCCAAACTTTGGCCTGCCAAATCGGTAACATACAAAATTTGAGCGGAACAGATATGCCCAACAGCGGCTGTCAATTAGGATTACGAAGTAAAATCACTATAGAATGTTTTTATTCATTTGTCGCCATCAAGAAAAGAATACTGCTTAAGTTTACTCAGACCAGGTCTCATGGAATGAGGTAAAGATAACAAAGAGTTGACGAAAAATATGTCTTGTAATAGATACATAACCAAAGACTACAACAGGTAGGAATTAGAAACCAATCAAATCCTCTCCATTTCCCACCCACGGAGAATAATAAGTTTTCTTCTTACTTATATCCGTTTTTTGTTGAAATAATGGGGAAAAAAGATGAAGCCCAGACATTATAAAAAAAGAGGAAGACGTTGAACCCAGTATGAGTGGAAGACTGAGGTCGCAGTCTAACTTCCACCAGCATGATGCCTTCGATAATTTCGTAGGGAAAACACATCACTAAAAATAAGCTAACATAAGGTACAGTGCTTAACTTGGACTGAGATCAGAAACTATTAAGGCATATTAACAGCAACCACTCGAGCCAACAAAAATTTTCATGCATAACTCACAGAATTACCTTCTTAGGCTGCACGACAGATCTTCTGGCAGCTCCAGCGGCTTGTGGTGAAGCAGCATTCTTCTTCAGCCTTCCTCTACCTCTTGAAGATACAGCAGGACCAGTGCTAGCAGTTATGGTTTCCGGTGCAGAGGGACCAGGAGGAGCAACTGCCAACTCAGATTTGGCGTTGGGAGAACGCCTAGGACGAACAGGGCCTCTTTTCGTTGCCGGAGGATTAGCGGGCTCACCTCCAGGACCATGCGAAATACATACAGGGTTGGCATTTTGCTCAGCATCAGGTTGCGGCGGGAGCTGGGTGTCGGCGTTCCGTTTGTGCTTGGGGGGTCGACCCCGTTTTCTTTGGGTGGCAACAGGAACGGCGGTGAGAGGACCGGTTGAGGAGTCTATGGAAAATTGAATGAAGCCAGAGCCAAACTGAGCAACTAGTTAAAGGGACTTGGGAATATGGGAGGTGATCTAAACAGCGCTATCTGATGCCCCACATCCTAGCCGCTCTTTTCTTTATCAAACACATCATAGCCGTTGGCTTCATCCAATGGTCCTAAATTTTTCTGGTGCTCGCTTTCCTCTGATCAATCGCCAGTCTTACCAGGACATTAACCACCTATCCAAGTTTTCTGTTTTCTGGGCAGCACAAGTCAGAAGCATTGATATAAACCCATCTCTCGTCCCCCGTTAATTTTAATAAACAACACATTTATTTTAACACACACATACGGATCTGGCTTGCCTCTCCTGCGTTTATCGGCTTTTTTATTAATATGTTGCAAACAGTGAAAGTTATTTATCAATATACTATATCGTAGGAAATATTTATCAAAATGCTACACTGAAAATCGTTTTTCAGTGTTCACCTGAAGAACGATTTCTCCAATAACATAGCTTTAGCGCGTAAATCTATACAAATGAAAATCGTTATCAGGTGAACGATTTTCTAAAATTCATCACCTGGAGAACAATTTCAGTGTATTTTCTCTCTCCAGCTCCCTCTCTCCTCATAATTGCGTAATGATTAATTTACATTACAAAACTCTCTCTCTCCTCATCATTGCCTAATGATTAATTTACATTAAAAAACAATGATTGCTGAATGATTGATGATGATGATGATCATAATGATGATACTAATAATACTAATAGTGATTACATAATAAAAAAAATAATTATTGCAAAAATATGATAAGGAGTATATTGATCAAATAAAGTATTAATAAAGTACTAATAGTGTACCACATCTAGGTCTCCTTCGCATACGTTGTGGCCGTTGTTGTACGTTAAGTTCTTGAGATTCAAGCGTTTGGAGGGTCTTGTTCTAAAACATTTTCATTTTCAACTGGTGGTTGGGTTGACAAGTAACCGCCACGTCGCTTGCTGGGTCTGTCATGAGGAATTTGTGGTCGAAGCAACTCAATTGTTGGGGGAGCAGGTTGACGACTCATGTTGAATCGTTGCTTTCTAAGTGCAAGTAAAATGTTTTGTTGGCCTCGAGCAACTCTGTCTCGATAATCAATACAATTTAAGCATATAGAATGAGTATTAATTATTAACCTATATAACTCCTTTGTTATGTCAGACCGAGATAAATAAAATGAGATTGTGTTATAACACTTATTATATGAAGGAAAAAATGGTATTGATGGAAAATAGAAGAAAAACTTACTGCACAACCAATATCACCACTGATATGTTGAATCCATCATTTTGTATGTCTCCAGTACCATTGCATGTATTGAGGCGTTCTATCAAGTTCATCATGTGCCATTGGAGCATTAACAATAACATCTGACCAAGTATCCCATGCCTGAATAAAGGTTGAGTATTGGTTAATCCAATTTGTAGTTGTTCCACCTCGTAGTTGCATTGTGTGTTAATTTCCCAAATGAATAGGTTGGGCAGGAATTGGTTGCTGACAACCAAATTGCCTCAGCACACGATCAGGGTGGTGCCATTCTATGATATTAAAGCATATCAAAGGAACAGAACCGAGCCAAATTTCAGGTGTTTGTAAGCAAAACTTTGGAATTAATTGGCGTACTTCATAAGATTCATATGGTTGCCAAATTATCTCGTCATCAACCATTTTATCCAGGAAACTCCTATATCGGAGCAAAGTCGTGGCACTTGGACGAGGGTTTTGTCTAACATTTTTCCATCTATTATTACAAAAAATAATATCATAAATGTATGAGTTTATTAATATAAATGGATATGAAACATTTTATAGGTGAATTTAGCATACCTAAAACCTAAAGGAGGTAAGAGATGATAGACATCTAAATTTGGATCTAGATACACAGGTAAGGGTGGTGCGATCATAGGGAAGCGATCTCATGCCCATAAATGTAGCAATGACAAGCATCCTCTAATCCCATCCTCAGTTGGGTTAGTAGCATTACATAGTTCTCTAAACAGATGAGTTAAAACTGTTGATTCCCAACTAAATTTTCCAACTTCTTCAAGATTGTAAAGTAGTGGAAGGTACATTAAGTAAACCCGACTACCCGATCTATCTGGCATGGGGTATCCACCTATTAACCTGAGAATATATGCATGAGTAAATTGTTGAACTTGTACATCATCGGCATCTTCAGGTAGGCATCTTCTGCTTGAAACTCTGCACAATCACATTTTTTCTTCATTCAAGTTAACCTTGCAACATTGATGATATTGACGACATTGAACATTGTATGGCTCAACAACCTCAAACGATGTTGATATTCTATTAAACTCACAAACAACACAGGCAAATGCATTTTGTGTTACTACGTCCAGTTTCTTTGTTAGTGTTTCTAAAAACACTTGTCCAGCCGCAATTTGTGCATGAACTTGTCGACCACGATTCACAAAATATTCATTCACTCTATACATCGTTGCCTTAACTATACCAGTTATTGGCAGACTTCAAACGCCTTTAAATACATTATTCATGCACTCTGCAAGGTTGGTAGTCACATGGCCAAATCGTTGACCTTCAAAGTCATAAGCACATGACCATTTCTCTTTTGGGATGGCTCCAATCTATTGAGCTACAGGTGTGTGATGTAATGCTATATCTGTTAATTGTTGATCAACAACATGACGTTCATACGCGTACCCTACAAATAATAACTATCTTGTTATAATGTTTATAAAATCATATAGTTATAAGATCACAAAAAATATGAGAAATCTCACCAATATTTATAAACTTCTCTTTCAACCAATTTATTCCATGAGTTTTGTGAAGATTTGACGCCACATGCCGCAAACAAAAAACATGATATGCTTGTGGTGGTTGCCATCCAACTTGGGGTTGAGCAACTGCTGCCAAAATTGAACGATGTCTATATGAAATTAAACAAATTTCCATTCTATCTTTTGTGACATAATAGCGTACGAGGTATAAGAACCATGCTCAAGCAAATCACATGATGGAACATTTCAACTGGTTGACCATTTGAATCAACTTCAGAGCATTGTTAATGTGAAAATTGTATGCATGACCCAGCCATAAAGTGTTGAACTGCAACTAACCACCTTAAGAGTAAGGAATAAGATGTCTCCCAATTTCAAAAAACAGTGGCAACAACTAATTGTTTTGCCTTCCATGCTTTCCTGTATGACACAGTATAACCAAACATTGATTGCATTCTCTCGATAATTTATGAGATCTTCACATCAGGCTTATCAGTTACCATTGCCACAATACAAGATGATATAACATCAGCATCCAACTTTGGATGGTCTTGAGTCAATGATGTGCTCAAGCACGTGTGGGCCCCACAATATTTTGTTATCTCCCAAAAGTTTCTATTTTCTTTCTTGCATGCCCTTACTCTCCAATTGCAATTTGACCCATAGGTAACACATCGACACTTCATATTTTTTACATGAATAATAAACCTTAAATGTGTGATGAATCAAATAGAGTATAGCTTGATTGCACGTCTTAGAACTCGGACACTATTAAACAACTTTCCAATATATAACTCATTCGTATCGCTTAGATTCAGAATTTCTTCTAAATCATCAACCTCATAAGTCATATATGGCTCAACATTAATTTGTGATAAGAAAGCAGTTGCAAGATCATTGTGCTCGTTCCCCTTTTCATGATCATTGTTGTTGGCTTCATTATTATTCTCACCACCAACATTTAAATAAGAATCATTTTCATCCTCTTCCTCGATTTCATCCATGATGTCTTCTACATGGGGAAGTGAACATAGTGCTTCATTGTTGCCACCATATAATAGAGGTTCAAATGAGTGGACATTTTCCATGTCACCGGTAAACATGGATTCTTGTCCCACAATGTTAACCTCACTGATACTTGCTGGAAGTGTATTTCCAACATCATTGATTATTGGTTGTGATTCAATGTGGTCATCATATGGTAAATCACATATGTCGGCATACAACTCTGCACATATCAATTGAGTTGAAAATCTTCTAGTCACTTGCCACATTTATTGTATATCCGAGTCATCTTCCAAATTACATGCCTGGTACTAAAGTTGGAAGACAAAATAAAGGGCCAAGATTTGATCTTCAAAAGGAAGAAGTAATTATTAGAATGAAAAAAATATTATCTCTCTCTTAGGCCATTAAAAAAGTCCAAAGAGGGCAAGGAAGGGGAAAAAAAGAGTTTGTTCAACATGTTTTCATCTTTTGGTCAAATATTGTGGCTATGAGACAAAAGGCATTTGGTCATATTCTTTTCTTCCTTTTTACTGCAACATTTCGGTCAAGAAGCAAGGAAGAAGGAAGAGAATTGTCTTTCTTAATTAACCTCCATGATTACGTTACACTACCTATGCCTTTATGAATTTTTATAATATTACAAGTAAATAATATTATTTGCTAATTTCCTACGCGATAATCATAATGCATGTTATTATTTGTATTTTGTATGCTAAAGCTCCACCTCAAGAAGCATATTATAGAGATATTGAGTTGGAAATGAGGATGAATCAGACTGACGATGATGACATTGAAGGAAAATGAGACATTTAGTAGAAGGAAAATGAGACATTTAGTATAAAGAAAATGGAGTGATGGAAGTGGGAAGAATATGTGAAATACCCATAACACCTTTATAATAAAATAACAAAACAAATGGGTTAAATCGATTTACTACCTTTGGAAATGGATTTGCAAAGGGTGCAAATCGATTTGAAACCTTTGCAAAAAAGGTTTCAAATCGATTTGCACCCTTTGCAAATCCATTTCCAAAGGCTTCAAACTTCACCGCCACTACGTTGTTTCGTCTTTCAATTGCTAATATTATCAACTACTTTTTATCACTTACATTATTATTTTTTCCTATATTCATATACTGATAAATATCTATGTTGTGACCACTAGATAACACTTCAGTTACATCACTTCAGTAGAAATGATTTTTCTTTCAATACCTTGGTTAAATAAAAATCACTTCATTAAAAATTAAATTATGACAAGTTAACATCATGTTGCTGGTGTGGTAGCACTTATATTCAAACTATAAATATTATATTAGCATTGGTAACTGTTGTATTACTTTCGAGTTACTATGCTTGTGTCTTATCAGTATGTAACATGTTGCCTAAGGTTACTTCAGTTACTTTAGAGGTAAATGTGATTATAGCAACATTCTTTACTTCACATACTTGGGAGTTCACATTTACTTTGGCATTTATTGAAGATTATTCCATAACATTTCTTTGTCATAACTCTACCTCATTGTGGTACATATTTAAAAAGTCCCGACTCAATATCGTAGATGTTTTAAGTGTTAATGATTGTTTTCATCTACATATATTTATTACATATTACCACCACGATAAATGATTTTTGCCATCACTCATTGGAATACAGAAAAGCATTCATGTTTATTAGTCTCTGCCTGAAAATTCCATCAGCACTTGTATTATCACTCCATATGTTACATTGTTACTTGTCTTTCTTAATTAACCTCCATGATTACGTTACACTACCTATGCCTTTATGAATTTTTATAATAATACAAGATTATCTGCTAATTTCCTATGCTATAATAATAATGCATATTATTATTTGTATTTTGTATGCTAAAGCTCCACCTCAAGAAGTATATTATAGAGATAGTTGGAAATGAGGATGAATCAGACTGACAATGAAGACATTGATTATGGTGGTCACAATGGGAGTAGGCATCAGTTCACACTAAATTCGATTATTTTAGTACATTTATCAGACAATGTCCTTTGTTTGGATATATTAAAGTACTTATTGTTTTGTAATATTACATGAAGGTAAAATGAATCCTCATGTCCAACAAACAAATTTTGAAGGTAATACTTTCACCATTATTTAGTATAACCAATCTTTTCCTATATCTCATTTTACCTAACCCTCATGTGACAGGGTATATAGATGAAGGAGATCTAATTTATGAATGCAAATTTTGTGGAGCATTACTTTGGTATAACGAAAGAATTACGAAGGACAAGAATAAAAAAGACGTCAACTTATTCTCTCTGTGTTGTTTGAAAGGCAAAGTTGGCTTACCCCATTTGAAAAATCTTCCTCCACTGTTTGAAAAATTATTCTTCGATAAGAAGTCACCTAAATCAAAAAAAAAATTTCATGAAAATATAAGATAGTACAACATGTTCTCTTTCACATCTATGGGAGGCAAGATTGACTATTCGAAGAATTCTGGTAGAGGACCTTACTCATTTGTTATGTCTAGAATGAATTACCACAATATTGGTAGCTTATTAACGCTTGAATGAGCAAGACCAGTGTACTCACAATTATACATATTTGATACAGAGAATGAAATCTTGAATAGAATTGCATCGGTTAGGTATGTTTTGTTCATATTTACCATTAAATTACATCAATTGTTTAAATTAATTAATTTAAACAAGCATTATTTCGCTCTTTGTAGCAATTTTCAAACACAATCTTCAGTTGATCCTACCTTGGTTGATCAAATTAAGCAACAGTTGGATGCAGTAAATCCGTTTGTTCAACAATATCATCTTGCATCATCTATAATTCATAGTCGAAACCCATTGCCATTGTAATTGTGTTTATTGGGCACAAGAAAACTGATGGTATTTAATGGTTGAGATGAGTAATGGAGGAGAAAAGGATGGGAAGATGACATAAAATAAAGGACCATAACCAAGCCCCACACAAATTAAATTAAATTAGTGTACTAAAATACTCTGTTTCTTTATTTCTTCTAGTTGAACTACTCAAGTTCTTTGCGTAATTAGGATTAGATTGAGCTAGTCCCTGCTCATTTCACTTTGCGTAATTAGGATTAGAATTGCCATCTTTTTGCTCGTATGGTTAAAGAAAATAAAAAGAAAAGGTCTTGATGTACAGCTCGATAGAAAGGCCTGCAAGGAAAAAAATGAGTTTGTTTTGAAAACTGATCTTGTGATCAAAGTGATGCACACATGATTTCAAAGAAAGTGACACATACAATAGGATTTTGTGTGTGTTTTTAATCATGTGGCGATTATGTGCATTAATCTCGCCAATTGTAGAGTGACTTACCTGAAAGTGTTGACCTTTTTCTATTAAACGGGGATTAAATTTCATGCCAAATCCTCTTCTTGGTTGAGCATGGTTGCTTTAATCCAGCTAAACTTTTTCTTTGTTGCTTATCCTTACTGTTTATGCCTCAGACTCAAGGTCTTTTCCTACTCCTGCCCCTGTGACGGACTCAGATAGGGAAGCTGGCTGATTGCCTTTATTGCTTTTATTTATTGTTTTGCTAGTTTGGTTTCTGTCGTCTTTCCAGTTTTATTCTCTGTCAGTTGAAACTTTTTGTATTATTATTATGAGTAATGCAAGTAATGCCCTCCTGGCCGTTCAAAAACAAAATATACAGCCAAATGACAACCGACACATGGCAACCACAAACCACCGTTTGGTCAATTGTTGTTGAACGCTCTTTAGAATCACATCTATGGAACAAAGGCTTCATGTCCTTTACTTCAATCTTACATATTATTATAACTTACAAAATCTTGTGGGAATCTTTTCACACACACACACACACACACACACACACACACACATATATCTTATCACATCATTTTTATCTTGTCTTTTTTGCTCAAAGTTCTTTATCTTGTCTCTCTCTTTCACTTTGCTTGGTTAAACAAAGCGTTATATATAATTGTTATACCAACTCATCAAAAGCTTAGAATAATCATAAAAAAACCAATATGACCCATTCTTAAAAAAGATCTCAAATGCAACTCTAATTTTGGAATTATTTATATTGTCTTGAACATTGTTAAATTTTTATTAACTTACCGGTATCCGATGTTACTAGCAATATATAGAGCATCTTTTTTGTAGTTTATACATGTTTTAAAAATTTAGGAAGGAAGTTACATGGGAAAATTCCAAAAAAATACATTGAAAATTGCAAAAGGACGATTCAGTACACTGAAATTCGAAAAGGACAGATCAATACAGTTTCAGATAGAATGAGGAATCTGGGATTTTGAAATCTCGGCCAAATGATGAAAATGGCCCCCAGCCCTCATTCAAAATAACAACATTGGCCTCTTAATTTACAACTCCTTCTTCAACATTAACAACACCAAAATCACTTAAAGAGTCCATACTTGTCAACTGTAAAAGAAGAAATTGGAGTTGTTAATGTCGAATCTGGAGTTGTTAATTAAGAGATAGGTGTTGTTATTGGCCCTGAAACTTGCTAAATGTGAAAGAAGAAATTAGAGTTGTTAATGTTGAATTCAGAGTTTTTAATTAAGAGGATTGTGTTGTTATTCCAAAGTGAAGGAAGAAAGTTGAGTTGTTAATGTAGAATACGGTGTTGTTAATAAAGAGAAATGGATGCAAAACTTTGAAATACAAAACTTTGAGCAAATTCATCTCTTTGGACATTTCTTCATGTTTTTAGTTTTAGACAACTTCATTTTGCACATTGAAATTGCAAGATATGGAGTGAATTTGGAGTTCCTAGAATCTGATTTTAGCTTGTTGCTTAAATAGTGACATTTGATCTTGAACCTTGTTCTACACTAATTACCATTTGTTGGAAGTTTATTTAAAATCACCTGGCTTACACCTTTATTTGTGCTTGTTGTTGATCTTGCTGCTGTCATTGCTTTTGTAAAATCTGTTATGTTGCTTCTGTGCAATCTGTTACTTACTTCATACTTAGGGAGTTGCAAATAGATAGACAAATACATGCACTACATTTCATTCATTTTATTTTGCATTGTTCTCGGTTGCTTCAAGATTCATTACTGCTGTCATTTGGTTCTCCTTACTGTCTATTTGCACTGTTGGTGTTATTTAGTGCTAAACTAATTAAGGTTGGTCATTACCTTTGGCTAAATTCTTGACAAATTTGCTTGCACTCTACTGTAACTAGAATTACTGTCAAAGTTGTGCATTAAGCTGTCATGTATACTTTCCTGAAGTCTAGGATTTAATTAAATTTCTGTATCATTATGAAGCCTTTGCTGAAATTGAGCAAATCTGTTTGGCATTTTCTGTGCATTTGATATTAATTTCTTGTCTGCTTTTTGTTTTTACAGGTTGGGTTAGGTCAAGCATTATCTTCATCTAAGTTTTGTTGTACATTCTATTGCACTGGTCTGCTGTTAACGTTATCTGAACTCATTCCTAGTTTTTCACTGTTTCTAGCCTCTATTTGAAGTGGATGTTGTTTGAAACTTAGTGAAAATGTGCATTTGCACTTCATTTACCTTGCTGGAACAAAATTGAGTCTTTGGAAAGCTGTCATAGTAAATTAAATCTGTGAAATACTTTCCCAAACTGTTGACTTAGGGACTGAAACTTCAAGTGCATTTGTGCTGAAATTGAGCTAATGAAGTTTGCATTACTTGCTATCATATTTTCCATACTGTACAGTAATTAAAGCTCTGCAAATGAATCATCAATGTGTGACTGGCTTGTATGAAAATTTGTTGCTGCTATAGACTGCTGCTTTTGAATATTGAAATTGAAAGCTGTTAAAATTGGAGCATCCACTACGTGTATATATAAAAGGGACGTTTTTAAAAAAAAAAATAGAAGCTTTAAGACAGGTTGTATTCACAACCAGTCTTACATGTCAGACATTTAAGACCGGTTGTGTGTCGCAACTGGTCTTAAAGGGTGATTTTTAAGACCGGTTGTATTCACAACCCGTCTTGTTGTGAATACAACCGGTCTTAAAGCTTCTATTTTTTTTTAAAATGTCCTTAAAAGGTCTGACCTTTAAGATCAGTTGTGGGCAGAACAGGTCTTAAATGTCACCTTTAAGACCGGTTTTAAGAACAACCGGTCTTAAAAGTATGACTTTTAAGACCGGTTGTAACATCCAGTCAAAAAAATAACAGACTTTTAAGACCTGCTGTAACAAGACCTAATTCACAACCGGTCTAAAAAGTCTTTTTTAACCGGTCTAAAATGTCATTTTTCCACTGGTGTTAATGATGAATATAATGTTGTTAATCCTGATGACATGTTGTGTTTTTCCATCTACATTAGGACCTACCCAACTTGTTCCTCATAAGATGTTAATGGTGGAAGCATAGTTGTTAATGATGAATATAATGTTGTTAATTTTAATGACATGTGTTTTCCCATCTACATTAGGACTTTTCCAACTTGTTTCTCATAAGATGTTAATGGTGGAAGGGTAGTTGCTAATGATGAATATAATGTTGTTAATCTTAATGACATGTTGTGTTTTTTCATCTATATTAGGACCTTCCCAACTTGTTCCTCGTAAGATGTTAATGGTCTATAATAAAGTGGATTTTGTTGTTAATAGAAGGAGTGATGCTGTTTTTGGATGTACAACTTGTGACCCTGTGAAATTGGTCATTTAAAGATATTAATCAAGGATGTGTAGTCTTTAATAAAGAAGATGATGATGTTAATAGTGGGACAAATATTAATCAAGGACGCGTAATCATTAATAAAGAAGCTGATGTTGTTAATAGGTGAAGAGATGTTGGTTTCCGACATACAACTTGTGGTGTTGCAAAATTGTTCAATAAAAAATGTTAATGAAGGATGTGTAGTCATTAATAAAGGAGATGCGGATATCTCGGCTCTCGCATCGATGAAGAACATAGCGAAATGCGATACTTGGTGTGAATTGCAGAATCCCGTGAACCATCGAGTCTTTGAACGCAAGTTGCACCCGAAGCCACTAGGCCGAGGGCACATCTGCCTGGGTGTCACGCAACGTCGCCAACGCCCAGTCCTCCGGGCGCGGCGGATGATGGCCTCCCGGGGGCCTCACCCCCCGGCCGACCGAAAAAGGGGCCCGACGTGACGAACGCCACGATCCACGGTGGTTGAGTGAACATTCGCTCGAGGCCATGACGTGCGCACGTCGTCCGGAGACGAGGGCCCGCCGGTGAGGGTAACCATGCGATAGCAAGGAGCCCCCCACTAGTACGGGACCCCAGGTCAGGCGGGGCTACCCGCTGAGTTTAAGCATATCAATAAGCAGAGGAAAAGAAACTAACGAGGATTCCCCTAGTAACGACGAGTGAACCGGGAAAAGCCCACCATGAGAATCGGTCGCCCCCGGCGTCCGAATTGTAGTCTGGAGAAGCGTCCTCAGCGGTGGACCGGGCCCAAGTCCCCTGGAAAGGGGCATCGGAGAGGGTGAGAGCCCCGTCGTGCCCGGACCCTGTCGAACCATGAGGCGCTGTCGGTGAGTCGGGTTGTTTGGGAATGCAGCCCCAATCGAGCGGTAAATTCCGTCCAAGCATAAATACTGGCGAGAGACCGATAGCGAACAAGTACCGCAAGGGAAAGGTGAAAAGGACTTTGAAAAGAGAGTCAAAGAGTGCTTGAAATTGTCGGGAGGGAAGCGGATAGGGGCTGGCGATGCGCCCCGGTCGGATGTGGAACGGTGCGAGCTGGTCCGCCGATCGACTCGGGGCATGGACCGACGCGGATTGCGGAACGCCAAAGTTTCTCTCAGACCAGCTACTAGATGGTTCGATTAGTCTTTCGCCCCTATACCCAAGTTAGACGAACGATTTACATGTCAGTATCGCTGCGGGCCTCCACCAGAGTTTCCTCTGGCTTCGCCCCGCTCAGGCATAGTTCACCATCTTTCGGGTCCCGACAGGTATGCTCTCACTCAAACCCTTCACAGAAGATCAAGGTCGGTCGGCGGTGCAACCCGCGAGGGGATCCCACCAATTAGCTTCCTTGCGCCTTACGGGTTTACTCACCCGTTGACTCGCACACATGTCAGACTCCTTGGTCCGTGTTTCAAGACGGGCCGAATGGGGAGCTCGCAGGCCGACGCCGTTTCTCAGACTCCCTCTCCGGAATCGAACCCTAATTCTCCGTCACCCGTCACTACCATGGTAGGCCACTATCCTACCATCGAAAGTTGATAGGGCAGAAATTTGAATGATGCGTCACCGGCACTGTGGCCGTGCGATCGGTCGAGTTATCATGAATCATCAGAGCAACGGGCAGAGCCCGCGTCAGCCTTTTATCTAATAAACGTATCCCTTCCGTGAGTCGGGGTTTGTTGCATGTATTAGCTCTAGAATTACTACGGTTATCCGAGTAGTAGGTACCATCAAACAAACTATAACTGATTTAATGAGCCATTCGCAGTTTCACAGTCTGAATTAGTTCATACTTACACATGCATGGCTTAATCTTTGAGACAAGCATATGACTACTGGCAGGATCAACCAGGTAGCATTCCTCCAAGACGTCGCGCGTCACACATTATATCTTAAAGCTCCTCTCGGGACTGGGGCATGAGTCCCCGTCCACGGCATACGCTGGGTCCAAGAGCTTTGTACTTCCCCGTGGGCCACACGTCCGATAAAAGGCTCAGTGGAACACGAGGGGTGCTTCGTTGTCCTCCAGTGCCCATTGGAAGGCGCCGGATGGAGGCTAACTGTAAGTGGCCTTGTTCCCATTGAGAGGGGTAAGCAGCACAAGAACCAGCCTCAAAGGCACCATCCCACCTCACAGCAACTGACACGGATTGCCTGCCGACCATTCGGTGGACGAGCACGGAGCCAGCCGGCAGAGACAATCCAAACACCACTCACACGCCCGCACGTTCCTGCCTTCCCGACGCCACCGTGGCAACCATACCCCGCAAGCCCTCAGGCAAGCGGGCAGATGGAGCACGGGAGGCCCCGGTCTAACACCGCTGGGCGTGAAAAATAAGGGACGGATCGGGAGGAGAACCATCACATCCTCCATCAACTCCGTCGGGGAAAAAAGGGACCGATCGGGAGGACCACCATCAAATCCTCTATCAACACGGTCGGGAAAAAGTAACCGATCGGGAGGACTACCATCAAATCCTCCATCAACACTTTTGTGAATCCTTTCCGGCCCAGCACGGCGACTTCTTACCGAACCCACAATATTCCCAAGCCGCCTCATGCGCAGCATTCCCCTCACAATCTAGTGTATGGCCAAGCACCCGAAGGCTACATCCAAAGGCACAAATCCCGTTAACAATTGGGGTGTTTAACCGCCCGAGCCCAAGGGGAATCCGACGCATGAGACGACCGTGTGTACGAATTCAAGTGAGAAGGATGGGGGCGAGCGCCAACCATATCCCAACAAAGGGGTTACAAGTGCCTCACAAGAGAGAGAGCCCCACCGCGCCCTAGCCGAGGAATCATGCGGTTTCCATCCAATCGAGGGTAGGTAGTGCAAGTCCCCTAACGGATGTGGGTTTGATGAGTATCTCGCTCAAGGGAGGTCCAAGAACCCCTAGGCACGCACCACCATCAATCACATTGAAATCCCACAAACCATACGATCCACCGAAATGAGTAAGGATGGGGGCGCGTACAAATCCCACACACCATACGATCCACCAATATGAGAAGGATGGGGGCAAGCACAAATCCCACAAACCATACAATCCACCGAAATGAGAAGGATGGGGGCGACGTGGTCGGCCCGATTACAAGAATCCAACCACGCCCAAGCTTACTAAGCACCCGGGGGGCAAGAGCCCGAGAATGGATGCCGTTTCGCGAGATTGTGAGGAGGAATACCACGCACTAGAGTCCCATGAAGCAACAATAAAGCGGGTTACCTTGTCCTCACTTTTCTAGGCCCAATGCAACTTTCTAGGGGGTCTGGGCAAGGATTTGGAATAGTCGGATTTTTGGTGGCATGGGTTGGCAACCTTGTTCATGGTCCGGGCAAGTCTTGGCAGCCTTGGGCAAGGTGGTGGCAAGGTTTGGCAGCCTTCGAGAGGGTCCGGGCAAGGTTTGGCACACTTGGGCAGGGTCCAGGAAAGTCCGGGCACGTCCAGGACTGGTCCTGGCTGGTGTAGGACTTACCCGAGCAAGGTTCTGCGCAGTGCAAAAACTTCACCCCTGTACAAAAATGAAATCTACTCGTTGCATTTCTGATTTTTTTTTCTGCATCCTCCCTTTCTAGGCCCAATACAACTTTCTAGGGGGTTCGGGCATGGATTTGGAACAATCGGATTTTTGGTGGCAAGGGTTGGTAACCCTTTTCGGCGTACGAGCAAGTCTTGGCAGCCTTGGGCAAGATGGTGGAAAGGTTTAGCAGCCTTCGATTTTTTTGTTGCATCCCCCCTTTCTAGGCCTAATGCAACTTTCAAGGGGGTCCGGGTATGGATTTTGAACAGTCGTATTTTTGGTGGCATGGGTTGGCAACCTTGTTTGGGGTCCAGGCAAGTCTTGGCAGCCTTGGGAAAGGTGGTGGCAAGGTTTGGCAGCCTCGGAAAGGGTCCGGGCAAGGTTTGTCACACTTGGGCAGGGTCCGGGCAAGTCCTGGCACGTCCAGGACGAGTCCTGGCTGGTTCAGGACTTACTCAGGACTTGCCGGGGTAAGGTTCTGCGCAGTGCAAAAACTTCACCCCCGTACCAAAATGAAATCAACTCCTTACATTTGAGATTTTTTTCTTGCATCCCCCCTTTCTAGGCCCAATGCAACTTTCTAGGGGGTCCTGACATGGATTTGCAATAGTAGGATTTTTTTGTGGCATGGGTTGGCAACCTTGTCCGGTGTCCGGGCAAGTCTTGGCAGCCTTGGGCAAGGCAGTGGCAAGGTTTGGCAGCCTTCGAGAGGGTCCGGGGAAGGTTTGGCACACTTTGACAGGGTCCGGGAAAGTCCTGGCACGTCCAGGACCGGTTCTGTCACGTCCAGGACTAGTCCTGGCTGGTTCATGACTTACTCAGGACTTGCGCGGGCAAGGTTCTGCGCAGTGCAAAAACTTCACCCGCGTACCAAAATGAAATCTTCTCGTTACATTTGAGATTTTTTTCTCGCATCCCTCCGTTATAGGCCCAATGCAACTTTCTAGGGGGTTTGGGCATGGATTGACAACAGTCCGATTTTTGGTGGCATGGGTTGGCAACCTTGTTCGGGGTCCGGGCAAGTCTTGGCAGCCTTGGGCAAGGTGGTGGCAAGGTTTGGCACCCTTGGAAAGGGTCCGGGCAAGGTTTGGCACACTTGGGCAGGGTCCGGGCGAGTCCTGGCATGTCTTAGATTTGTTCTGGCACGTCCAGGACAGGTCCTAGCATGTCCAGGACTGGTCGTGGCTGGTTCAAGACTTACTCAGGACTCTCCCGGGCAAGGTTCTGCGCAGTGCAAAAACTTCACCCCCGTAACAAAATGAAGTTTACTCGTTACATTTTTGATTTTTTGGTTGCATCCCCCTTTCTAGGCCGAATGCAAATTTCTAGGGGGTCCAGGCATGGATTTGGAACAGTCGGATTTTTGGTGGCATGGGTTGGCAACCTTGTTCGGGGTTCGGGCAAGTCTTGGCAGCGTTGGGCAAGGTGGTGGCAAGGTTTGGCACCCTAGGAAAGGGTCCGGGCAAGGTTTGGCATACTTGGGCAGGATCCAGGCAAGTCCATGCACGTCCAGGACTGATTCTGGCACGTCTAGGACTGGTCCTGGCTGGTTCAGGACTTACTCAGGACTTGCCCGGGCAAGGTTTTGCGCAGTGCAAAAACTTCACCCCCGAACCAAAATGAAATCTACTCATTACATTTTTGATTTTTTTTCTTGCATCCCCCCTTTCTAGGCCCAATGCAACTATCTAGGGTGTCCGGGCATGGATTTGCAACAGTCGGAGTTTTGGTGGCATGGGTTGGCAACCTTGTTCGCGGTCCAGGCAAGTCGTGGCAGCCTTGGGCAAGGTGGTGGCAAGGTTTGGCAGCCGTGGGAAGGGTTCGGGCAAGGTTTGGCACACTTGTGCGGGATCTGGGAAAGTCCTGGCACGTCCAGGACTGGTCCTGGCTGGTTCAGGACTTATTCAGGACTTGCCCGGGCAAGGTTCTGCGGAGTGCAAAAGCTTGACCCCAGTACCAAAATGAAATCTACTCGTTACATTTGAGATTTTTTTGTTGCATCCCTCCTTTCTAGGACCAATGCAAATTTCTAGGGGGTCCGGGCATGGATTTGCAACGGTCGGATTTTTGGTGGCATGGGTTAACAACCTTGTCCGGGGTCCGGGCAAGTGTTGGCAGCCTTGGGTAAGGTGGTGGCAAGGTTTGGCAGCCTTCAAAAGGGTCCGAGCAAGGTTTGGCACACTTGGGCAGGGTCCGGGCAAGTCCTGGCATGTCCAGGACGGGTTCTGGCTGGTTCAAGACTTACTCAAGACTCTCCCGGGCAAGGTTCTGCGCAGTACAAAAACATCACCTGCGTAGTGCAATGTTGGCAAGGTTCTAAGGGGTCCGGGCATGGATTTGGAACAGTAGGACTTTTGGTGGCATGGGTTGGCAACCTTGTTCGGGGTCCGGGCAAGTCTTGGTAGCCTTGGGCAAGGTGGTGGTAAGGTTTGGCAGCCTGGGAAAGGGTCCGGGCAAGGTTTGGCACACTTGGCAGGGTCTGGGCAAGTCGTGGCATGTCCTGGATTGGTGCTGGCACGTCCAGGACTGGTCCTAGCTGGTTCAGGACTTATTCAGGACTTGCCTGGGCAAGGTTCTGCGCAGTGCAAAAACTTTACCCCCGTATAAAAATGAAATCTACTCGTTACATTTTTTATTTTTTTTTTTGTTGCATCCCCCCTTTCTAGGCCCAATTCAACTTTCTAGGGGGTCCGGGCATGGATTTGGAACAGTCTGATTTTTGGTGGCAAGGGTTGGCAACCTTGTTCGGGGTCCGGGCAAGTCTTGGCAGCCTTGGGCAAGGTTGTGGCAAGGTTTGGCAGCCTTGGAAAGGGTCCGGGCAAGGTTTGGCACACTTGGGCAGGGTCCGGGCAAGTCCTGGCACGTCCAGGACTGGTTCTAGCACGTTCAGGATGGGTCCTGGCTGGTTAAGGACTTACTCAGGACTTGCCCGTGCAAGGTTCGGCGCAGTGCAAAAACTTCACCCCCGTACCAAAATGAAATTTACTTCTTACATTTGAGATTTTTTTGGTGCATCCCCCCTTTCTAGGCCCAATGCAACTTTCTAAAGGGTCCGGGCATGGATTTGGAACAGTAGGATTTTTGGTGGCATGGGTTGGCAACCTTGTTCGCGGTCCGGGCAAGTCTTGGTAGCCTTGGCCAAGGTGGTGGCAAGGTTTGGCAGCCTTCGAAAGGGTCCGGGCAAGGTTTAGCACACTTTGGCGGGGTCCGGGAAAGTCCTGGCATATCTAGGACCGGTTCTGGCATGTCCAGAATTGGTCCTGGCTGGTTCAGGTCTTACTCAGGACTTGCGTAGGCAAGGTTTTGCGCATTGCAAAAACTTCACCCCCAAACCAAAATGAAATCTACTCGTTATATTTTTGATTTTTTTATATCATCCCCCCTTTCTAGGCCCAATGAAACTTTCTAGGGGGTCCGGGCATGGATTTGCAACAGTTGGATTTTTGGTGGCAAGGGTTGGCAACCTTGTTGGGGGTCCTGGCTAGTCTTGGCATCCTTGGGCAAGGTAGTGGTAAGGTTTAGCAGCCTTGGAAAGGGTCCGGGCAAGGTTTGGCACACTTGGGCTGGGTCCGGGCAAGTTCTGGCACGTCCAGGACCGGTGCTGGCATGTCCAGGACGGGTCCTAGCTGGTTCAGGACTTACTCAGGACTTGCCTGGGCAAGGTTCTGCGCAGTGCAAAAACTTCACCCCCGTACCAAAATGAAATCTACTCGTTACTTTTAATTAGCTCATCAAATTTATGAAGATAAATTAAATCTAATGGTTCTTTATTTGGATTAAATAAATAGGTTAAATTAAAACTGTCGGGCAGATTTAATTTAAACTGAATTTATTTAATTATCTCATCAAGATAATTAATAGTTAATTAATTTCAAAATTAGTGATGATTAATTTTGAAATTTGAAAATAGTCCTCATAGGTTATAAACTTGATAGAGCAGTTATATTGATATGCACATAAGAATTGAGAGCCGCAAGGGAAACCCTAGGAGACATTAGAGGCGCTAGCACACAGTCTCGGTTGGAGAGTATTCGTGTGGATACCGGTAGAGGGAGCGGACCTAACGTGTTGGCTCTTAGAGATCGTGAAAACCCTGAATCATAAAAGGTATGAATCCTTCCAACTTGGTTTAAATGTCGTTGATAGATCATCTAGTAGGATTGGTAAAATTTTAAAATTCTTCCGATGTGCCTGCCGATCCTAACACATACACTACCCGTGTGTCTTTATAATTTATATACGAAGAGATTAGGTGGTTCTTCTTTAGGGTAGCTTTCATGTCCATAATAGTTTATAGTGATAGTAGAATAGTAATGAGTTGTATATTAATAGATATATGTGTTTGTGAATTTGTAGACTCTCATTGGCTGCTCCCAAGATTTTCTTGCTGTAACCAAAAACTGCACAGAAAGTTTTGGGCTGCAGCCAAGAAAACTTTGAAAAATCATAAATAATTCTAGAAAAATCAAAATGGGGTAATCCCAAAGCCAATGGAAAGCTATTTAAGTCCTCTTTACTGGAAAAATATGGATCAATGTAGTTCATAACCATAAAAATACAGAATTGCACAAAAGTCCATACTACTCCAAAATAGATTCCAGTTTCAATCCCAAACTTTGGAAAATCATAACTCTTAGCTCACAAATCGAAATGATACAAATTATATGTCTATTTTGAAGCTTGGCATGTGAAATTTAAGACTAAAAAGTTTCCAAATTTTAGACACCATTTGCCCATTCAAAACACCCATACAAACCGACTGCCTTGTACAGAGTTTTAATGGACAGAATTTCCAATTTTTGCACAATTATTCCCAATGGTTCCAATTTCACAACAAACACTCTCCCCACACAAATTTTCACAAGGAAACCATTGGAATCACTAAAACAACCAAATTCTCATCACATCCACACATATTCAGTTTTGAACCACAATGCAACACAAACCACCAAATTGCCAAACTTTCTATTTCAAGTTCCAAACCAATTCCAATGTCACAATGACACAATATAACACCATTTTTACCACAATACACTAGGAAATTCATCCATTCCAATATCACAATAAAATCAGGGAAAAATCCACAATTCCCTAAACTTCAACCTATCAAATTTTACCTATCCACAATTCCCTAAACTTCATCCATTCCGTTTTTAGCTATTAGTCTTGCTCAGAATGCGGAAAAACTTCAACCTATCAAATTTTAGAATTTTCTGGGCACAAATATTTCAGTTCCAGCAAGACAGTGCTAATCGAAAATCAGAATTTCGCCAAAATTCAAATGAGTGCTACACACTTACTACCAAACAAAGACACACTATGACTACAGAAAAGAACACTTAACTACTTAAAACCTTGGCAATCATCCTCCCCGGCAACGGCGCCAATTTGATGAACCCTTGTCGTGTGAGTTCACAAAATAAAACTAGGTTTAAAAATGTAGCGTAGTGGCTCAACCTAGGTCGTTCTTGTGAGGAGATTAATTTCCAATTTTCTAGGTAGTAAAGTGATAAAAAGCCTTAAAGTGTTGAGAAATCATTTGGAGAAATTGCTTTTTAAACTAATGAAGTAATCTAAGCTAAAACAATATTTTTGTAATTTTTTTGGTTTCTAAAACAAAGAAACAAACGAAATCGAAATTAACACTAACAACAAGATAAATTCAATAAACTAGAATAATGATGAAATGAGATTCCCTTGAGTTGGGGTTTTAGTCTTCCTTGCTTGCTAATGATATGAATTCCACAATATGAGTCAAGAGGATGGAACTAAGCTACCACTAGCTCCATACTTGCAATAATCATTTAATTCATTCTACCAAAGCAATTAAGTGAATACCACCAAATAACTCAGACTCAAGGAGATGAATAATCAACTTCCAAATCTAGCTTGTAATTACCATTACAACAATTCAAAACAATCAGTTTAATCATTTAAATCCCCTTAACCAAGTTGGAATAAACAATTCAACCTACTCATTATATGAATCATACAAAGCTTAATTAATCAACTCCTAGCTCAACAACCAAGTTTATACACTTGGCATAACAATCTAGATCACAATTACATACTTAACCAAGATACATAATCATGAAATAAAAAGAGAGCTTAAAGGAATTCCATTGAAGTTTAGAGATTTTTTTTTGTTGCATCCCCCCTTTTCTAGGCCCAATGCAACTTTCTAGGGGGTCCGGGCAAGGATTTGCAACAGTCGGATTTTTGGTGGCATGGGTTGGCAACCTTGTTTGGGTTCCGGGAAAGTCTTTACAGCCTTGGGCAAGGTAGTGGCAAGGTTTGGCAGCCTTCGAAAGGGTCCGGGCAACTCTTGGCACGTACAGGACTAGTTCTGGCACGTCCAGGACGGGTCCTGGCTGGTTCAGAACTTACTCAGGACTTGCCCATGCAAGGTTCTGCGCAGTGCAAAAACTTCACCCCCGCACCAAAATGAAATCTACTCGTTACATTTGAGATTTTTTTTGTTGCATTCCCCCTTTCTAGGCAAAATGCAACTTTTTAGGGTGTTCGGGCATGGATTTGCAATAGTAGGATTTTTTGTGGCATGGGTTGGAAAGCTTGTTCGGGGTCCGGGCAAGTCTTGGCAGCTTGTACAAGGTGGTGGCAAGGTTTGGCAGCCTTCGAAAGGGTCCGGGCAAGGTTTGGCACATTTTGGCAAGGTCCAGGAAAGTCCTGGCACGTCCAGGACCAGTTCTGGCACATCCAGGACTGGTCCTGGCTGGTTCAGGACTTACTCAGGCCTTGCCCGGGCAAGGTTCTGCGCAGTGCAAAAAGTTCACCCCCGAACCTAAATGAAATCTACTCATTACATTTTTTATTTTTTTCTTGCATCCCCCCTTTCTAGGCCCAATGCAACTTTCTAGGGGGTCCGGGCATGGATTGGCAACAGTCGGATTTTTGGTGGCATGGGTCGGCAACCTGGTTCAGGGTCCGGGCAAGTCTTGGCAGCCTTGGGCAAGGTGGTGGCAAGGTTTGGCAGCCTTGGAAAGTGTCCGGGCAAGGTTTAGCACACTTGGGCGGGATCCGGGCAAGTCCTGGCATGTCCAGGACCAGTTCTGGCACGTCCAGGACCAGTTCTCGCACATCCAGGACTGGTTCTAGCACGTCCAGGACGGGTCCTGGCTGGTTCAGGACTTACTCAGGACTTGCCCGAGCAAGGTTCTGCGCTGTGCAAAAACTTCACCCCTGTTCCAAAATGAAATCTACTCGTTACATTTTTGATTTTTTTGTTGCATCCCCCCTTTCAAGGACCAATGCAACTTTCTAGGGGGTTCGGGCATAGATTTACAATAGTAGGATTTTTTGTGGCATGGGTTGGTAAGCTTGTTCGGGGTCCGGGCAAGTCTTGGCAGCCTTGTGCAAGGTGGTGGCAAGGTTTGGCAGCCTTCGAAAGGGTCCAGGCAAGGTTTGGCACATTTTGGCAAGGTCCGGGAAAGTCCTGGAACGTCCAGGACCAGTTCTGGCACGTCCAAGACTGGTCCTGGCTGGTTCAGGACTTACTCAGGCCTTGCCCGGGCAAGGTTCTGCGCAGTGAAAAATGTTCACCCCCGAACAAAAATGAAATCTACTCGTTACAATTTTTATTTTTTTTGTTGCATCCCCCCTTTCTAGGCCCAATTCAACTTTCTAGGGGGTCCATGCATGGATTTGAAACAGTCGGATTTTTTTTGGCAAGGGTTGGCAACCTTGTTCGGGGTCCGGGCAAGTCTTGGCCGCCTTGGGCAAGGTCGTGGCAAGGTTTGGCAGCCTTGGAAAGGGTCCGGGCAAGGTTTGGCACACTTGGGCAGGGTCCGGGCAAGTCCTGGCACGTCCAGGACTGTTCTGGCACGTCCAGGATGGGTCCTGGCTCGTTCAGGACTTTCTCGGGCAAGGTTCTGCGCGGTGCAAAAATTTCACCCCCGAACCTAAATGAAATCTACTCATTACATTTTAGATTATTTTCTTGCATCCCCCCTTTCTTGGCCCAATGCAACTTTCTAGGGGGTCCCGACATGGATTTGGAACAGTCAAATTTTTGGTGGCAAGGGTTGGCAACCTTGTTCGGGGTCCGGGCAAGTCTTGGCCGCCTTGGGCAAGGTGGTGGCAAGGTTTGGCAGCCTTCGAAAGGGTCCGAGCAAGGTTTGGCACGCTTAGGCAGGGTCCGGTCAAGTCCTGGCACGTCCAGGACCGGTTCTGGCACGTCCAGGACTGGTCCTGGGTGGTTCAGGACTTACTCAGGCCTTGCCCGGGCAAGGTTCTGCGCATTGCAAATATTTCACCCCCGTACCAAAATGAAATCAACTCCTTACATTTGAGATTTTTTTGTTGCATCCCCCTTTCTAGGCCCAATGCAACTTTCTAGGGGGTCCGGGCATGGATTGGCAACAGGACTTACTCAGGACTTGCCCGGGCAAGGTTCTGCGCAGTGGAAAAACTTGACCCCCGTACCAAAATGAAATCTACTCGTTACATTTGAGATTTTTTTTGTTGTATCCTCCCTTTCTAGGCCCAATGCAACTTTTTAGGGGGTCCGGGCATGGATTGGCAACAGTCAGATTTTTGGTGGCATGGGTTGGCAACCTTGTTCGGGGTCCGGGCAAGTCTTGGCAGCGTTGGGCAAGGTGGTGGCAAGGTTTGGCAGCCTTGGAAAATGTCCTGGCAAGGTTTGGCACACTTGGGGGAGGGTCCGGGCAAGTCCTGGCACGTCCGGGACTGGCTCTGGCATGTCCAGGAAGGGTCCTGGCTGGTTCAGGACTTACTCAGTACTTGCCCGGGCAAGGTTCTGCGGAGTGCAAACACTTCACCCTCGTACCAAAATGAAATCTACTCGTTACATTTTCCATTTTTTTATTGCATCCCCCTTTTCTAGGCCCAATGCAACTTTCTAGGGGCTCCGGGCATGGATTTGCAACAGTAGGATTTTTGGTGGCAAAGGTTGGCAACCTTGTTGGGGGTCCGGGAAAGTCTTGGCAGGCTTGGGCAAGGTGTTGCAAGGTTTGGTAGCCTTTGAAAGGGTCCAGGCAAGGTTTGGCACACTTGGGCAGGGTCCGGTCAAGTCCTGGCACGTCCAGGACAGGTTCTGGCATGTCCAGGACTGGTCCAAGGTGGTTCAGGACTTACTCAGTACTTGCCCAGGCAAGGTTCTACAGAGTGCAAAAACTTCACCTCCATACGAAAATGAAATCTACTAGTTACATTTTCAATTTTTTTGTTGCATCCCCCTTTTCTAGGGCCCATGCAACTTTCTTGGGGGTCCGGGTATGGATTTGGAACAGTCGGATTTTTGGTAGAAAGGGTTGGCAACCTTGTTCGGGGTCCGTGCAAGTCTTGGTAGCCTTGGGCAAGGTGGTGGCAAGGTTTGGCAGCCTTGGAAAGTGTCCGGGCAAGGTTTGGCATACTTGGTCGGGATCCGGGCAAGTCCTGGCACGTCCTGGACCGGTTCTGGAACGTCCAGGACTAGTCCTGGCTGGTTCAGGAATTATTCAGTACTTGCCCGGGCAAGGTTCTGCGCAGTGCCCAAACTTGACCCCTGTACCAAAATGAAATCTACTCGTTATATTTGAGATTTTTTTGTTGCATCCCCCCTTTCTAGGACCAATGCAACTTTCTAGGGGGTCCGGGCATGGATTTGCAACAGTCGGATTTTTGGTGGCATGGGTGGGCAACCTTGTTCTTGGTCCGGGCAAGTCTTGGCAGCCTTAGGCAAGGTTGTGTAAAGGTTTGGCAGCCTTGGAAAGCGTCCGGGCAAAGTTTGGCACACTTGGCCAGGGTCCGGGCAAGTGCTTGCACGTCCAGGACTGGTTCTGGCACGTCCAGGACGGGTCCTGGTTGGTTCAAGACTTACTCAGGACTTGCCCGGGCAAGGTTTTGCGCAGTGAAAAAACTTCACCCCCGTACCAAAATGAAATCTGCTGGTTACATTTTTTATTTTTTTTGTTGCATCCCCCCTTTCTAGGCCCAATTCAACTTTCTAGGGGGTCCGGGCATGGATTTGGAACAGTCGGATTTTTGGTGGAAAGGGTTGGCAACCTTGTTCAGGGTCCGGGCAAGTCTTGGCAGCCTTGGGCAAGGTTGTGGCAGGGTTTGGCAGCCTTGGAAAGGGTCCGAGCAAGGTTAGGCACACTTGGACAGGGTTCGGGAGAGTCCTGGCACGTCCAGGACGGGTTCTAGAACGTCCAGGACGGGACCTGGCTGGTTCAGGATTTACTCAGGACTTGCCCGGGCAAGGTTCGGCGCAGTGGAAAAACTTCACCCCCGTACCAAAATGAAATCTACTCGTTACATTTGAGATTTTTTTTGTTGCATCCCTCCTTTCTAGTCCCAATGCAACTTTCTAGGGGGTCCGGGCATGGATTTGCAACAGTAGGATTTTTTGTGGCATGGGTTGGCAACCTTATTCGGGGTCTGGGCAAGTCTTGGCAGCCTTGGGCAAGATGGTGGCAAGGTTTGGCAGCCTTGGAAACGGTCCGGGTAAGGTTTGGCACACTTGGGCAGGGTCCCGGCAAGTCCTGGAACGTCCAAGACTTATTCAGGACTTACTCAGGACTTGCCCAGGCAAGGTTCTGCGTAGTGGAAAAGCTTCACCCCCGTACCAAAATGAAATCTACTCGTTACATTTAAGATTTGTTTTGTTGCATCCCCCATTTCTAGGCACAATGCAACTTTCTAGGGGGTCCGGGCAAGGATTTGCAACAGTCGGATTTTTGGTGGCATGGGTTGGCAACCTTGTTCGGGGTCCGGGAAATTCTTGACAGCCTCTGGCAAGGTAGTGGCAAGGTTTGGCAGCCTTGGAAAGGGTCCGGGCAAAGTTTGGCACACTTGGGCAGGGTACGGGCAAGTCCTGGCATATACAAGTCTGGTTCTGGCACGTCCAGGACGGGTCCTGGCTGGTTCAGGACTTACTCAGGACTTGCCTGAGCAAGGTTATGCGCAGTGCGAAAACTTCACCCCCGTACCAAAATGAAATCTACTCGTTACATTTGGGATTTTTTTGTTGCATACTCCCTTTCTAGGCCCAATGCAACTTTCTAGGGGGTCCGGGCATGGATTTGCAACAGTCATATTTTTGGTGGCATGGGTTGGCAACCTTGTTCGGGGTCCGGGCAAGTCTTGGCAGCCTTGGGCAAGGTGGTGGCAAGGTTTGGCAGCCTTGAAAAGTGTCCGGGCAAGGTTTGGCACACTTGGGCGGGATCCGGGCAAGTCCTAGCACGTCGAGGACCGGTTCTGGCATGTCGAGGACTGGTCCTGGCTGGTTCAGGAATTATTCAGGGCTTGCCCGGGCAAGGTTCTGCGCAGTGCAAAAACTTGACCCCAGTACCAAAATGAAATATACTCATTATATTTGAGATTTTTTTGTTGCATCCCCCCTTTCTAGGACCAATGCAACTTTCTAGGGGGTCCTGGCATGGATTTGCAATAGTTGGATTTTTGGTGGCAAGGGTTGGCAACCTTGTTGGGGGTCTTGGCAAGTCTTGGCAGCCTTGGGCAAGGTGGTGGCAAGGTTTAGAAGCCTTGGAAAGGGTCCGGGCAAGGTTTGGCACACTTGGGCAGGGTCCGGGCAAGTCCTGGCACGTCCAGGACTGGTTTTGGCACGTCCAGGACGGGTCCTGGCTGGTTCAACACTTACTCAGGACTTGCCCGGGCAAGGTTCTGCACAGTGCAAAAACTTCACCCCCGTACCAAAATGAAATCTACTCGTTACATTTGAGATTGTTTTGTTGCATCCCCCCTTTCTAGGCCCAATGCAACTTTCTAGGGGGTTCGGGCATGGATTTGCAACAGTAGGATTTTTTGTGGCATGGGTTGGCAACCTTGTTCGGGGTCCGGGCATGTCTTGGCAGCCTTGGGCAAGGTGGTGTCAATGTTTGGCAGCCTTCAACAGGGTCCGGGCAAGGTTTGGCACACTTTGGCGGGGTCCGGGAAAGTCCTGGCACGTCCAGGACCAGTTCTGGCACGTCCAGAAATCGTCCTGGCTGGTTCAGGTGTTATTAGAAGGGATAGGGACAGGTGCATCTGCAATGATCACCTCGTCAACTGACACTCGGACTTGATCAGCTTCCATTTATCGGTGGTGCACAGTTGATTCCAGGTTATGCACACTACCTCGTGCAACTAACCGTCTCAGAGGATCCTCGACAAAAATATCATAGGCTCAGTAATTTCTCTTGCAGGACCCTTTGATGACTACCCGATGTTGCAACAACTCCTTTGATTTTGGTACGGGGGTGCTTTGGACGGGGGTATTACTTGACTACCCAATTTTGGTACGGGGGTGCTCTGGATGGTGCTGTGACCGACGACGCCGACAGTTAGAGACGGAATCCTGGATGGAGCAATCGGAAATGCTCTGATTCGAACGACTTCTACACCACCGGAAGGGAAGCTCAGATTCAAAGGAAGAAGGGTCTGTTTATGCATGATATTACCAGCTCTGCTTCGAAATCATGGTTCGATGAGACACAATAATGGCACTATAACGCTTCCAACGGTCTTCCTGCAAGCATTTATTGAAGAGAGAGAGAGCAAAAGCACGGGAATATTAAAAAAAAAGCCACGGGAGAGAGCTTTGAAAAAAAGCCACGGTATTTTAAAAAGTTAATTGGTGTTCACCGCTTTGCCAAACTCAAAGAAACTGCCCATCGTGATTATTCAGCTGCAAACTTGCGGTCAGGCTGGTCTGCCGCTTTGCCAAACAGACCCTAAATTGTAGCTCCGCGTTGACTGGCTCTGCCAATCAGTACTCAACACCACATATACCACATGCGGTTTATTAAATTGTTTCTAAAAAATAATACCTCAAATTAATGGATCATTACTAATTAGTTCAAAATAATTATGTATAATTTTTTTAAAGCTCTTACTATGTTAATTTATTTTTAATCATATTATCCACTATGGCTTTAAATCATATTTCCTAAATGTAAAATGTATAAAAATAATGCCTAAAAAAATTATAAATGTGTGACTCCTAAAAAATTTTTCCGATTAAAAGAATACGAAAATAAAAGTATCCTCAAAATTTTGTTTTTTTAAATCGCCTAATGAAAAAATTTAGTGGGGGCATTGTTCAAAAAAAAAAAGAAATCATGGATTAATTAATAGTTAGGGCAAGCTCAGCGAGGCCTTGTGATGCTGATCGGTAAACGTCATCATGCGCATGCGGTTTAAACAAAAAAAAAAAAAAAAATTTCACCCCCTCCGTTGCAGCTCTGCGTTGTGATGGCTCCTCCAATCAGAACTAATGTGTGTACGTCATCATGCGCATGCGGTAGCCACAAAAAAAAAAATGTTTTTTTTCCCGCACGCTTCGTTGCGGCACTGCGTTGGGGTGGCTCCTCCAATCAGAATATAATAATGCAAAACTAATTAGTTAAAAATAATAATCCAGAAAAAGCAAAATTATTTCCCAATAATAATTGGGTCAATTACACTCAGGTCCCAAGGAAAAAGAGAAATGAAGAAATGGTCCCTAAAAATTATAAAATGAAAAAATGCTTCCATGGAGTTGTCAATACAAGCTCATGGCATTCTTAACGAGTTGTTAATACAAGCTCCTAGAGTTGTTAATGAGACCATTTTTTCATTTTCAAATCTCCAATGACCATTTCTTCATTTATTTTCTTCCTTGGACCTAAGTATAATTCTACCATAATAATTAACCAAATAAATAAATCATTACTAATTAGTTAAAAATAATTGTGTTCAATTTTTTTTAAAACGTTTACTACATTAATTTATTTTCAATCATATTATTCAACATGGCCTTAAGTGTCATTTCCTAATTCTAAAGTGTATAAAAATTATGCCTAAAAAATATTTTAAATATATGACTTCTAAAAAATTTTCCGGATGAAAAGAAAACCTAAATGAGCGTATCCTCAAAAAATTATTTTTTTAAATCACCTAATGGAAAATTTTGGTGGGGGGTTTTCTTGAAAAAAATTGAAATCATTGATTGATTAATAATAAGGGCAAGCGCACTGGGGTTGTGTGAGGCTGATGTGTACACGTCATCATGCGCATGCGGTATCCACAAAAAAAAGCTTTTTTTTCCAGCCCGCTTCGTTGCTGCACCGCGTTGGGGTGGCTCCTCCAATCAGAACTGAACACCACATGTAGCGCATGCGGTATACTAGAGAATATAATAATGCAAAACTAATTAGTTTAAAATAATAATCCAGAAAAAGCAAAATTATTTCCCAATAATAATTGGGCCAATTACACTCAAGTCCTAAGGAAAGAGAGAAATGAAGAAATTGTCCTTAAAGATTGCAAAATTAAAAAATGTTCCCATGGAGTTGTCAATATAAACTCATGACATTCTTAACGAGTTGTCAATACAAGCTCCTAGACTTGTTAATGAGACCATTTTTTCATTTTCAAATCTCCAAGGACCATTTCTTCATTTAATGAGACCATTATTATAAAGAATATAATAATGAATAACCAAGCAAAATTGTTTTCTTAAAAATACTTCATCAAATTAATAAATAGTTACTAATTAGTTGAAAATAATTATCTTGTACTGCGTTAATTTATTTTTAGTTATATTATTCAATATGGCCTTAAGTCATATTTCGTAATTATAAAATGTATAAAAATAATACCTAAAAAATATTATAAATGATTTCACACTAAGAAATTTGTCCAATGAAAAGAGAAGGAAAATGAGGTTATTCTCAAAAATTCATTTTTCAATAGATAATCTATGGGTTCTCCTTTTTATCCAATATGAATTTTTTTTGTAAACTCTTACTATTTTAATTCATTTTTAATCCTTTTATCCAATATGGTTTTAACTCATATTTTCTAATTATAAAATGTATAAAAATATATTGATGTATTACAAAAAAAATTGTTTCCCATAAACAATACATAAAATTAATCCATTATTATTAATTAATTGATAATAATTATGTGTATTTTTTTTGTAAACTCTTACTATTTTAATTCATTTTTAATCTTTTTATCTAATATGGTTTTAATTCATATTTCATAATTATAAAATGTATAAAAATTGTATCTAAAATATAATATAAATATATGATTAATAAATATATGCACAACAAGAAGCAAATAAAATGGGTTTTGTAACAATAAAAGAAAAGGAGGATATCATCAAAAATTTTATATTTCTTATAGTTTATTTTTTACTTATAAGTGATTTCACATGAGTCGAGACAAAACTTCTCTTATATTTACCTTATATATCATAAATCACGATTTATAAACTAAAATTAAGTTATGTCAAACAAGTATTTATTATAAAAATAAAAGAAAAGGAGGGAATCCATTATGGTGAATAAGAATTCTTTTATTTGATGGATAATCTATGGATTCTCCTTTTTATCTATCCAATGCTTCCTACTCTGATATAAACTCTGAGTATTCCTACTCTTTGACAAGTAATTATTATAAAAATTAAAAAAAAATCCAAATTTTTAGATTTATAGATCAAGACAGAGAAATCTTTTTATCCGAGACAAATCTATAAGTTGCTTTTAGGCGTTAACACCTGATCATGCGCATGCGGTGTGAAAACAAAGGGCTATTTTTTTTAGTCCCAACTAGCTCCAGCCTTTTGGCCAAAAAAAAAAAAGCTCCAGCCTGGGATGGGGTCAAATAAGACGTAAACACGCCTATGTACGCATGCGGTACTTTTAAAAATATACTGATATATTAGAAAAAAATTTTGTTTGCCAGAAACAATACATAAATCTAATCAATTATTAATAATTAATTGATAATAATTATGTGTAATTTTTTTTTGTAAACTCTTACTATTTTAATTCATTTTTAATCCTTTTATCTAATATGGTTTTAATTCATATTTCATAATTATAAAATGTATAAAAATAGTATCTAAAATATAATATAAATATATTATTAATAAAAATATGAACAACAAGAAGCAAATAAAATGGGTTTTGTAACAATAAAAGAAAAGAAGGATATTATCAAAAAATTTTATATTTTTTATAGTTTATTTTTTACTTATAAGTTATTTCACATAAATTGAGATAAAACTCCTCTCATATTTACCTTATATATCGTAAATCACGATTCATAAACTAAAATTAAGCTATGTGAAATAAATATTTATTATCAAAAATAAAAGAAAAGGAGGGAATACAAATTTTTAGATTTATGGTGAATAAGGCAGAGAATTTTTTTATCTGATGGATAATTTATGGATTCTCCTTTTTATCTATCCAATACTTCCTACTCTGATATAAACTCTGAGTATTCCTACTCTCTGACAAGTAATTATTACAAAATTTAAAAAAAAAAAAGAAAATCTAAATTTTAAGATTTATTGTTTAAGACAGGGAAATCTTTTGATATGAGACAAACTATAAACTGTACTTTTTATCTATCCAATACTACCTGCCATGAATTCGAACATAGCCCCTTCCTTCGTCTCCTCTTGTCCGGTGAGCTTTTACTCTTCCATCGGCGTGGACGATGAGCAGGGTATTATGTCTCTTCCGTTCGGCGCCGATGATGAAGCTTTTACTCTTTCATTTTTCATGCTTTTCTTTCTTTTTCCGTTAGGCACTGCGTTCCTATTCCAATATTTATTTTTTGTCCATTTTCAGGTCTTTATGGTTTGAAGGCCTACCGTTAAGCTTCTACTCTTCCATCGGCGTGGATGATGATCAAGGTATTCTGTCTCTTCCGTTCGGCGCCGATGATCAAGCTTTTACTCTTTCATTTTTCATGCTTTGCTTTCTTTTTCGGTCAGGCACTGCGTTCCTCTTTTGTCCATTTTCAGGCCTTCATGGGGACCACAGCGCTGGCGAATTTTTTTACTGTAGGGATGATACTATTCATCTTCGTCTTGTTCATTGGGCTTAGTTTGGCGCATTCGCGGAAGTACAGGGACGGGATTGGGCGGCAAGATCGGGAAGCTTGCTGCTTCTCTCTGACCCCTCTGCCCTCAACGCCAGTAGCAGAGCCTCCACCCTCAACGCTGGTAGCAGAGCCTCAGGTTGTCCGGCCACTCCCCCCCCCCAAGCCCCCAATGCCTGCACCGGGAAGACTGGTGGTGGCTGCTGGGCCCAATAAGTGGGCTTTAACTTGGGTTGTATAGGGCCCACCTTTTGTGAGTTTTGTCTGGGTGTGGAGGCCCATTTTGTGGGGGTTTTTTTTTTTGTTGTGAAGGGCTATTTTTTGTGGGGGGTTTTTGGTGTGAAGGCCTGTCTTGCCTTCTTTTTTGGTTGAAAGGTTTTTCTTGAAAAACCTATAATTATAGGTTTTTTAAAAAACCTTTCTTGTTGGCTTAGAGCATATATAAATTTCTTACAAACATTTTTTGATGGTTTGTAATTTGACATGTAGATTATTAATTTACTTTTCCTTTACATATAATTATTCATACTATATCTTATTATACTCGTTACCTTCCACAAAACCGATAATTAAATAAAAAACTATATCTTACCATACTCAAATATGATATATCTTTTATGCAAGATTGATTGGTCAATAAGAAAGACAAGTTTCATTATTTTTTTTGTAACTGCTACTAGACTCTTGACTCTTTAAATTAAATAGATTTTAATCTTTCTATTTGACCATGTATGGATTCTACCAAATATATAATCTTTCCAAGAAAAATGGGGAAAGCATCTCATCTTTCTATTTGATCATGTATGGATTCTACCAAATATATACTCTTTCTAAGAAAAATGGGGAAAGCGTCTCAAAAATTTTATTTGCAAGAAAATTTTTAAATAAATTTTTTATAGGCGAACGATACTGATAATTTACAATTAAATTACTACATTTCTTAGGCACCGTCAATTGATATGCAAGTTCCTTAAAACCTTTTTTCGATAATAATATGAACTTAATAAAACTCAACACACATTCGTTTTTTTTTTAGCTAAAGGATTCTGACCCAAGTCCATTCGTTTATTTTTAGCTAAAGGATTCTTACCCAAATCTTTATTTAATAAGCACAATATGTAGCATACATGATATGTGGATAAACATGCTTCTTGTCCAGGTAAACATAAATTTAATGCACAATAAAAAGGAAAAAAAAAGCCAAGACTTCTTCGTCATATGAGACCCAAGTTCCACTGAATATTATCCCCAATAATTCTCCATTGGCACGACTTTAAGAACTTATGCAGGGGGCAGCGTTGTCACCATTCACTTCAATCTAATCCAAAAACAATAGGACATAATAGTTATATATAATCCACTGCAGGTCACATGATGAAATATAAGCAGATATAAAAAAGATCCCTCTACACATAAGCAGAACTAGTACAAAAATGAAATTTAAGATGACCTACTCTATATTCTTTTAAAATTAAAACTATATTTGGGTGCAAACCAGTTCTTTGCCTAAAACTGAGAATTATGAAAGGTATGAGGAATTTGCTCAATATTTTAAGACGCCCAACACTATATTCTTTTTTTTAAAAACCCGAAGGTCCCCGCAGTCGGGTTTGTTCCCTCCCGGCTATATGACCGAGGTGCAAGGGTGAAAAGTAAACACGAATGTATCCAATGTCGGGGTTATGGCAGCCTGCCTCACCCTATCAGTGGTGCTGACAACGCTAGCAGTGTCACTTTGACATGATCAGTCACCTAGTGATTGTAAATTTTGGGAGCACACAGCTGTCGTGGATGATGTGTTAAAATAGGACTTTTGTTGTTTTAATTTTTAAAAAAATCTAGGATAAAAAGGGCGTTTTTTATAACAAATAGCTTAATTGTTGCGTTGGAGGCATGAGATGTTGTTAGAGCAAATGCTCGCCCCACTGTCGCCCATAAGAAAGTCATATTCCGCACTGCTTGCTTGTAAGCTTGAAGGATGTATTGCATCTGGTGTATTTTAAGCTAATGGATACAACTGGTAAATTATGTCAGGAATTCATTTACTCAAGGTATTAGCCTCATTCCCCACATCACCAGTCACACCCATGGATTCAGACATATCAGCATTCCCCACATCATCATGCTCATTCCTTTCATTTTGCAGCCATGCTTGACTGAAGATTAGCCCTCCGACTTCCAAAACATCCCCGTGAAATGTTGCACTCCAAATATCAACATAGTCCTTATATCCTTTTCCTAATACATAAAACAGAGAAGTGAGACTCAATTGTTGTATAAAATGACAAGGCTAATATAAACAAAGAAAAAAATAATAAGGAAAAATAAGCGGGCCAAAATGGTATGTTTGGCTTCAACCAAAAAAGGTTTGGCAAAAAAAATTAAAAAATCCTCATTAAAGTGAAGTGCTAATTAATAGGTGCATTAACACGACATTGGAATGTGAGCAGAAGGTTGGTATTGGAGCTTGGAACATTTGTGCAATTCGAATGTGCATCTGATATGACTGCTAAGTTTACCATTTGGGCCCATTTATTTTTCCTTATTTTTTTAATTATTCAGGGAAATGTATATTCCTAGTAAATCGTGTAAAGGGAAAATATTTATTTGTAATAAGTAAATTTATTAATATAATCATTAGATCTTATAATAATCAGAATTAATAAATTATAAATTGCACGTCCAATTCTTTATCTTTAATAGCATTAACCATCAACAAATACCACGTGATTTCCACATAAGAAAAATTTAAGAGTTCAAAATATTTGGTAACTACCCCTACACTAATTGGAGACTTCCGGGGCAACATTACACCCTTAAAAACTTCCGGGGAAAAATTGCTCTCTTGGGACAACTTCCAGGGCAAGAAGACACCTTCACCCAAAAAAATGCTTTAAGGAACTAAAGAAGCTTATTTGAGTTGAAAACAATAAAATTCACTTCTTAAGTATTTTAGTTTGTGAGGAAATTAAACATCTACTTTGACCAAAATATCCATTCTTCCACAAATGAATAAACATTTATATTTGCCTAAAAATAAATAAATAATTTAAGAAAAATAAAAAAAAAAATCTTAAATTACTTAAACAATTTTAGTCAAACTTAGAAAACTAGTAACGATGAAGGATAAATTAGTAAATAAAATTTATTTTAATATAGATTTTAATTAAAAAATAAAAATCCTTAACGGAGTTAGATTAAAACAATAAATCATTCAGATTCATTCTTTTATAAAATTATTTTTATAAACATAGATAAGTAAATTTGAACTCTTAAAATCTGATTTATATTTGCAATCCAAGAAAAATAAATAAATTTTATAAACCGTGGTATAATATTTTCAAAAATTAAAGGCGGCCACGGATCGTATTCGTCGGCAACGACAATATCCCTTCCCCATTTCGAATCCGAGTGCCAATTGGAGAGGATCCACATTCCTAATGGCTTGCACGAAGATGACAGAGGACCGGTTGAAAGCGACGGGTATAACCATGGATGATGTTAATCAGTTTCGTGAGGAAAGAGCAAAGAGAAGGCGAGGGAATCAACGACAATGCTCAAAGTTCAAAACTCAAGTAGAAGACCCGTATGACGACTTCGATGCGGCAGCCAAGTGGAAAAAGGAGAAAACATCTAAAAATCTTAAGAGAAAGCAGCGCCAAGAAAACAGGAAGAATTTGAAAGACATTCAACAAACCGTGGCCGAAGAAAATGAAGACCGCGAGCCAAGTTCTCCCACAGCTTCTGCCCACATGCAAAGTGAAAAGAGAGAACAAATTAAAAGGGGAAAAAACGACGTCGAGGGTGATAATGAATCAACTGGAGCAGAAACTGAGGAACCTCCCTCTGTTGAACTCGATCCAGTTAAGAGGAAGTTAATGAAGAAATTGCTGATGAAACGCAGAAAAAGAGTGCTCCCTGAATCAAAGGCAGACTACAATGTCAATCCACTTGAAAGGTACGATGATCGACTAAGTAACAGAGCTTTTAGCAAAATTTGTAGAATCAATGTTGATGATTTTGACATTCTGTACAATTTCAACCTATTTGATATTCTTAAGCCCTATAGGAAGCTGTTGGAATTGTCACTGCCTTTTTGTGAATCTGTTGTGAAAGTGTTTTACACAAATATCAGTATGGGTAAATATGGAAGGGTATACACAACTGTGAGAGGGCAAGAGATTGAGATCAGTGAGGAATTGATAAAGCAATGGTTAGGATTGGGAACGGAAATCCCCACATCCCCCCAGAAAAAGTATGATGACAGAGAGGTTTATTTAACTTTGAAGGACACTAGTGACTTTGAAGACATTCCTCTAAAGAAACCCAAGCAGTTGCCTGATAAGCATAGGATCTTGCATTATCTTTATAGCCGAAACTTTGTCAACAAAGGAGGCTACTTCACTGGTCTTTCAGATGAAGACAAACAGAACCTGACTTGCATCATAAAAGGCAAGCCTTTTGGTTTGGCCAAGATTATTTTTTATACTCTCGAAAAAATAATACAACTATACCATATCCATCACTGGTGTCTCTCATATTGGACAAGAACAAAGTTTGGTACTTCGAAGATGGAGAGGCACCGCAATGGGCGGATGACTTCGATGAGAAAGCATTGAACCGGATGCAGATTAAATTTGGAGGAAGCAAAACTTCTGGTACACCTCATTTCCATTTTATTTAACATTTTCAATTTAAGTCATTTCTTTGTATTATTGTTTGTTGTTTTTTTTCAATAGATAAGGGCACAAGTGAGAATCAGCCTCAACCATCTCCTGCTCATACAAAGACTTCGCCTACAGTCCAACAACCACCTGCATTCGCTGATTCTTTGGCAAAAATGATGGAGGAGAAGATGAATGAGCTGAAAGCTTCTCTGTTTAGCAGCTTGCACGGATTTGCAGTTGAGCTCAATGAAAAATTGCAGAGTTTGAATCACAAGATGCATGACTTTCAGGGCAAGTTTCATCAGCTAGACACAAAGTTGCAGCACCTGGATGCCAAGTTTGACCATACAGATTCCAAGGTTGGACAGATGGAGGCTAGCATGAAAGAGGTCCAATTAGATTTTAAAGACCTTACAGATTTCATTCATCTGTATTCTACTGAGCTAGAGGAATTTGCTGCATTCAAAGCCTCCAAGCATGAAGATCAACGTCCATCAGCGAACAACGTAGGTCACTTCCATTCCCCTCAACATGAGCAGCATCCTTCCAACACTTCTCACCATACAACTACTGAAGATCACATTCCTCCATTCTCTCAACAATCCTCCCCACATTCGGCCTCCCATGTCCCATTGTCTTCACAACAAGTGCCTCAATCAAACCCACTCTCGATTGTGCCTCTCCGTAAACCAATAAACCCTCCTCCTGTACCTTATGCTACGGAGGCAATGTCTCCTAAGCCCCTATCCTTCATCCCAAATGAGCATTTCAAGACCCACCTTGCATCTAGAAATGACAGTAATTTCTTCTCAGATTGCATTCCAGTTTCTGCTCATTCTGAATCATCTTGTGGTGGAATATTTATCCCTGTCAACCTCCCTGGTTCAGACACTGCATGGAGCAGAAAGGTTACTCCCAAGAAATCCAGGGCTAAAAGGAAGAAGTGAGACATCAGTAAGCTTGGTGTGGAGTACGGTTTGGAATTCAGGAACGACCATGACATTAGGAGGAACAGGTCCAGGTGTCGTATCTGTGAAAGGTCTGGTTTAACGTGCCTGAGAGGGCAAGGTAAATTTATTTTTCACACTTAGCTCGTCCTATATATATTTTACTGTGATTCTTGTATATTTGGACAAGCAATACTCTCTCCGTGACATCAGACATTTTCTACAGGATATAGAAACGCTTTACCTCTGTTGTATATCCTAATTTCTTATGGGGAAATCATGTGGTATTTATTGATGGTTAAGGCCATTAAACGTAGAGAATTGGACATGCAATTATTTTTTAGAACTCTAACGTATGATGCATTCTCTAATCTGTTGTCATTGCACGCATTATATACGTTATTTTCTCCATGGGAAGTCTGGATGAGGTATCTCATCTTTTAAAAGCTTAAGCCATTTGCTCTAACGGCATCTTATTATTTTGTATTATCGATTTAGATCGATGAAGGAATCCTAGTTATAAAAGGCAGTGTATGGGTAATAATTTAAATAATAATTTGAGCAAAATCATACCGCGTGAGGCAGTGTATTTGCGTGATTATTTATTTAAATAATAAATTTTGTTTATACCACGACACTTCGGCATATGCCTCACGCGGTGCTAGTATATTACATTATAAATTTCAAAACTATTAAATTAACCCAACTAAATTTCATCCTACATGCTATTTTTTCAGCTAACTAGAATTTTTAGATTTCAGGAAATTAAACATAATTCTCTATTTGGGAACAACATATATTTTATACTTTTTAGCAATAAAATAATATAATTTTTGCAAAACTCTATGTCAATTGTAATTTATTTTATATGTGAAAAAAGTTTTTACACATCTAGAAAATTTTCAAAACACGTAATTTTAATACATTGGAAAAGGTGTACAGTACCCAACTATAACGTAATTATTATATCTTTTAAAAAATACTCCATGTATGAACAGTACAAATTTTTGGTCTGATACCGCGTGAGGTATAAAATTTCATAATTAATTACCTATTATTATTTTCTAGGTGTGTATATAGCAATATTTTACCGCGTACTAGGCAGGCTGCCATAAACCCGACAGTGGGTATATATGTGTTTACTTTTCACCCTTGCGCCTCAGTCCTATTCGCCTTCGCAGCCTCCACCTGTATATATGTACCTGTGGCTAATTTTTTATTCACTACCGCGTGTGGTATGGAATTACCTAGTCATTATTCCGGTAAAAAATATCTTTATATTACCGCGTGCGGTGCTTCATCAGATTTAACATATTATAAAATTATTATTAAATAATAATTTTATAATATCTGAAATCGGGACCGTTGGAATCTTAATCCAACGGCCCATAGGATGGGAGCCGATTCCCCTTCCTCTTCCTCTGTCTCGCAGATTCCAACATCACCACTTTCTTCTTCTTTCTTTCGTTCCGTTTCCATGCACATCGGACTCCCTCTCCATTGCCGCCTTTATTGTGCATATTTTTGCGCCCTGGCCCTTCTCCTTCCTCTGTCTCGCAGATTCACTCCCTCACTTCTCCAACGTCACCTTCTTCTTTCTTTCTTTCCGTTTCCATCCACAATGGTTTTCGCGTGAAGTGATTTATTTTCTTTTTTATGGTTTTTAGGGAAAATGATAATAAAAGACTCAGAACAAATGATATTTATTGAATAAGACTATAAAAATTGTATTCATTTAAAGTGTCCAAATATCAAAATATAAATTTTAAAATACCAAATTACCCCTCCCATATTTTATTTTTTCAACTATCTTGAATTTCTAAATTTTACTTAACTAAACAAAATTCTCTATTTTTGACAACATACATTATAAAAAGAAGGTGCAATCCATAATTCATTAAAGGTAAGGTTTAAAAAAAAATATAGTTAACAGTAGGTTTTTCGATAAAAAACTTTTAATCTGTCATTTAAATACAAAATATATTTAAAAAGAAAAAAAAATCATTCTACCCAAAACAACGAAAAGACATATAGCCATAGGCGAAAGCGGGTTTCAATCTTTTGCTGCGAGCTACACAACAAGGTATGACTGGTGCTAGGATAACATAAAATTTGACAGAGTGAGGGAGGCGGGATTTTGAAGTGACAAGAAGAGAGGATGAACCAAAAAAGCGGAGACAAGGAAGATCCGTTTAATTCCTTTTGCCAGAGATAGGAGCATATGATGAGTAAGTTGGCCATGCCATTTCATGATATCCACAACCTTCCTCAGAGGATGAAAATTGAAAAAGGAGTGGAGAGAGAGATAGGAACTCATCATGCAGCCTTGCAACCATACTCGCCCCAGAACCCAAAAACTTTGATTTTTCATAAGGCACCAGCGGAGTCCTATAAGCAACATCCGCTAATCCCTGGTCGATATCATTTATGGTTGAGACTAGGATGGTATCTAATCAACCTTCATAAGCTCACCATTTTTTTTTTTTTGGCCCCAATAGAAATCAACCTTCATTGAAACATCACAAACGTCTGGTACATGCAAATTCCGGAAAATAATACATCTACGCTATTACTACAACAACAGGACGCATAAAAGCAAGCTGAATGTTGGCAAACCAAATATATTAAGGATACAACTAGAAATTTTAATTAAAATAAAATTAAAAGTTTCCACCATGACGTAAAAGAAAAGGAGTTACTTGGTCATCAGGAGTATTAATGAAACGCTCCAAAAAATTTTCATCTCTAAAGTTTGAAACTGCATATAGCAAAAGCTCATTGCTCACATCCAGTCTTTTATTAAGGCGAAGCAACTTAATCCGGCCTTGCCCATATTGATGTACATACTTTTCCGTCTCATCATCATATTGAGGTGGTCTCCACCTCCCTTGATTGATATTAGATGGGCCTGCCACATCTATAAAAGGAGGTTGAGGACGATTTCGAGCGTTCCTTCCAGATGATTCTTTGATGCGTCCAAATATATCCAAGAACTTTCGCCAATAGCCTCCTCTCAATTTATCTCTAATATCAGATACTTTTTTAGAATTTCTATCCTGCATTTGAAAACAAATTAGTTAACAATAACTGAACAAATGAGTTAACAATAATTGATTATCACCTAAGTTTTTAAAAAACTAATCTAAATAAAAGTCAAATAAAGATAAAAAAGACTTTTTTCATCAGTTAGATTTTTTTTTCAATTCTCGGTATTTCTTGTGTAAGTGAGAAAAAGAATGAGAGAAAGAGAGCAGATATGGAAAAAAGAGACAAATCGTGCGTGCTGCTACTGTAAAGACTCCAAATAAAAAAGGATTGGAAACATGGTATGGAATTGCAGTTCCTGCAAGTTTAAACTGAACTATGTTAGCCATGGGCATATCTTCTTCAACATCCACTCCTCTGTTATGCAATTACACAAAAGAAGTCCCTTATAATTACATATTTCCCTTCCAAAAAAATAGTAATCTGGTCTCATTAATTGATGCTCATGAACCAAAATTTAGGACATTGTTCCTGTTGCAGGGCATTGAGCTAACATCATAAAAGGATCAATTTATTGCTTAAGTATACAAAAGTAGATCTCATAGAAGTCAGTGGTATGCGTCTCAGCCTGTTGTCACCCAAAAAAAAAACAAGAAAAAAAACACCTCAGCCTGCACAGATCTACTGGAGGCTCTTTTAAGACTTAACACCAATTTGATAGTTGAAACTTGTAATAACTGGAGAATAGTAAAAAGGGGGGAACGTGGCAGATCTCAATAGTTATATAAGAATTGTTAGAATCAAGCAGTGTACATAAGAAGAAAGAGGCTCTTTAAGATTCAATACACTATTGAAAGCGAAAGTTGCCATGCTTGTAAATCTGAAAGTGGATGCTCAAGGAACATCTCAACAGTAAAAAAATAAAAAAAGTAATTATGTGATCAGAAATAAGACTTTCAGAATGCATGTTGTTGAAACGAACTTAAAAGCCAAAAGAAAGGGACACATTTTACGCACACTTTATCAAATTTCAAAACTATGTTAGTAACATGCATGATAAAACTATGTTAGCAGGTATTTAATTGTTAGTACTATTATGGACTAAATGATTAAAACACCCACTAATTAAAATTTATGAAACCCAAAAGTAGTGGTTGAACCTTAAATCTCGAAACCAACCCAGTTACTATTAAAATACAAATAACAGAACTTAAATCATACAGCGAGTTGAATAACTTACATGATAGTTATAAATACTCCGTAATGATTGCATCTTCTGCCGAACTGCATCTTCAGTAAAAAAAATGTTCGAGGATATATTAAGAACTTCAGCAATTAAGAAATAGTCGGGTTCGACCCAAACCATTTCATTTGCAATAAACCAATCTTCTAAGAAATTTAAAAAAGCTTTTAGATGTGGCCTTTCCCATTCGATATTTCCCTCAACTGCGTTTGCTGCAGAACTGTTACTTCCTGAACTCATTTTAATACCTGTTCAAAATTCTGCGGACATTAGTCTGAAAAGATCGGACCAGTAAAAGATAAAAACCCGCAGAGGACAGATCGGAGGACTAGAGCAAAGTATCTCCTTTCCTTATAACAAATCTGAATATGAATGAAGCCAGAGAAGGAACGGGTATGAAACTAAGGAGAAAAGGAAAGTTTAAATCTTACCAAGAAAATACCACAAGTCTATCGGTTGAAGAGGAGAGACAGGCCGGAACTGGAAGTTCACAGATCTCACAAGCAGAGCAGAGCAGAGCAGATTGAAGACGCAATCTGAGATTTCAACTTTGCATACACAGATCAGCCAAACACAAAACAAAACAAAACAAGGTATAAATAGTCGGAAACTGTAGAAAGCGGAGGAATGAAGTGGGTGTTTTGAAAAATGGCACGGGTATGAAACTAAGGAGAAAAGGAAAGTTTAAATCTTACCAAGAAAATACCACAAGTCTATCGGTTGAAGGGCAGAGACAGGCCGGAACTGGAAGTTCACAGATCTCACAAGCAGAGCAGAGCAGAGCAGATTGAAGACGCAATCTGAGATTTCAACTTTGCATACACAGATCAGCCAAACACAAAACAAAACAAAACAAGGTATAAATAGTCGGAAACTGTAGAAAGCGGAGGAATGAAGTGGGTGTTTTGAAAAATGGCACGGGTATGAAACTAAGGAGAAAAGGAAAGTTTAAATCTTACCAAGAAAATACCACAAGTCTATCGGTTGAAGAGCAGAGACAGGCCGGAACTGGAAGTTCACAGATCTCACAAGCAGAGCAGATTGAAGACGCAATCTGAGATTTCAACTTTGCATACACAGATCAGCCAAACACAAAACAAAACAAAACAAGGTATAAATAGTCGGAAACTGTAGAAAGCGGAGGAATGAAGTGGGTGTTTTGAAAAATGGCACGGGTATGAAACTAAGGAGAAAAGGAAAGTTTAAATCTTACCAAGAAAATACCACAAGTCTATCGGTTGAAGGGCAGAGACAGGCCGGAACTGGAAGTTCACAGATCTCACAAGCAGAGCAGAGCAGAGCAGATTGAAGACGCAATCTGAGATTTCAACTTTGCATACACAGATCAGCCAAACACAAAACAAGGTATAAATAGTCGGAAACTGTAGAAAGCGGAGGAATGAAGTGGGTGTTTTGAAAAATGGAGAAAAGGAAAGTTTAAATCTTACCAAGAAAATACCACAAGTCTATCGGTTGAAGCGCAGAGACAGGCCGGAACTGGAAGTTCACAGATCTCACAAGCAGAGCAGAGCAGAGCAGATTGAAGACGCAATCTGAGATTTCAGCCCAAGCGAACTTTGCATACACAGATCAGCCAAACACAAAACAAAACAAAACAAGGTATAAATAGTCGGAAACTGTAGAAAGCGGAGGAATGAAGTGGGCGGGGTTGGGACTTGAGATTGAGAAGCTAAAATAAGGAAAGCGGAGGGAGAGACCGGAGATGAGAGATGGATTAATATGGGCGCGGTCATTGGAAAGGTGACAGCTGGGGACGCCTTAAACGGAGTGTCAGCGTCTCTAATCCCAATTTTAATCATGGTCAATATGTGTGATTATATGATCATATAATCACACATATTATATGATCATTAAGCCGCCTTTGTTGATGTTTTCCTCCTATTCCTTAGCCTATCGTGTTTTGTTTATCCTATACTAGCATTTACTCCCCCACGCGTTGCGTGGGGAGCATTTTATTAAAGCAATGTTATACTTATTTTCAACCCATATTAATCCACCACATAATCTAATACAACTTTAAAAGTAAATGATGCTTATTTGGTTCTTAATATAGAACAACGTGACTCAAATTTAAATAAGAATAGATATAATAACTTCTTCAGTTTGTTGAAATATAAACAATTTATATGATAACAAAGATAATATTAGATGGATATATGTCCAGTTCTATTTGAGAAATGAATATATCTACAATATATGTAAATTAGTTCTAATTATTTGAGTATAATTTTTTCAAACATAAGCAATTGATTATAATTATTTAAAAGTAGGCTTTTATAGATATAAAATCAATATGACTCATTGATTGTCCTTTCTTTGTGCTACCCTTGTATTGCATGGGGAGCTCATGCTTCTACTTATTATAAATTAGAAACATTATCAATTTGCCCAACATGTTTCATTATCTTACTGCCTGAAATGTTCATGACATATATACTAATAATATACATGTAACTCCTACATATTACACTATTAGTAGTCTTACTATCTACATGAAAGAAGAAAAAATTAGTAAAGGAGGAAGTGATAGAGGTTAAAAAGAAGTTAAAAGAGAATGAAATGGATTATTTATAAAAAGATGAAACTATTGAAGTACAAATGTGTGGTCTTGTAAGCTAGATCAGGTTGACCATACAAGATGAATAAGCAGCATGAACATGCATGACTATTTATAGATGGGGAAAACTTGAATTTTATGTGGGGAAGAAAGTAACCGCATGGAATAGCATACTTTCACAATAAGTCATTAAAGTTGAGGTTGGAGACTTGGAGTCGGGATGTCAAGGATTGATGATGTGGTATTAGCATGAGATGTTAACAAAAGCAATACACAACATACATCCTTCAAATGGACTCAGGAAATCAGAAATCCACTCTGAATGTTTAAAATAACTTCAAAGTAACTATTGATCTTATATGAATTTAGTATGTAAACGGAGACTATTTTAATGGACAATACAAATAGAACTTCACCCGTGATTCCCTGTAAAATACTTTATGCCAATAGTTATAATGAAGAGTGAAGATTATGCCTTAGCGGTTGGATTTCATGAGGAAATTTTCAAACTTGAAGCACAGTCAGTCTGGACATCAGCTAAAGATTTATTATATGAAAATGTGCAATATGCTTTTCAGTTCGGGTAGAAAGTGAAACATACAATATTTAGCAATATAGTGGTGGTATGTAGAATGGATAGGATAAATAATTTTATATGTTGAAAGTGGCCAAAGTTTCAAGCTTCTTTCATCATTTTGTTTTATCCAATAGCTTTTTTTTTATAAAGCAAAATATCCTTTATTGTTGCCTTTATTCTAATCTATTAAATATTTTAATAGAATAAAAAATCTGTGTAAAAATTTGTTTCCGGGTTTTTGGACCAAATCGGTAATATAAAAATTTGAAGCACTTTTCTGTAATTCCGTCAAGATTATATTAATATCATATTTCTCCAAATTATGCATCAGAGGCCGGAGGAAATCAGTTGCAGAGGTTTATGACAGTGATTTTGAGATTTTCGGATTTTTGGACCAAACTGAAAATTTGGAGATTCGTGGTACATTTCTGTAAATTCTGCTGCAGTTATGTTATTCCCTGAAAGTAACGGCTAATATGACATAAAATACCCTCATTTCTATCAACATTCCCTTCAGCCACATGCAGAATTGTATTTTCTTCTTTAATCCTTATTGTGCATCTTAACTTTTTGATCCCTCAGCTATAATTTGCCCAAAGTGAACTTACCATTCAAATCAAAATCTTACAATATTTTTATTCAAAATTTAAATTTTGAAAAGTAATCACCATATCATAAGAAATATATCCTTTTAAGTTTTATCTTTAGGAAGATCTTTGTATTTCGGGGCAGATATCTCACAGTTCTACATTATACAAAGAAATAAAGCTCACATTAGAAATATTTATCATCGGATATCAAGGAAATGAAGCTGCCTCATACTCTTCGGCATCACCGACATCATTCTGCTCGTAACCTCTTTATCCACTCCCTATTGGAAATCTTTCTGGCATGTAAACTACTGTGAGAATGGCAGCAATTCCCAGCGACAAATGGTTAGCCCTACTTCTGTCCAGCTCATATATGCTCCTTTCCACTTCGTTATCGTCATCATTGAGATTTGAATTTGAATTGAAAGCCGCGGAAAAATAGCATGTGGGGACATGTGATTTGAATTGGCTGACGTTATGTAAGGGTAATGAGAACGTAAGCAAGATCTGGACCGTTTATTCCTTATGAACAGTGTTTTCCTATGGGAGAAGAAATCGCAACGGTTCATTCCTTATAAACAGTGTTTTTGGTGGAACAGTATTATAAGATATATAGATAGCATTTCCTCCCTCGCGCGTTGCACGCGGAGCAGTATTTCCAACATAAATTCTATATTACAACAGAAATTGATATTGCATATGTTTAACATCTGTTGGCGGTTTACACTACTTGAATATTATTAGATCACAATCAAAGGCAATTACCTTACACATTTGCCAACTTATGAAAAACATATTTAATTGGACAACAAAAACAAATCAAGTATTCAAGTTCTTAAAAATCTCCTTTTAAACTATTTTTGTTGTAGTGTTGTGAGCATCATGTCCATTATTGGGTAAGTATATTTTTAACCCATCCATACTTCTAATTCTAGAAAGTGCAATATAAAAATAAAAGTAATAGTGAGGATATGCAAAAAAAAAAAAAAAAAACTGAACCAATAGCCCCAAATAATCTCGATGATTTATCTCTTCCTTATTATTTTTGCAAGAGTAAGAGCTTCAGCGCTTGCTTGTGCCTTAGGATATTAAAATCTTACAGAATGGTCATGGTGCCCAATGTTATGTGTTCCTCCAATGGCATCTAACGATCTTTTTTGTTGATCGGATGCTCTGCCTTATAATGATGCCTGCTTTCTACTACTCTTCTCTTTTCATTTTCAAAAAAAAAAAAAAAAAAAAAACTGTCCCCACTCCCCAGCTCCATCATTATCAGCCGAAAAGGAAGGGAATTGATTATGCTCCACACATCTTTCTTTTGCTTCTTTTTTCTCAACTCCTTTTTTTTTCCCTCCATTCTACTAAATCATGTCGGGTGCCTGATGAAGAAGCATATTGCAAACTTAAGTTCCTTTTGGTCAAAACGTGTGTTAAGCAAAAAACAGAGAGATTATTTTTCAATCTTGCTGGCTCCTTTCGTGTTAAAAAAAATTAATAATTAGTGTATTGAATTTCATAAAGAGAAATTCCAAATAATAAATAATAATTCCAAATTAGTGTATTGAATTTAAAAATAGAAATTCCAAAAACAAAAATAATAAATAATAAATAATTAATATAATTTAAAAAGAGAAATTCCAAAACAAAAGTACTTTCAAAATTTAAAAAGATAAATTAACGTATTGAATTTCAATGATTCCAAATTAGTCTATGGAATTTGAAATGAAGTGAAATTCTCTCTTTACCTCTTGCTCTCTTATCACACATATTTTTATAACAATTAATTTTTTTTTTATCAATACTGCAAGCTATTTTAAAAAAATTGTGGAGCTGTTGTCGAAAAAAATTTGGAGTTCAAAATTAAAACTGAACTTTCAAAATGTTTATTAAAACTAAATAAAAAGCTTAAACATAAAATTTATTAATTCTGACTGATGAAGAGAAAATAAAAGGCTTAAAAATTTTTAATTTATTAATAATAATTAAGGGAATCCACGTTCGAACTCATGGATTGGCGTTTTGTGATGAATCATTTGGCTTCACGTTATTATAAATCACGGGATCGATTTGCATCATGCTCATCGCAATGATTCTGATCTCTAATAATTAATTAAGAAATTGAAAGGTGGAAGGAGATTTTTGTGAAAAATGAGAAAAAGGAGAAGAAGGAGGGGAGTAAAAAGGTAAGAGGGTTTGCCGAAGGTAACCAAAGACACCTGTGAGGGGTCCAGCGAGTAGACACAATAATGGTAGGAAGACACAAAACTCATTTTCTAATAGTACTTTTTTTTCTTTAGGATTTATATGAATGATCCTCTTTCACCGGATCCAAGCCATGTTTTAAGACCACAAATTATGCCCTTGTTAAAGTAAGCTTTTGTCAGTTCGGTGGCATGTTAACTCACAAAAGAGGTTCACTTATTCTATTCCAAAACACCCACGAACACAGTAAGATAAATTTTTTCTATTTTCTCCCTTAAACTTCTCTCTTCTTTACCTCTTAGTCTCTTATCACACATACTAAATCTCAAAGAATGGATTACTAAGTGAAAAGTCGACATAATTATTGCTCGTAAGGATGAAAAGTATATAATATTGATGACTAAATGCATCTATAATAAATTAAGATTGGGCACTAAGGAGGTGAAAATTATAATATTGATGAGTAAATGCATCTACCAGGGAATGAACGCACCTTTTTATGGTTTGAATAAAGACAAGAAAGTAAAGGCAGAAATAAAGCTGTTTGTTCTTTTCATACCCAAGTAGACAATTTGAGTTGAATACAATAGTGAAAGCAGAAATAGACCAGGTAAATTGCTTTTGTGAGTGAGGATAATGATGATGCCATTTGAAACGTCACTTGCTTTTGAGTGTTTTTTGTGAGCCATTAATATTAAGTAGCTTTATTTAAGTCGTAACTTTATCAAGTTGCTTTTGGAAAGTCTTCACCCCATATAATTGAGAGTCTTGTCACTTGCTTTAGGGTCCAATATGGTTGAACTCATCCATTTGCTTGTCTTTTGTCGTCGGAACCATTGTTTCGATTTTTTCCTGACCAAATATCCGAACCCACATTTTTTTTAGACTTCAATATTGTGTTTAAATGTTGAACCCCTATTGTTTTGTAGTGGGAACTAATATACCCTCCATTTTCTGCGTCATTCACATGAACTAATATACAAAGCCAAGATCCCACAACAAATGGATTCTGTTTCGGCTGTTTTATGAACTAATATAGAACTAACATATTAGTATGTCATATAAAATTCTGAAGTTTTTATTTAACATGACATATTAAAAGAACAAAGATAACAACAGGGGCTAACTTGAGTCCAAAAGCAGTGACCAAATCCATAGACCTAAACTCTTGAAAGCCAAAAACGTAATTAAGTTACCTTTCTTTCCACAGTACATTAACCACGAGAATAAGTTATATACATTTGCTAAACAAAAGAGACTAAACAGCAACAGCAGCAGCACCATATCAATTTCCCTCATGCACCATCACAATTTCCCTTGCACAAATGCCCTCTGCTGAACATCGACCCTTAACAACAGCAGCACCATCACAATTTTCTTCATGCAAGTCTGAAAGAGGAATGGCATTGCCGGATGATGCCATGAGAGAGAGACCCTGTTTGGAGAAGGGAAAAACGGAGTATTAGTTGGGTTATTTGAAAGTACGATTCAGAGGAGGGATGAGGTGTGTTATAAATAAGATGATTGACTACATAATAAAACGTGCATGACATCAATAAAACGTGCATGACATTAAAACGTGCTCCTTTGTATTCTAAAGTAACAGCTCCTTTGTAACTTAACATTTATAATGATTATAATAACCACTGAAAATCTGTTATTCTGAGAACTTGATTGGGATTTGAGATTGCTCACTGAACATGTATTGTAATAGTTTCAGTTTTGCTTTTATAACCTCAAAGCAATCTCAAGCTTGCAATCTCAAGCAATCTCAAAGCTGATTATAATAACTTAACATTTATAATGATTAAGATATTATAAACCATGAACATACAAGCTTGCAATTATACAACGAAATGAGTCAAAATAACAAAACCCAGATCCTCAAATCATCGTTACAAGAAATTAGTTCATGTAACCAAGGAAGGGAAATGAAAGCAGACACTTTAGATAATCTATAAGCATAAGATATGCAAACCATAAGGCAAGAAGTTCTAACTTTGGTATTAAAATTAAATTTCTCTTGGCAACAGTGATATGATGATTCACAATTGAAAATCCTCATAACTCATGATAAATCCAAGAAACTAAATTGGCAGGAGTATAAATTCCCATCTTAATGACTAACTTAAAAGTAATCTCAAAGCTGATTATAATAACTTAACATTTATAATGATTAAGATATTATAAACCATGAACATACAAGCTTGCAATTATACAACGAAATGAGTCAAAATAACAAAACCCAGATCCTCAAATCATCGTTACAAGAAATTAGTTCATGTAACCAAGGAAGGGAAATGAAAGCAGACACTTTAGATAATCTATAAGCATAAGATATGCAAACCATAAGGCAAGAAGTTCTAACTTTGGTATTAAAATTAAATTTCTCTTGGCAACAGTGATATGATGATTCACAATTGAAAATCCTCATAACTCATGATAAATCCAAGAAACTAAATTGGCAGGAGTATAAATTCCCATCTTAATGACTAACTTAAAAGTGCATATTGCATAGCCACCAGCAATTGTGAACGACTCAAAGCAAAATAATGCTCATTAAGTTATTGACATTAAAAGTAGAAAGTAATAGTTCATATTTTCCTAGCTCATAACTCAATAAGTTTTGGTCCATAAGTTAATGCTCAAAATTTTTATTAAAATTCTTGTATTCTATGAAATGTCCAGTCTGAATGGAATAACAACACTAAAAAGTTAATTGACTGTAAATTTATAGGCAGCCGAAAAGTTAAGAATAACAGCCCAGGAACATTACAAACGTGGAATTGCTGATGGTATTATTCCTGTAAGTACATTGATCCTTCACAATCTCTAACCTCGCAACTTTCAATAAATTGTAACCGTTCCAAGATAATAAAAGAAAATGAAAGCCAACCTGGGGATTTACCTGATGTTCTTCTTCGCAACACAAGAAACTCCACAGGTGACAGAAGACAATGGCTTCTTGAATACAAAGAAAGAGGATTTTCAATTATGAATTCCGAAATGTTGAGAATGTTAGTAATAACTCTACTATGAAAACAATGACAAAACAGGGGCATCGTTGGCATGGAGCATAGTAAATTAGACGTCCTGAAATTAAACTAAAATGATGAACATACAGAGTATGCACGGAGGATGTAAGAATGGTTGATTGAAGCACAGAGAAGAAAGAAGTGAAGAGAAGAATGAGGAGTGTTTGTGCGGAAGTTGAAGGAAAAAGGAAGCAGTGAAGAAGATGATAGATGTATCAACCTAGCTCATAACGCAGAGAAACCTGTATATATACCAAAAAGATTACCTTAATTCCGTCACAAACTCCCCATCATCAACTTCGCAGCCTCGTCTTTGCTTCTCCTCAGGTTGCTTCTCGCCCAGCGTCATCACCAGATCTGCCGATCGAAAGGCGATTGTAGGGCAAAGTGAGGGAATGAAGAAAAGGGGGCGAAGGATAGGCGTAGAGAGTGCGCCGAGAAGGAAGGAAGCTCGAGCACCAGATCTGCCGATCGGAAGGCAATTTTAGGGCAAAGTGATGGAACGAAGAAAAGGGATCGAAGGATAGGCGGAGAGAGCGATCAATTTTACCACCCGCGAGGCTGATACAGAATGCTCGAGAAGGAAGGAATCTCGAGAAGATTACCTTAATTCCGTCACAAACTCCCCATCATCAACTTCGCAGCCTCGTCTTTGCTTCTCGCCCAGCAGAAGGAAGGAATCTCGAGAAGGAAGGAAGCTCGAGAAGGCACCTCGATGCAGAGAAGGAAGAAAGACAATATAAATGGAGAGAGAGAGGAAGGGAATAAAATTGCCTGTGACCTTCTCGAGGCGTGTATGTCTCAGGTTGCTTCTCGCCCAGCAGAAGGAAGGAATCTCGAGAAGGAAGGAAGCTCGAGAAGGCACCTCGATGCAGAGAAGGAAGAAAGACAATATAAATGGAGAGAGAGAGGAAGGGAATAAAATTGCCTGTGACCTTCTCGAGGCGTGTATGTGAGGAGGCGTGGAGAAATCTGAGACGTTTAATCTGATTTAATCTGAGCCGTGGAATCCTTAGGAATAGTGTTTGGTGGAAGAGTATCTATAGATATATAGATGTTTACCCCTTTAAAGAATAAATATGGGAGAATTACATTCAGGTCTTAAAAAAGAAGAGAAAAAAAATTGGTTTCTGGATATTGTAAAATAAAAAAATAGTTTCATGGAATTGTCAATACAGGCTCCTTGAGTTATTAACGAGTTGTCAATACGTGCTCCTGAAGTTGTTAATGAGACCATTTTTTCATTTTGCAATCTCTAGGAACCCTTTCTTCATTTATTTTCTTCCTTGGGACCCAAGTGTAATTCTCCCAATAAATATTGACTTTTTCAGTATTTACAAAAGTCAATTTAATTAATTAATTAAACTTTCAATTTAACTCTCTCGAATCCGTTTCGTCGAAAATTCCGTCGCAAATTTCCGACGGAATTTTGTTTGGAACACAGCTATTAGCAACAGAACGGATTCCGTCGAAAATTTCGTTGGAAAAGCTGATTGCGTGGCAAATTTCATCGGAAATTGAGTGTTTTTTTATAGTGTTAATTCACCTATCCCTTCCTACTATTTACCCTCCATTATATTTCTTTGCGCATGACTTCAAATGATAGTCCAACAAACTACAAAATTCAAACATACAGTATTTTGTTCATTCGTTGTAAATGAATGTATGACCAATATCCTTACGTTTGTGTGTATGTATATGAACCAAAGACACTATGACTTTGTTTCCGCCAGAGCATGAGTTTTGTCATTCGCGGACACCTAAAAACATGTAGCTATCTTCAACCAACTCTTAATCATTCGTGCATATTGATGCATTTGTTGGTAATGAATTGGAAGGATCATATTACTTGAAAAGTAGTAGATGTGGAAAACATGTGTTTCTAAGGATCTGACTTCTTTGTGAATTTTACGTGAACAAATTGTTACAATCTATAATTGGTATTATTCTGTATGTGATTTGTCCTTCGGGCTGTGTGAATAGGATTTAAATATCATAGTTTAGAAGCGAATTAATTTGGTGTGGACACTCTTTGGCTTTGTTTGGTTGGAGGTTTTATTAGGTTAGGTTAGGTTGAGGTGAGGTTAGAGATAAAAAAGTGATATTTGGTTGAAGGAGGTTAGGTCAGATGTTGAATGTTTTTTTGTCTTCTAGTGGTCACCTAACATAGGTTGTGAATCCTCCAAAATTGGGATTTTTCCTAAGTGAGAGAATATTTATTTTCAATTGTGACTAAATTGCCCATGACAATTTTTTTAAAATTTCAGCACTGCCCTTCCTTATAAAAAGTCGTCACTTTGTTTCATTTCCCTCTCCTGCTTGAAATCTCATTTGCTCTCATCTTGTTTGTGCGCTCTGGAGTCAACTCCTTCGCCACGTTGCTCCTCCAACATCGTCTCGGGTCCTATAGATCCATCCGCCGCCACTTCCCCGAGTAATAAATACATTGTAAAAGAAGAAGGAAAATAAGGCAATCTAGTACATTCAAAATGTCACAAGAAGGAATGTAAACTATATTTGTGCTAGTCAGAAATGTCGAACGACTTGTTCTTACCCATTGAACCTTCTTCATGGGATCACCAATCATAAAGGTTGGGTTGTCATCGCTGTCAATTAGTATATGGCTTTAGTCCCATTGCCCTCGACTAATTTATTTCATCCTGCAAGGTTTTGTTAACGGTTGATAGGTCTATTATTGACCTCACCCAATCGATTAAGATAACTCTACTATAATTCTTAAGCATGCTTATTTATATAATATCTCAAACGATTTTCCACTTACATCATTGTTCATTCTACAATAGTTATTGCCATATCTAGAAAGCACATATTATCGATAGTTAGTATCGGTTTCATAACAAAATATTTGTTAAGCAATTTTCAACGTTCTTAACATTCCATCCATTTTTAGAATTATCAACTCCTACGCATATAATATTTTATTTTTACCACTACTAAAAGTGAATTTCCTCATATAAATGAATTTCATTCAACATCCATGAGTGTATTTCTCTACAACAGGAATCCACTTGTATATGATGTCATCATTTATGACATCCTCTAACTATTTTCTTTCTCCTCATGAGAGTTTATCTATATGCTCAATCTCTACACATCATTTGCTATGTCACTGGATCAACATTTATCAGAGCTACAAATTCTTGACAATTTGTGCATACATTGATTAAGCTTTAAGATCAATTCAAGTTTCATAAGGACTATTCACATACAAAACCAATCTTCACAAACATTTCTCATTTATTATCACTTGTCTTTTATGATCTTTAACGCCCAAAATCACATGTGATTCTCTCATGATTGCAAGGGCATAATATGATATATTTGACTATGCATGTCATCCACATTAAAATTTAATATATATTTACAGTAATCATGCATGTATACACCAAGATAAATACATATCCATAAATTATGAAAATTTAAAACACCTTTATCTAAACCCTAGATAACTAATTAAATTTTCATATCACTACTTAATGCTTATTTCAAGATATATGCAAATTTTAATAATTCACATCACAAGATTTACTCTTCACAACAAATAACAAAGCCTTCATTAAATTAATTTTAATTATAACACACGTCATATATGTTAGAACTGGCTGACACCCAGGAGAGGTGAATTGGGTGTATTATAAAAACTTAATAAATTTGAAATTCTTTTCGCATCTTATCAAATCAATAAGTATGTAAGTAATGAAATATAAAACCATAATCAGTTATTGAAATCATATATGCTGGAAATATAAGAGTTTAGGGAAGAGAAGATGCAAACTATGATCTATCCTAGTTCAGTCCAATTCACGATGACCTACGTCCAGTTCCTAGGCTCCTCCTGATATTTCAATATTATCTCCCCTAAGTTTAACAGGGTACTTGAGAACCACTACAATCCCACAAGTTTAATCCAGGCACTTGTGAGGCTCTTACAATTCTCGTACTGAGACAAGGACTCCCCCTTATACACTGTAAGGATACAATCTGTTTCCTACTCAAGATTCCCCAATCTTGAGTAACTCTCACAAATATAGAATGATTACAATGAGAGATTACTTCTCTTTATATAAAGTAGATAATGATTAACACTGAAGTATATAATGAGAGTATCATTATAAAGCTTCGGTCAGGTTAGATTCAGAGTAATAGCATATCAACATTGTAGGCATGGACTCTTATCCTCGTTCATTTTGAATGACTCTTCTTTTATAGTTGATGAAGAGCATTTGACCGTTTGAGCTTTTCTTCTTCCTGTTGAGGCTTAAAATATTACTGTTGAACTGGTCGTTGGAAGCTTCTGACACAAAAGTGTTTTCTTCGTCTTGTGTGTTAATCCTTATTTGATCACCTGGAAAATGCTTAATCACTAATATAATGAAGTGTTAGAGTGATTAGAATCAATAAGAACAAGTCACACAAAAGTTCAATGATTTTCAAAAGTTTCAAGGTGATACTCTGTTTTCTGGAAAATCAGTTATTCTAATAACCTCTGTTGTATTCGAATAGAAGAACTCATATTCTGTTGAAGTATATTCAAATACACTTTCCTTTGTATTCGAATAGCTTGTCCTTTATTCAAATAATCTTTTATATATTCGAATGACTTCCTTTGTAAAACATTGATTTATATTTGAATAAAAAAACTTGTATTCGAATAGCGTTCTTTGATAATAAGTAATCCTTATTCGAATACTTTATCCTCTGTTTGAATAAACTTTTAGAACTTGAAATGTATTAGAATAATCATTCCTTTATTCGAATAGCTTCTCACACAAAATATATGATATTATTCGAATAGTACTTGCTCTATTCGAATAGTGCACCTTTGATAATGAATTTTCACAAACGAATATTGCAACCTCTATATTTGAATAAACTTTTGAAGGTGTAACTCTTTGGATATAAATCGATGGCAAATGAACTATCCCTATAAAGCTCTTTAAGTCTTCTTTGCACAGCAACTAGAATCAATCACAAATACTTTGTATTTCAAAAGTTATGATTCAATGTGTATCGATTGGTCTGGAACAAAATAGAGCTTGATTTCAATCACCAACTTCCAGAAGGTATATCTCTTTGAATATAACTCTAAATATGACCCATGACCTATCCATGGAAAGATCTTTAAGTCTAGTTTCATATGGCACTAGTTTCATCTCAATCTAATATGTAGTTTGAGAGGTATGTCCAAAATACTGAACCTATTTTGAAATATGACAGTGATTTGAATGTTATCTTTCAAAATTCATATCTCCTTCATCTCAGCTCCTTTTAACTTGATTTAGGTGTCAAAATGACACATTGGGAGTCTAGTTTCATATTCCACTGGTTTTACCTCAATCCAAGTTGTGGTTTGGGAAATATGACCAAATTACTAAACCTCGTCCATACTGAAAGAAACAAAGTCTGCTGCTATTATTCAAATAGCATTGCTTCTATTCAAATAGAATCACCCTTTTTCAATTATGGACTATTCGAATAGTATTTGATTATTTTACACTGAGACTATTCTGATAGTTCCATTACTATCCTGATAGTAACCTTACTATCCTGATAGTCTTGTGGTATTCAAATAGTTACTTAATATTAATTGTACACGTGTTCATATTCAACAATTATAGTTTATTCCTCTTGGCTTGGATTAAGGACACTTGGCATATTTTGTTGACCAATACTTATTTTCCCTTTTTATTTTCATGAATGGAAAAAATATGAAGAGAAAAGGGAAATAGTAATTATCCAAATTAATTCCATAATTATTTTGCCCATTTTCTCATGAATATGAACATTTATAAAATTCCTAAATTCCAAATTCATGAATATTCACCATTTTATTGAATTTACCAAATAATTACAATATATTTGGTAAATATAAAATTTGGGGTGTTAGATCTTGAGTGCACAAACCACCACCTCTTAAAAATCTAGCCATTTCCCTAAAGCTTATTCTAGCCATTTCAAGATTCTTACCATTTCTCCGTACGCTCATCGAACTGCTTCAACCACTCTTTTCCGACATCCCCACTATTATTTCCCTCTCTCCATTGTTGCTGAAATCATGATTCTCTACCTTCCCATTTTTATGGCTACCTTTGAAGTCATTCATGGCTTGTTCTGGGCTCTGGGTTCAGTTTTCTATAAAATTTCTCATCTTTTTGCATGAAGGTGAGAAATTTCTACCCTTAACTAGAGTTAATAATACGAAATTGATGCTCTATTCTTTTGTTCCTATATCTTGTGATATGAATCAGACAACGAGTAGGAAATAGTTGTTCATATCATTTTTTAGTTATGTGATATTGAGTTCATATGATTTGAGTGAAGTTGCTATCTCCTATCACTAGTGGAAAAATCACTTTTAAGACCAGTTAAAAATGACATTTTAGACCGGTACTGGATGAGGTTTTGATACAGCCGGTCTAAAAAGTCTACTATTTTTTAGATCGGTTAAGGAACCGGTCTTAAAAAAAAGTTTAGATTGGTTATTTATACAACCGGTCTAAAAATAATTATTTTTAAATAGGTTATCGAAGAAACCAGTCTAAAAAGCGTAACTTTTTAGATCAGTTTTAGAAAAAACGGTCTAAAAAGGTCAAATTTTTTGACCGGTTGTCTTAAAAACCGGTCTAAAAGTAATTTTTAGACAACCAATCTAAAATGTACTTTTTAGACCAGTTATGGAAAGAACCGGTCTAAAAGTTGCATTTTTTTTAAATTGTTCCGTTTAAAACATTTACCCAGCAAGTCATTTCCCCTATTAAAACATTTCACTCAACAAGCAGCCATTTTAACGACATCCAAATAAATTATTCTCTTACACATTATAACAAACATCTTATACAGATCAACATTTTCATCAAGCATTTCAATTGGATGGTGTAATACTTAATCATTCTTCCTATACCCCACAGTCCACAGAAGAAACAACAATAAATCATTGAAATTAAAATCAACACATGATCACACAGAATATGAACATTAAGGTATGCTGCTAAACATTTTTATTCCAGTGTTTTAATATTACAGTTTGATAAAAGAAATCAAAACTTTAGCTAAGATCAGAATATAATCAAAACACTTTAATTGATGATAGAGGAATCTATCGAGAAAGAACACAACAGACAGTAATCCATCACTGATGATCACTAGCTGGCTTCAGAGCATCTACACTAAGACACCTCATATCCTTCATTTTCCTATGACGACAACAAAAAAAGTAGTTTTATATATAACAATAACAATATATATAGTTCAAATATAGTTCATGATAATTATTTTATCTAACTTTCCTTCAAAGTAGTTTTATAAAGGGATATCCTCCCATATCCCTTCATGATGATCGTTTCTTATGCCGTGTTCATTGTCTGCTTCATCTTCTTCGTTCAATTTTGGTAGACCCCTAAAAAAAGAAGGAGTCTCTAGAAGATCATTCATTGAACGAATTTCCTGATTAATGTTAATGACTCTTTTTCATTGGAGAGCTACAGACCAAATTTTATTTGCCTGATCGGTACTATAGAACACTTGTTTCACTTGATATGCCATAATAAAATGTTTATCTCCAAAACTTCTATTAATCAAATCAACCAATGTAAATCCCAACTGATCAATCATCACACCATTGTTGACATCAACCCACTTGCATTTGAAAATGGGAAATTTAATTTTAACATAATCAACCACCTAAATCTCTTCAATAACCCCATAATAAGGTATTATTGTCAATCTAGGGTTCTTATCTTTCGAACTAGAGAAGTGCATAGATTCAGCTACTAACATAACCCCACTATTCTGGACAGTGCTCCTATCATCAAGGGACTTCGTGTAAAACGTATAACCATTGATCACAAATGAAGTGCAAGTTATGAATCAACCTCAAGACCACGTGCTAACCATTTAATTATATCAGAATCACATTTTTCTCCGTCAACCTTTTGTCTGAACCAATGTGCAAAAGTTTTGTTATGCTCCCTAATTAACCTTTGTTCAGTCACTCGACTATTTTCTTTTCGGACAATTTCTTTATGAGCATTAATGTAATCTTGAACTTTATCAATATTATTCAAGATGTACAAGTGGAATTGTTGCAATTCATCAAGATCAACACTCTTTACTATAGCCCCGCGTCTACCCCCTTCTTCATCATGACGTTCAGGAAGCCCAATATGTCTTACATTTGACAGGTAATCTTGACAAAACTCCATGACTTCTTCAAAAAAATATTTCTAAACAATAGATGCTTCAGGTCGATTTGCATTCTTCAATATCCTTTTAAAATTTTCATAGTTCTTTCAATTGGGTACATCCATTGTAAATAGATAGGGCCACACAACTTTATCTCCCTCACTATATGAAAAATTAGATGTACCATGATGTCAAAAAAAGAAGGAAGAAAAAGCTTCTCAAGCTGGAATAAGATCATATATCCTTAATTTTCTAGTTTTTCCAATATTTCTATCTCAATGACTGTACTATAAATAGCATTGAAGAAGAACCAAAGTTTAGTCAAAATATGTTGAAGATCATATTCGGCAATGCCTCAAATAGCTACTGGAAGTAGTTGTTGCATTAAGACATGACAATCATGAGACTTTAGCCTTACTAACTTCAACTCTTTCATCGACACAAGCTTCCTAAAATTTGAAGAATACCCTGAAGGAACTTTAATGCAATGTAAACACTCACAAAAGCTTCTTTTCTCATCCTTAAACAAAGTATGAGCAGCTGGAGGACAAAAAGTTCTCTTACCATATGGTTTTGGATGCAAGTCTTCTCGTATCCCCATTTCTTGTAAATCTAATCTTGCCTTCACGCCATCCTTAGAACTACCTTATATGTTAAGCAGTATCCCGACAATATTATCACATACGTTTTTCTCCACATGCATGAAATGAATATAGTGTCTTTCATCAAGATTGGGCTAATATGGAAGATTGAAGAAGACATAACTCTTTTTTCATTTATTTTTTAATTACTATTATTTGTAGTCTTACCAAAGATAACATTCATATTTTTCATCTTTTCATAAACTTACTCCCCAGTCAATGCCTTTAGAGCATCTTCAAACTCCTGTCTACTAAAAAAAGATTTCTTTAATCTACGATACGGGTGGCCTCATCTAAGAAATCTCCTCTGGCCAAGATAAACTGTCTTTCTTCTATGTTAAGTTGATGGTAGCATATTCCTTCTTCACAAATCGGACATGCTTTATGGCCTTTAACACTATATCCTAACAAGTTTCTGTATGCAGGGAAGTCATTTATAGTACAAAAGAGCATGGCTCATATTTTAAAAACCTCCTTGTTCGTGTCAAAAATATCAACACCTTCGTCCCACAACTCTTTGAAGTCTTCGATCAAGGATTCTAGGTAAACATCTATGTCATTTTTGGGTTGTTTTGGTTCCGAAATCGACATCGACAATATGATGTACCTTCATTACATGCATAACAGAGGAGATAAGTTGTAAATTATCAAGAGAACAAGCCATGAACTATGTATACTATTCAGGCTACCAAAGGATTCATGTCATCCATGCTAAGCTCAAGCCTAAGGTTCCTATGTTCTTCATCGAAGGTAGGAAATAATTGATCAATTTTGTTCCATTGAGAAGAATCAGTCAGATGTCGAAGCTTTCCATTGGATATCCTCTCATCCACATGCCATCTCAAATTTTTTGCATCATTTTCATTAGCAAACAAGTGCTTGAATCTTGGTATGATTGGAAGATATCACAACACTTTTGCAAGGGCGTTATTTGATTTGTGCCTCGAGGTTTCACATATCGGACACTGTTGTTCCTCTTTATGCTCTTTTCTATACAATATACAATCATTATGGCATGCATGGATCTTTTTATACTTCATCCTAGTGGATACAATATTTTCTTAGCATCATAGTATTGAGAAGGCAACACATTATCATATGGAAGCATGTCCTTAAAAGCTTCAAGTATTTCTGAAAAATTCTTGTCGCTCCATCGATGCCATGCTTTTAAGCTTACCAATTTCAATACTGCTTTCAACAATTGGCATTTTTTACATCTTAGGTACAGCGGCGTCTCAACATCACTGCACATATTACTATATGTATGTGATTGCTCAAAAGCCTCTTCTCCTACATCACGAATAATATCCTTTCCTCGATCATCCGTATCCGTGTCATTATCATCAAAGGCCACTCCCCCTGTTGAGATGAGCTTGACATTTCTAATTCTTCATCAGGCCATACCCATACTGTATAACTCTTACAAAATCCTTCACAAATTAAATGTGTATATATATCTCTAGTACTTAGTCGCTTCTTATTCAAACATACTACACAAGGGCAATAAAACTTCCCACTACCATTATTAGTATTTCTTCTAGCATAGTCTAAAAAACCCCTCACCCCATTATCATATTCAACACTAGTTCGTTTAGCTTTTTTCCAACTATGACCCATATATATATATATCTCAACACTTGTAACACCCTATATCCAATAGCAAAAGGATAGACAAAAAAAATCATAGAGTTTTAGAGATTTCAACAAACCAATAACACTGACAATCAAACAATCACACTAAATTAAAATAAAACTTAGAATGGTATTACTCCAAACCAAATATCACAAGGATGTACAAGTTAGAGCATCTAACCTAGCTATGTAGATATTTTTTTTCAGATTATGTTATTACAAAACAGTTGGATTTCCAACAAATTATAACAACAACTTGTGGGAATTAAGTGCTCAAAACAATAGCAAGAGCCATTTTGATAGGACATTATTAATTATTGAACAACAATGAAACTAAACAACATAACACTAACCTGATTGAAGACCAAGGAGTGAGCTTCTAGCCAAAGTCATGGTGGCGTCGATTGATATTCAATGAAGTCCTCAGTCACAACATTGATAAAGGGAAGTCATAGTAGAGGAGAATGGTCACTACGGAGAATAGAGGTGGCGGCGGAGGAGTGTGAGGATAATCAAAGAACAACGATGAGAAACACAAAAACGACAGCGGTAATGACGGAGGAGAGTTGATCAAGTCAGGAATGGAGTGCGATAGAGGAGTTTAGAACAAGTACGGACAAAGCTCACAAAGAAATGGTGACAAGAGAATAAAGGGTTCATAGAGCATGAGATCTGGGCGTAGGAGTAAAAATATGGCCAAAATGCTCACCTTTTATACCGGGTTTCTATAAAAACCCGTCTTAAATGGGTGAAAAAGAAATAATTTTTAAATTTTTCACATTTAAGATCAGTTTTAATTAAAACTGGTCTTAAATGTTGGATATTTAAGACCGGTTATTATTAATAACCGGTCTTAAAAGTTTCAAATTCTTAATTTTTTAAATATTTTAATATTTTTAGATCGGTTTTATTTATAACCGGTCTAAATAATTTTTTTAAGACCGGTTCTCTACTTAGAAGTTCTATATAATTACAAAACTGCCACCGGTCAAATTTTTTAGACCTTATCTACTATAAACGACGCCATGGACGGGCAAGTTCCGTGCATGGCGTCGTTTCGTGAAAAAAGACCCCCATTGGTGGAACTCTTGAAATATCCCGAATTGCTATATAGGGGGTGAGGCCCCCTCGCGCGCATTCCTCAAGCGGATGAGCGTGGTCCCTTGGGCAAGGTCGTGGCAAAGGTGGGCAAATGTTAGGCAAGTATCACAGACCTTTGGGCAAGGTCGTGGCAAGTGCGGGCAAGTTCCGTGCATGGCGTCGTTTCGCGAAAAAAGACCCCCGTCGGTGGAACTCTTGAAATATCCCAGATTGCTATATAGGGGGTGAGCCCTCCTCGCGCGCATTCCTCAAGCGGATGCACGTGGACCCTTGGGCAAGGTCGTGGCAAGTGCGAGCAAGTTCCGTGTATGGCATCGTTTCGAGAAAAAAGACCCCCATTGGTGGAAATCTTGAAATATCCTGGATTGCAAGGATCACGGACCCTCGGGAAAGGTCGTTGCAAGTGCGGGCAAAGGTGTGCATTCCTTTATTTACCACGCGTGCGCGCGCTCGCTCGTGCTCGTGCCCGCGCATTAGTACTAGCACTTAGCACTTTGCACTTGGCGCGTGTGTAAGGATCAAGGACCTAGGCGGATGCGCGTAGACCCTTAGGCAAGGTTCTGCGCAATGCAAAAACTTCAACCCCGTACCAAAATGAAATCTACTTGTTACATTTTTGAATTTTTTGTTGCATCCCCCTTTCTAGGCCCAATGCAACTTTCTAGGGCGTCCGGGCATGGATTTGCAACAGTCGTATTTTTGGTGGCATGGGTTGGCATCCATGTTCAGGGTCCGGGCATGTCTTGGCAGCCTTGGGCAAGGTGGTGGCAAGGTTTGGCAGCCTTGGAAAGGGTCCGGGCAAGGTTTGGCACACTTGGGCAGGGTTCGGGAAAGTCCTGGCAAGTCCAGGACTGGTTCTGGCACGTCCATGACTGGTCCTGCCTGGTTCAGGACTTACTCAGGACTTGCCCAGGGAAGGTTCTGCGCAGTGTAAAAACTTCACCCCCGTACCAAAACAAAATCTACTCGTTATATTTTCGATTTTTTGTTGCATCCCTCCTTTCTAGGCCCAATACAACTTTCTAGGGTGTCCGGGCATGGATTTGCAAAAGTCAGATTTTTGGTGGCATGGGTTGGCAACCATATTCGGGGTCCGGGCAAGTCTTGGCAGCCTTGGGCAAGGTGGTGGCAAGGTTTGGCAGCCTTGGAAAAGGTCCGGGAAAGGTATGGGCACACTTAGGCAGGGACCAGGCAAGTCCTGGCACGTCCAGGACTTGTTCTGGCACGTCCAGGATTGGTCCTGGCTAGTTCAGGACTTACTCAAGACTTGCCCGGGCAAGGTTCTGCGTAGCGTAAAAACTTCACCCTCGTACCTAAATGAAATCTACTTGTTACATTTTCCATTTTTTTGTTGCATCCCCCCTTTCTAGGAACAATGCAACTTTCTAGGGGGTCCGGGCATAGATTTGCAAAAGTCGGATATTTGATGGCATGGGTTGGCAACAATGTTAGGGGTCCGGGCAAGTCTTGGCAGCCTTGGGCAACGTCGTGGCAAGGTTTGGCAGCCTTAGAAAGGGTCCGGGCAAGGTTTGGCACACTTGGGCAGGGTCCTTGCAAGTCCTGGCATGTCCAGGACTGGTTTTGGCATGTCCAGGACTGGTCCTGGCTGGTTCAGGACTTACTCAGGACTTGCCCGGGCAAGGTTCTGCGCAGTGCAAAAACTTCACCCCCGTACCAAAATGAAATCTACTCGTTACATTTTCGATTTTTTTGTTGCATCCCCCCTTTCTAGGCCCAATGCAACTTTCTAGGCGGTCCGGGCATGGATTTGCAAAAGTCGGATTTTTGGTGGCATGGGTTGGCAACCATGTTTGGGGTCCGGGCATGTCTTGGGAGATTTGGGCAAGGTGGTGGCAAGGTTTGGCAACCTTGGAAAGGGTCCTTGCAAGGTTTAGACACTTGGGCAGGATCCGGGCATGTCCTGGCACGTCCAGGACTGGTTCTGGCATGTCCAGGACTGGTCCTAGCTGGTTCAGGACTTACTGAGGACTTGCCCGGGCAAGGTTCTGCGTAGTGCAAAAACTTCACCCCCGTACCAAAATGAAATCTAGTCAGTACATTTTTGAATTTTTTGTTGCATCCCCCTTTCTAGGCCCAATGCAACTTTCTAGGGGGTCCGGGCATGGATTTGCAACAGTTGTACTTTTGGTGGCATGGGTTGGAATCCATGTTTAGGGTCCGGGCAAGTCTTGGCAGCCTTGGGAAAGGTGGTGGCAAGGTTTGGCAGCCTTGGAAAGGGTCCGGGCAACCTTTGGCACACTTGGGCAGGGTCCAGGAAAGTCCTGGCACGTCCAGGACTGGTCCTAGCTCGTTCAGGACTTACTCAGGACTTGCCCGGGCAAGGTTCTGCGCAGTGCAAAAACTTCACCACCGTACCAAAATGAAATCTACTCGTTACATTTTCAATTTTTTTGTTGCATCCCCCCTTTCTAGGCCCAATGCAACTTTGTAGAGGATCCGGGCATAGATTTGCAAAAGTCAGATTTTTGGTAGCATGGGATTGCAATCATGTTCGGGGTCCGGGCAAGTCTTGGCAGCCTTAGGCAAGGTGGTGGCAAGGATTGGCAGCCTTGGAAAGGGTCCGGGCAAGGTTTGGCACACCTGGGCAGGGTCCGGGCAAGTCCTGGCACGTTCAGGACTGGTTCTGGCACGTTTAGGACTGGTCCTAGCTAGTTCAGGACTTACTCAGGACTTGCCCTGACAAGGTTCTGCGCAATGCAAATACTTCACCACCATACCAAAATGAAATCTACTCGTTACATTTTTGATTTTTTTGTTGCATCCCCATTTTCTAGTCCCAATGCAACTTTCTAGGGGTCCGGGCATGGATTTGCAAAAGTCTGATTTTTGGTGGAAAGGGTTGGCAACCATGTTCGTGGTCCGGGCAAGTGTTGGCAACCTTGGGCAAGGTGGTGGCAAGGTTTGGCAGCCTTAGAAAGGGTCCGGGCAAGTCGTGGCTCATCCTGGACGGGTTCTGGCACGTCCAGGACTGGTCCTGGCTGGTACAGGACTTACTCAGGACTTGCCCGGGCAAGGTTTTGCGCAGTGCAAAAACATCACCCCCGTACCAAAATGAAATCCACACTTTACATTTTCGATTTTTTTGTTGAATCCCCCCTTTCTAGGCCCAATGCAACTTTGTAGGGGCTCCGGGCATGGATTTGCAACAGTCGTATTTTTGGTCTCATGGGTTGGCAACCATATTCGGGGTCCGGACAAGTCCTGGCACGTCCAGGACTGGTTCTAGCACGTCCAGGACTGGTCTTGGCTGCTTCAGGACTTACTGAGGACTCGCCCGGGCAAAGTTCTGCGCAGTGCAAAAACTTCACCCCCGTACCAAAATGAAATCTACTCGTTACATTTTCGATTTTTTTGTTGCATCCCCCTTTCTAGGCCCAATACAACTTTCTAGGGGTTCCGGGAATGGATTTGCAACAGTCGAATTTTTTGTGGCATGGGTTGGCAACAATGTTAGGGGTCCGGGCAAGTCTTGGCAGCCTTGGTAAATGTGGTGTCAAGGTTTGGCAGCCTTGGAAAGGGTCCGGGCAAGGTTTGGAACACTTGGGCAGGGTCCGGGCAAGTCCTGGGAAGTCCAGGACTGGTTCTGGCACGTCCAGGACTGGTCCTGGCTGGTTCAGGACTTACTCAGGACTTGCCCGGGCAAGGTTCTGCGCAGTGCAAAAACTTCACCCCCGTACCAAAATGAAATCTACTCGTTACATTTTTTATTTTTTTGTTGCATCCAACCCATGCCACCAAAAATCCGACTGTTGCAAATCCATGCCCGGACCCCCTGGAAAGTTGCATTGGGCCTAGAAAGGGGGGATGCAACAAAAAATTCAAAAATGTAACGAGTAGATTTCATTTTGGTACGGGGGTGAAGTTTTTGCACTGCGCAGAAAATTGCCCATACAAGTCCTGAACCAGCCAGGACTAGTCCTGGACATGCCAGAACCAGTCCAGGACGTGCCAGGATTTGCATGGACCCTGCCTAAGTGTGGCAAACCTTTCCCAGAACCATTCCAAGGCTGCCAAACCTTGCCACCACCTTGCCCAAGGCTGCCAAGACTTGCCCGGACCCCAAACATGGTTGCCAACCCTTGGAACCAAAAATCCTACTTTTGCAAATCTATGCCCGGACCCCCTAGAAAGTTGCATTGGGCCTAGAAAGGGGGGATGCAACAAAAAAATCCAAAATGTAAAGTGTAGATTTTATTTTGGTACGGGGGTGAAGTTTTTGCACTGCGCAGAACCTTGCCCGGGGAAGTCCTGAGTAAGTCCTGAACCAGCCAGGACCAGTCCTGGACGTGCCATTACTTGCCCAAACCTTGCCCAAGTGTGCCAAACCTTGCCCGGACCCTTTCCAAGGTTGCCAAATCTTGCCACCACCTTGCCCAAGGCTACCAAGACTTGCCCGGACCCCGAACATGGTTGCCAACCCATGCCACCAAAAATCCGACTGTTGCAAATCTATGCCCGGACCCCCTAGAAAGTTGCATTGGCCCTAAAAAGTGGGGATGCAACAAATAAATAAAAAATGTAACGAGTAGATTTCATTTTGGTACGGGGGTGAAGTTTTTGCACTGCGCAGAACCTTGCCCGGGCAAGTCTTGAGTAAGTCCTGAACCAGCCAGGACCAGTCATGGACGTTCCAGAACCTGTCCTGGACGTGCCAGGACTTGCCAGGACTCTGCCCAAGTGTGCCAAACCTTGCCCGGACCCTTTCCAAGGCTGCCAAACCTTACCACCACCTTGCCCAAGGCTGCCAAGACTTGCTCGGACCCCGAACATGGTTGTCAACCCATGCCGCCAAAAATCGGACTGTTGCAAATCCATGCCCGGACCCCCTAGAAAGTTGCATTGGGTCTAGAAAGGGGGGATGCAACAAAAAAATCAAAAATGTAAAGTGTAAATTTCATTTTGGTACGGGGGTGAAGTTTTTGCACTGCGTAGAACCTTGCCCGGCCAAGTCCTGAGTAAGTCCTGAACCAGCCACGACCAGTCCTGGACGTGCCTAAACCAGTCCTGGACGTGCCAGGACTTGCCCGGACCCTGCCCAAGTGTGCCAAACCTTGCCCGGACCCTTTCCGAGGCTGCCAAACCTTGCCACCACCTTGACCAAGGCAGCCAACACTTGCCCGGACCCCGAACATGGTTGCCAACCCATGGGGCCAAAAATCCGACTGTTGCAAATCCATGCCCGGACCCCCTAGAAAGTTGCATTGGGCCTAGAAAGGGGGGATGCAACAAAAAAATCGAAAATGTAACGAGTAGATTTAGTTTTGGTACGGGGGTGAAGTTTTTGTACTGCGCAGAACCTTGCCCAGGCAAGTCCTAAGTAAGTCTTCAACAAGTGAGGACCAGTCCTGGACGTTCCAGAACCAGTCCTGGATGTGCCAGGACTTGCCCGGACCCTGCCCAGGTGTGCCAAACCTTGCCCAGACCCTTTCCAAGGCTGCCAAGCTTTAACACCACCTTGCCCAAGGCTGCCAACACTTGCCCGGACCCTGAACATGGTTGCCAACCCATGCCACCAAAAATCCGACTGTTGCAAATCCATGCCCGGACCCCCTAGAAAGTTGCATTGGGCCTAGAAAGGTGGGATGCAACAAAAAAATCGAAAATGTAACGAGTATATTTCATTTTGGTAAGGGGGTGAAGTTTTTGCACTGCGCAGAACCTTGCCCGGGCAAGTTCTGAGTAAGTCATGAACCGGCAAGGACTGGTCCTCGACATGCCAGAACCAGTCTTGGACGTGCCAGGACTTGCCCGGACCCTGTCCAAGTATGCCAAACCTTGCCCGGACCGTTTCCAAGGCTGCCATACCTTGCCACCACCTTGCCCAAGGCTACCAAGACTCGCCCGGACCCCGAACATGGTTGCCAACCCTTGGAACCAAAAATCCAACTTTTGCAAATCCAAGCCCGGACCCCCTAGAAAGTTGCATTGGTCCTAGAAAGGTGGGATGCAACAAAAAAATCGAAAATGTAACGAGTAGATTTCATTTTGGTACGGGGGTGAAGTTTTTGCACTGCGCAGAACCTTGCCCGGGCAAGTCTTGAGTAAGTCCTGAACCAGCCAGGACCAGTCCTAGACGTGCCAGAACCAGTCCTGGACGTGCCCGGACTTGCCCGGACCCTGCCCAAGTGTGTCAAACCTTGCCCGGACCCTTTCCAAGGCTGTCAAACCTTGCCACCACCTTGCCCAAATCTCCCAAGGTTTGGAACACTTGGGCAGGGTCCGGGCAAGGTTTGGCACACTTGGGCAGGGTCCGGGCAAGTCCTGGCACGTCCAGGACTGGTCCTGGATGGTTCAGGACTTACTCAGGCCTTGCCCAGGAAAGGTTCTACGCAGTGCAAAAACTTCACCCCCGTACCAAAAGGAAATCTACTCGTTACATTTTCGAATTTTTTGTTACATCCCCCCTTTCTAGGCCCAATCAACTTTCTAGGGGGTCCGGGCTTGGATTTGCAAAAGTCAGATTTTTGGTGGCATGTGTTGGCAACCATGTTCTGGGTCCGGGCACGTCTTGGCAGCCTTGGGCAAGGTGGTGGCAAGGTTTAGCCTCCTTGGAAAGGGTCCGGGCAAGGTTTGGCACACTTGGGCAGGGTCCAGGCAAGTCCTGGGACGTCCAGGACTGGTCCTGGCTGGTTCAGCACTTACTCAGGACTTGCGCGGGCAAGGTTTTGCGCAGTGCAAAAACTTCACCCCCGTACCAAAATGAAATCTTCTCGTTACGTTTTCCATTTTTTTGTTGCATCCCCACTTTTTAGGCCCAATGCAACTTTCTAGGGGGTCCGGGCATGGATTTGCAACAGTCGGATTTTTTGTGGCATGGGTTGGCAATCATGTTCTAGGTCCAGGCAAGTCTTGGCAGCTTTGGGCAAGGTGGTGGCAAGATTTTGCAGCCTTGGAAAGGGTCCGGGCAAGGTTTGGCACACTTGGGCAGGGTCTGGGCAAGAAGTGGCACGTCCAGGACGGGTTCTGGCACGTCCAGGACTGGTCCTAGCTGGTTCAGGACTTACTCAGGACTTGCCCGGGCAAGGTTCTGGGCAGTGCAAAAACTTCACCCCCGTACCAAAATGAAATCTACACTTTACATTTTTGATTTTTTTGTTGCATCCCCCCTTTCTAGGCTTAATGCAACTTTCTAGGGGGTCCGGGCATGGATTTGCAAAAGTTGGATTTTTGGTTCCAAGGGTTGGCAACCATGTTCGGGGTCCGGGCAAGTCTTGGCAGCCTTGGGCAAGGTGGTGGCAAGGTTTGGCAGCCTTGGAAAGGGTGCGGGAAAGGTTTGCCATACTTGGGCTGGGTCCATGCAAGTCCTGGCACGTCCAGGACTGGTTCTGGCATGTCCAGGACTGGTCCTGGCTGGTTCAAGACTTGCATGGGCAATTTTCTGCGCAGTGCAAAAACTTCACCCCCGTACCAAAATGAAATCTACTCGTTACATTTTCGAATTTTTTGTTGCATCCCCCTTTTCTAGGCCTAATTCAACTTTTTAGGGAGTCCGGGCATGGTTTTACAACAGTAGGATTTTTGGTTGCATGGGGTGGCAACCATGTTCGGGGTCCGGCCAAGTCTTGGCAGCCTTGGGAAAGGTGGTGGCAAGTTTTAGCAGCCTTGGAAAGGGTCCAGGCAACGTTTGGCATAATTGGGCAGGGTCCGGGAAAGTCGTGGCACGTCCAGGACTAGTTCTGCCACGTCCAAGACTGGTCCTGGCTGGTTCAGGACTTACTCTGGACTTGCCCGGGCAAGGTTCTGCGCAGTGAAAAAACTTCACCCCCGTACTAAAACGAAATTTGCTCGTTTCATTTTCGATTTTTTTGTTGCATCCCTCCTTTCTAGGCCTAATGCAACTTTCTAGGGGGTCTGGGCATGGATTTGCTAAAGTCAGATTTTTGGAGGCATTGGTTGGCAACCATGTTCGGGGTCCGGGCAAGTGTTGGCAGCCTTGGGCAAGGTGGTGGCAAGGTTTGGCAGCCTTGGAAAGGGTCCGGGCAAGGTTTGGCACACTTGGGGCAGTGTCCAGGCAAGTCCTGGCACGTCCAGAACATTCATTATGAACCAAGCATGTGCATGGCCAACATAACTCACAAAACCATCGTAAACAGCGAAAAAGAGAGGAAATTGTCTGACCTTTAATGCCTCTTATATACGCCCAAGAGATGTGAGTTTATAGTCTACAGGACTACTGACATCTCTGTGTATCATGAGTTATCGGTCTAGGTCTAGTTCATAGTCCAAAGGACCACTAGATATAATGGTTATATCCATGGGTGTAACTCAGCAAATGGTGTGTTTTCTTTGACACATGTGGGGGATTGTTGTAAATATTGCATATGGGTGTGTCAAAGAAAGAGTCTCTCCAATTTTATGGAATATATTTAAATGAAGAGATGCGATGTGAGAAGTCGTGTTCTTATAAATTAAAGGGATTTGTGTTGGTTCATGATCAATATGGTTCATGGAATTAACAGATAGTTATGACATTTTAATTAAAAAGGTGTATTATTCAAGAGGCACTATTTCAAGACATTGATTCAGTATCTATAAATATCCCAATTGGGACACCATTTGATATAGAAAAATAGAAGCCTTGGTTAGGGGTGTCCAAAATATCCCGGTCCCGGTTGTCCGGTCCCGGAATTTTGTTCCCGGGAATTTCCCGTCCCGGCCGGGACCGGTCACACACTTTGTGATCCCGGTCCCGGTTTTTTTTATTTTTTTTTAATTTCTTTTCTTAAAAACTAAGTTATTGTTTTATTTTTATATTTTTTATCCCATAATTTAAGTTATCATTTGATAAAATGTGTATAACATATTTAGTTGGAGTTAAATTGTATATATCGTAATACTAATCCTACTATATAATGTATAAAAATAATAGCAAAAATGATGAAGGTGATAATAATAATAATAATAAAATGTTATTCTTCAATTCTAGATCAATTTGTGTAATTATTATGGCCTTATTAGATGTTAAATAATTACTTTAAACACTAGATTATAGAAAATTTAACTAAAATAATAATATTTTTAAAATTTAGTTTTTTTTTAAACCGGGATTTCCCGGTTTGATCCCGGTCCCGGCCGGAATTACCGAGACCGGGACCAGGACCGGGACCGGGATGCAATTTGCATCCCGGCCAAAAACCGGGATCGGGACCGGGAGTGGTGAATCCCGGTCCCGGTCCCGGGTTTGAACACCCCTAGCCTTGGTAATCTCTCACTGAGTTATTTTATCTTTCGTCAGTTCTATCACCATGTATCCTTACAGGAAAGGTTCGTTTAATCTTAGGGAGATGTGGCTTTTTATTTATAGAGGGGGTTATGAAATACCTTTTAAAGACAATATCCGATTTGAATCAAATATTTTTTTATTTCTTTACAGATTCGGCCTACAAACCGAGGAATCCCGGCGTTTCTTTTATTCTTTAGGTTTAGGGCGTATTTGAGTTTATTATCTGCCTCAAATTTCTGTATTCCTGTGCACTCTCAATTTCAGTCTATTCCGGTGGATAAGACAGCGTCTTTTTAAAAAGCATCTTTGTTTCCACTTTGAAACCCCACTTGTGTCTGAGATTGTGAGGTGCTTAGCGTTGTTCTTGTCCAAATTTCCTGTTTCGATATCCACCTCTCACAGTCACGGGTCAAGAATTCTGTTTGCTAGCTTTAAACGGGGGTAATTCTCTGGATTTGACAGTGGTTCTCTCGCTAGACTACCTGGAATTAGCTCGAAGTCGCATCCAGTACCTCCTGGAACTGTTTCTTGTTAACTTGTGTTGGTTACTGTTGTGGATGAGCTTGCTCTATCTAGTTGGATTTGGCCTAAAGTTGGGGCATCTATTCTTGGCGCCGTGTTTCTGGATTATATCAGTCATGTACATGAAGTTCAACAACGGAGGAATTATGGAAACCAAGGTCGGTTTTCAGGGTGGTGGTGGCAAGATGTGGCTTAAGTGGTGGGACAAGATCTCAGGCAATAGTTGTAAAATTCATCAACACTACTACCATCGTATTGGATCCAGGAAAGTTCGGAGAACTCTGTGGAGAAAGCTTTTGCTGACATGGGTACTGGGCTGGACCATGGTATCTTTGTGGATCTTTTTCTTCATGACCTTGCAAGCCACTGAGAAGAGGAAAGAGATTCTGGCAAGTATGTGTGACGAAAGGGCTAGGATGCTTCAGGATCAGTTTAATGTTAGTATGAACCGTATCCAAGCCATGTCAATTCTCATCTCAACCTTCCACCACGCCAAGTCCCCTTCTGCCATGGATCAGGTAAGTAGATCTCAATTCACTACCAAAGATTTAACAAGGTTAATTGAGCATAGGCTGGGATGAGATCTGGTGTTTTTCTTTGTCTTTGTGAGGAAATCATTCTAAATTCTAACTTATAAAACCCTCAGAGGACATTTGCTAGGTACACAGAACGAACTGCTTTTGAGAGGCCCCTTACTAATGGTGTTGCTTATCCTGTGAGGGTGCTTCATTCTGAAAGGGAACAGTTCGAGAAGCAACAAGGCTGGACCATTAAAAGGATGGATACCCTTGAGCAGAACCCCATTCATGAGGATGACTTTGCCCATGAAGCATTGGAGCCTTCCCCAGTTCGAGAAGAATATGCTCCTGTCATTTTTGCACAGGAAACAATTTCCCATGTCATTTCTGTCGATGTGCTGTCTGGAAAGGTGGGTTTCTTTTGCGTCTTCTCTAATAATGTTTCGGAAGCGTTAATTAAGTTTGTGTTTTAACATGTCACTAGTACACTTCAACCATTTTGTGTTCAATTCTCCCTCCCAGTTTGTTGGGGTGCGCATTTTTCTTTTTGTATTGCCTATTTCAGTGGGACTATTTTTTTTCTGAAAATAATAATATACATGAATAATCTGTTTTTGTGAATTTCACTAAGTTACTCTTTCGTTCAATTACACCTATGTCAACTACATTTTGAATTAGGACTCTTGTTGGCTTGTTCATCAACAGGAAGATCGTGAAAATGTTCTGCGTGCTAGAGAGTTAGGGAAAGGAGTTTTAACTGCTCCTTTTAGGCTGCTCAAAACAAATCATCTGGGAGTTATCCTCACTTTTGCAGTGTACAACACAGATCTTCCATCAAATGCAACCCCAAACGAAAGGATTCAAGCAACAAATGGGTATGTGTAAATTTAAGGACTTGCTGGGATCTGACATTGTTGAATTTTTTAACATTCACATAGCTTATTTCCAGGGAAGTTATAGCTCTGAAGTAACTAATCCGCTCTACTGGGCGACTTATCTCTGCTTTAAGATTCAGGGAAATAAACGATTCATGCATGATGTTTAGGTTAGAGAGAGCTTTAATGTTTAATCACTGTTTTGCAGGTATCTTGGTGGCGTCTTTGATATCGAGTCATTGGTTGAAAAATTGCTTCAACAACTTGCTAGCAAGCAAACTGTGATTGTTAATGTGTATGACACTACTAATCATACCCACCCTATTCCCATGTATGTATCAGATGATGGATTCTATCATGTTAGCTCCCTGATCTTTGGAGATCCTTTCCGGAAGCATGAGATTCACTGCAGGTAACTGAAATGACGCATAAAGAGTCTGATGTCTCTATTCTTCCTTGCTCTCAGGCACAGTTTTTAACATGATGCTGCTTTTTTAAAATAGAAAAGAATATACCCAGTGTGATGTGGTTAGTCCATATAAGATGATGTCTGATTCTTGAGTCTTATGAGGTTTTGCCACTAGCACTTCCAAAATGAGTGCCTTTTATTTTATTGTTCCCTTTTTTAGGGGCTTGCTAGTCTCAATGTTTATTTATTTGTTTATTGCAATAATTGAAATGTGGAAATCATCTAAATATATGAACTTTGGATTAAATTCAAGTTTGGTTCTGGCACAGGTTCAAACAGAAACCTCCATTTCCATGGTTGGCAATTGGTGCAGCAATTGGCATCCTTGTTATTGCGCTTCTTGTAGGGCATATTTTTCATGCTACTATAAATCGAATTGCTGAAGTGCAGGATGATTACTGTGAGATGATGGAACTTAAAAAACGAGCTGAGGCAGCTGATGTTGCAAAATCCCAGGTATGTGATCTTTCCATTTTCTTTGTAAACAACTCGAGGCTTCATTTTTTACTATTCAAGTAGGACTAACCAGATATTGATACTGCAGTTTCTGGCCACTGTTTCTCATGAGATCAGAACACCAATGAATGGTGTTCTTGGTAAGTAGCTGAAAACTGTGTTCTAGACTTGTCTTAAATTGCCAAGGTTACACACACAACACTGCACAAATAAAAGCTTCTGCTGTGTACTGGCCTCACTCTAAAATTGAACATTCAGGAATGTTGCATATGCTTATGGACACAGATCTAGATGTAACACAGAAAGAATATCTCAGAACAGCACAGGGTTGTGGAAAAGCTCTAGTGTCTCTTATAAATGAGGTTTTGGACCAGGCAAAGATTGAATCTGGTAAGCTTGAGCTTGAGGCAGTGCTATTTGACATCCGAGCAGTCTTGGATGATGTATTGTCACTATTCTCTGAGAAATCTCAAGAGAAAGGAGTAGAGGTAACTTTTCTTGCTTTTTGTGGTCGAACTTTCTTCATGTTGTTAATTATAAAATGTGCATCGTATGATTATAATTGGCTCTTCCTGATTTATTTTTTGGGGTTACAGTTGGCAGTGTATATCTCAGATCAGGTTCCTGAACAGCTAGTGGGTGATCCAGGAAGGTTTCGGCAAATAATTACAAATCTCATCGGCAATTCAATTAAGGTAATTCTGGGCTGTTTCAAAGAAAGCCTGTGGAGAGAAGAAAATATTCATCAGATATTATCAAACTTTCCATGTTTTATTTTGCAAAAAAATTGCTTCTCTGTTATGATGTCATGTTATTCTGTTACCCTGATTTTACCCTTTTTTGGTTTAAAAAGTGTGTCCTATTGCTCATTGAGAAAAAGTGGGCGAAGCCTAATTTATGTAGAGATCTACCGTAGTCACCTGTATTGTTAGTGTCCTAGTCAGTTAAATGTAATTTTATAAAATATTTTCCATAATGAACTTAGTTTTCCGTTGTTCCAGCCAATTGTAGTTATCAAAAGAGCTAAAGTGAGAAGTGTTTTTGATTTGGTAATTCTTTGGCAGTTCACGGACAAAGGGCACATATTTGTCACTGTCCATCTTATTGAGGAAGTTGTCAATTCAATTGAAGTTGCAACATCAAAGAATACCTTGAGTGGCTTTCCTGTTGCTGATAGATGTAAAAGCTGGAAAGGATTCCGTTTTCTCAGTCAAGATGGACCTCTGGGTTCTTTCTCATCTTCCTCCCCTGATCGCATTACTCTTATTGTTTCTGTGGAAGATACTGGCGAAGGAATTCCTGAAGAAGCCCAACCCCGCATCTTCACTCCATTCATGCAGGTTGGTCCATCTGTCTCCAGAAAACATGGGGGAACAGGTATTGGGCTAAGCATTAGCAAGTGCTTGGTTGGCCTCATGCATGGCGAAATTGGATTTGAGAGCACACCGAAGATCGGATCTACTTTCACATTTACAGCTGTCTTTACCAATGAATCCCCTAGTTCAACTGAGGGTAAAACCCAGCAACTTAACAACCAACCTAACCTTGCATCCTCAGAATTTCAGGGCATGACTGCACTTGCTATAGAGCCTAGACTTGTCAGAGCTCAAGTGTTGAGATATCACATTAAACGGCTTGGCATTCATGTTGAAATAGCTTCAGATTTAAATCAAGGTTTGTCGGTCATGAGCAATGGGGATATAGTTATTAATATGATCCTAGTTGAACATGAAGTCTGGGATAGAGATTCTGATGTTTCATCTCAGTTTATCAGTAACATGAGGAAAGTTGATCGGTGGGTTTCTCCAAACCTTTTCGTTCTTGTTAATTCTAGTAGCTCTTCCAGAGCAAGTTCCATAAGATTTGGTGTTCATAATCCAACTGTCATTGTAAAACCTCTGAGAGCAAGCATGCTTGCTGCTACAATGCAGCGAGCCATGGGCGTTGGGAACAAGGGGAATCCTCGAAATGGGGAGCTTCCAAGTTTGTCTCTCCGCCACCTTTTGCGTGGGAGGCAAATCCTTATTGTAGATGACAATAGTGTGAACCGAACAGTAGCAGCAGGAGCATTAAAAAAGTATGGAGCTGATGTGGTCTGTGTTAACAGTGGAAAAGATGCCATCTCTATGCTGAAGCCGCCCCATCAATTTGATGCCTGTTTTATGGATATTCAAATGCCAGAAATGGATGGGTATGCAACAACTGAGCTTTTTCTTTGGAATTTAGTTGAAAGTATTGATAATTTTTATCCTTTAATTTATGTTAATTTGGCAATGAATAATAATACAACTGTTAGCTTGTACATTAGTTGCTAATATAGAACCTTGTTTCAACAGGTTGGAAGCTACTAGGAGGATTCGGGACATGGAATACCATGTAAACAAAGAAGTGCCTGTGGAAACCTTGGAGAATACTTCAAACTGGCATATACCCATTTTGGCTATGACTGCAGATGTGATTCAGGCAACGCATGAAGAATGCCTGAAGTGTGGAATGGATGGATATGTTTCAAAACCATTTGAAGCTGAACAGCTTTATCAGGAAGTTTCACGGCTTTTCCAATCTACTTCATGAGAGAATACAGTTCAGATCTAAATCAGAGGACTCGCAACGGCCACATTGCTGTTTGTTCTTCAGGACACTCACAAGCCTGTAAATAGGTTCAGAAGTTTCCTGACGGTAAGTTCTCCATTTACTCACTGATGACCGATGAAACTATAGGTCTCTATGAAGTTTAATATTTTGAATATCTTGGATATTTTGAGATAATTTGTATATATTATCTAATCCTGTGGGAAAACCTGTGTTGAAATCAAGTACATTGTATCAATCTATCAGTATATTTATGTTATTCCTGTGTAACCTACCGAACTGCGCTCATATACTCTGATTAATATCAATAGTAAGTGGTACTAAAGACGAGGTCTTACATATCTAAAAATTCCAAAATATCTTTTCAGCCATACTTTCTATTTTTTTTTTATTATTGTTATTGTTATTATTATTATTATTGCCATCCATACTTTCTATATTTAGCATAGTACTCAAACTTGGACTGAACTGGTCCAGACAGGCCGGTCTGACCGGGAAACCGGCGAACCTGCTAGTAGATCGGTCTGATTCGGTGATCGTCCTTTTAATATAATTTTTTAGAATTTTATATTAATAAGTCTAAAATCTTCAATTTCTCACCTGTTTGATTCCAGTGTAAACTCCGGTTTGACTTTAGTCTTCCCCACTAATCCTAGCAAATTATCTTTACAGGATGACTTGGATGAGGGCGACTTCTCATGTCCTTTTGTTGTTGGTGATGTTCCTTACAGGATGACTTGCATGAGGGCGACTTCTCATTGATAAATAAAGTCATGGCATGAAGCATCTTCAAGCTGACTGTTTCTGTTTCTGTTCAAGCATCTACCTTGATGAGAATCTGTTTCTATTCTATTGGAGTTTCTTTTGCTATGATAATTCCCGCAACTTCTCCTTTATTGCAGTATTTAGTTTTATAGCAATTGATGGATAATAATCAGCATTTGTTGCATAAGATGTGCTGAATCATTGTTAGTTTAATCTGTTTACATGTTCAGAATAGTACAAGACGACAATTGTTTTTTAATGCTGACAATGTTGTAGATGCATCCACACTTTAAGGAGTTCATTCTCTCATCCAAATCTCTGTTTGCCCTCCTATGAGTAATTTAGATTGTTAAACTTGGGTTGAACAATGAAATGGCACACTTTAGCACCGTTTCTCTTTTGGCTCAAAACGCATTTGCACCTTGGGTGGTCTACATGTCTATAGGTAGGTAGATCTTTTAGTTAGAAAATTCTTGTTGACCAATTTGTTTTATATCATTAGGATTGGACCTGAACATGACTTGTTGATAGCTAAACCTGAGACTAAAGCTCTTAGAATTGAATCTGAACATGACTTGTTGATAGCTAAACATGAAACTAAAGTTCTTAGGATTGAATCTAAACATGACTTGTTGATAGCTGAACCTGAGACTAAAGTGCTTTGGATTGAATCTGAACATGACTTGCTTGCATATCACAAAAAGGGATTGATGGGAATTAAAGTTTACGGATTCTTCATTTGGATAGATATAATAAATTAAAGTTCTGTGGACACTTAGCAAGTCTAATTCACTCAATTATCCCCATCATCTGTCAGCAGTGTGCATAATGCAGAAAGAATATAGCAGACTATCTTCTTATAAATCAGATAATTTTGTAAACAAGATGGTTCTACTGGTTGGACTTTTAATCTAAAGCAAATGATAATTGATAATCAGGTTGGGGCTGTTCCTTTGATATTTCTACTTTATGTTGCTTCTTGTGACCCCTAACATTATTTATACATGCTGGAACTTAAAAATAAATGTTCGATATCAAGCATATAATGTGCATTGACAGCAAATTTATTGCTTGATATAGTTATATTTTGTGATACATCTTGATATAGTTATATTCATAATTTTACAATTGAATAATATAATTTCAATTGCCTTTTTACTTGTTCTCAGAAATAATATACTTTAGAGTTGAAATGTTATTGTTGTAGTCTCGTAGGCTTCTTGAAAAGGGATTATCCATTTCTTTTGTTATTTAATAAGGCGCTTCTTCTATCATTGGAACATAATTTTCCTTTAGTATATTCTTCTTCGTCTATCCACATTTTGATTGACTCAGAGGCATCCCAAACAGAAATTTATTTACTATATGGGTCCTACCCTCTACTTCCCAAGAGAATGGAAACATAAACAAAGGAGTGGGCTCTTCTGATAAGTAATTTGACTTGATGCCTACTTCAGCAGCTTTATACGTTTGACTGTTGTAAGAAATTATTTTACACCAAAGAATTTCTCTCTCACCCATTGTAAGATAACGTTTTAATCTCATTTAGCATTTAGTAAGGTGATGCTGCTTCTTCTTGTTGAAATTCTCTCCAACCATGATTTTTTTTTTAACTTCAAAAGCTTGTCTGTTCTTCCATAGTATACAATAGTACATTCTAAATATTGGCAATAGAATAGAATCCAGACTTGTATTTATTTATTTCCAGGTACAGAAAGGAAGACTGAGGTTCAAACATCAAGAAATGCAAACATAGCTCATAATGTTCTTACGAGAATGTAATACTAAAACATGTGTATGAGATCTATATTAAACATAATGGGACTCGATCAAACTGGAACGATTTTACTCCGACGGAAGAAGAGGCCAGATTGATTGCCATCAGGAAGCAATACAATTCATCTTAATAAGGGTCAAGTAAGGGTACATGTGGATCAATTAAAAGTCAACATCTTAAGAACAAAAAGATAAAGTAAAACAATTCAAATCATTCAAAAGTCAAATCACTAAGAAGCAACAAGTTCAAGTTGGAAATTCTTGAGTTGTGAATTCTAATCACAACAAAATTAACATGGATTTGGATTTTTGCAAGTCCTCTTAGTATGGCTAGCTTCATGGCATCTTGCACAGTGGTAAATTTTCTTGTTTTGGAATTGTGATTCACGTCTTCTAATTCTTGGCCTTCTAGGAGGTCGACTGGTCTGAGGTGGTCCAAGCAAGGTTTGACCTAATATATTTTCCATCCTGCAATCATTAATGTTTGGTATGTCAATTGTCACAACTGGAGTCATGCATCGGCTATAAATTTTTTCTTGAGATGCAATTTTATAGCATTCATCAACATAATCATATACATTGCCATGGGTAAGCTTGATTGCTGCACAAGCATGTGCACACGGAATTCCTGACATTTGTCATGCTGCACAACTACATTCATGTAAACCAAGATCAACCTCTAGGTCTCCATAAGCTGTAAGGACACAAACCCTATTCCCTCCGTAATATACCGGATTCATTTGTCCAATTTTCCCCACATTTTCCCTTACTTTTGACTCTGTGTTTGGACCTACCTCATTTCTCCACTTACTTATTGCCATAGCTGAGGCATACTTTTTCTTGGCTACCTTCTCTCGATGTTCATGGATCAACTGGGCAACATTATGCCTTCTCTCATTTACCATCCACGCATTAAATGACTCAGCAAGATTTGTTGTTATATTATCCCAACGTTTAAATGGAAATTGACTCAAAGCCCACCTATCAATGTCCCCATGATTCATAAGCCATTCAAATAAATGCGTAGAGAATTCTCTCATATCTTCCATAGCAACATTGAACTCATTTTCAAGCCTTGCATATGCGATATTGTCAAGAAACTTTAGTGCTTCATCCTTGCTTTGGGAACTTGTTCTTCTATTTCCTTTGTTTATTTTCATCAATTCTGCACTAAAGTTTTCCTTCACGTGCCAATAGCAAAATGCATGCCTCTCATGACCGAATATTGCTTGCACAGCTCCTATTATAGCATTGTGACGGTCTGAAACTATTGTGATCTCAATTGCCCCTATTATTTGTTTAATCATGTATAAAAACCATCTCCAGTCCTCCAATGTCTCCCCCTTCACAATAGCAATTGCAAATGGCAACAACTCATTGTCAGCATCATATGCGGAGGCTGACAGCAAGGTGCCCTTATATGGGCCACTTAAAAAAGTCCCATCTATGTACAATACATGTCTTGCCCCAGCTAAGAACCCCTCAATGCAACAACCATATGCTATAAAAACACGCTCAAATGTGTTATCCTCAGAAGCTACAAATTCAGCAACTGTTGTTGGATCAGTTTCCTTCAATCGTTGGCATAACCATGGTATAAGCATATAAGACTGCTCTGGTCTACCCTGAATGTCTTCAAGTGCTTTTAACTTAGCAGCGTATGCCTGTTTATACGTTAAATTCACACCGTAATCTCTTTGCAATGTCTTTCTAATTTCACCAGGGCGCTTGTCTATGTGGGACCTCACCTCCTCAACAATAATAGATGATGTAAGAGTTGCCCTACCACTGTGGTTCACTTGAAGATTGTCCTGTGCATGATGAACATGCTCATTTTTAAACTGTGTCACACGAAGGAAAGGAGTGGTCTTCCCCATCGCATTTGCTGTTATCTTCCAAGGACACCCTTCGATCTTACATTTCACAGACATCCTTTCCTTGCTGTTCCTTAAAAATGTGTACTCAAAATTGTGAGCAATACTATACTTGTGCAATGCTTGCTTGAAAGCATTAGCATTTGTAAAGGTTTGCCATACTCCCGACAACTTTCCTTTCCACTTCAATGAGTTCAACTCAAGCACAGGTGTGGGTGCACTTTGTACTCCACACGGTAGGCTGCTAGGCCCTGCACCACCTTCATAAGTTAGGCAGTCGAGACCATTTTCATAAGACACATGTTCAACTTCATTATCCAAATTGCTTGGAGCTTGAGAGCTTTGTTCAGGGTGACCAACGATTGTCTGAATGCTGCATTACATAACCCAACTTTTGTTACCACGTTAACAACAATACTATAACAAATGACAACATGTTTTTTTTTTTAAAAAAAACAAGAACAACAAAATCACTTACATTTGTGGATTATCAATTGTTTCATGTAGATTGTCATTCCCTTTACATGCTATATACACATGCCCACTTCTTTCATTATAGTGAAAAAGGTTTGCAAGTTCAGCATCATCAACAAGATCTACTAGAGTCTTCTCATCAAATGTCACAGTGTATTTTATCTCACTATTATCACAATTAATGCCAATCCATAATGATATCATTCCTCTCAATTCTTCAAGTGTCATTCCCTGTCTTATAGTTTTTACCCGTACACTGCCTCCATTATATTGAAATCTCGCTTCAACATTCTTCTCAAATTGTCCACCTACATGAAAAAAACACAACAGTTCTTTTTCAGATGTTGATCCTGAAGAAGCCATTTTTTGTGCCAACCTACATCAAACAAGACAACTTTCATTATCATGTATATTGTTTGCCATCATCGTCACTTTATAAAATATATATAACATAAATACGTTTCCAAAATTGACAACATGAAAGTGATGAAGCTTAATCAAACATGTGATAGGCACTTTTTAAGTAACTCAAAAACTAAGCACCCTTTCTAAATTTAAACCCACAATTTAATCACATGTCCGATTCAACAAAAATTTCTATGATATTAATTATTGCAAAACAACATACCACTAACTCAAGAAATTTATAGTTCCTAACACAAGTCAATAAATCATGAAATTGAATTTCCTAACACAAGTCATGAATTAGTAGGTTCCCAGGGTGACTGTTTTGACTTTTGTTTTTGGCCTTTTAACCTTTGCCCCATATTTCAACTTAGGTGGAAAACCTTAGGCATATGTTGATGATGGGTTCTGCAAAGTATGACGTGTAGATTCAACCAAAATAAAAAAGGGACATATGTACAGACTCATAAGATTTGAGCCATTGTCGCACGCCACGGATTCTCGAATGCTACGCACTTGTGTTTGGTTATTTCCCATCCTTTTCCACCAAAACATACGAGCCCTATTTTTAAATACTTTCTTATGCGAAACCACCGTCAACAACCGCCTTTCCCTGGGCAATTTCGCATGCAAGCAAGCATAATACACTATCGATCTAATGAAAAAAAGGATTAAGGAATGATGATTTAACAATAGAACTAACTTACCGTATCCTTCTTTGCCGATTTTCTGAGGTCTCCAATGAATTTTCTGCTGTTAGGGTTCTTACGTAGTGCTTAAACAATATAGTTTTGTCTCTAATTTTGCTTTTTCTTTTTAATAACTAAGGGATATAGAGGTAATTTGGCCCAATTTCTAAATCCCTAATTATGTCATATAACCTAATTAATAATATGTTAAGTTTAGTAACCCAAATTATAATTTGGATAATTTAACTGTCTTTATATGGGATTTTACCTTATAAAACCAAACAGAGAGACTATTATAGTACCATCCAAGAGCCTAAAATATTTTTTCAACACCACTCAAAATCCTAAAATGATTTTTGTATCATTTAGCACCTTAATATATTTTTTCAGTACAACCCAATATTTAACTCCTAGCACACAAAAGAATATTTAGGATACTAGATGTATTTAAAAAAATATTTAAACATGTTTAATCGTACGCTATTATGTCACAAAAGATAAAATGGAAATTTGTTTAATTTCATATAGACATCGTTCAATTTTGGCAGCAGTTGCTCAGCCCCAAGTTGGATGGCAACCACCACAAGCATATCATATTTTTTGTTTGCGGCATGTGGCATCAAATCTTCACAAAACTCATGGAATAAATTGGTTGAAAGAGAAGTTTATAAATATTGGTGAAATTTCTCATATTTTTTGTGATCCTATAACTATATGATTTTATGAACATTGTAACAAGATAGTTATTATTTGTAGGGTACGCCTATGAACGTCATGTTGTTGATCAACAATTAACAGAGACAGCATTACATCACACACCTGCAGCTCAATAGATGGAGCCATCCCAAAAGAGAAATGGTCATGTGCTTATGACTTTGAAGGTCGACGATTTGGCCATGTGACTACCAACCTTGCAGAGTGCATGAATAGCGTATTTAAAGGCGTTTGAAGTCTGCCAATAACTGGTTTAGTTAAGGCAATGATGTATAGGGTGAATGAATATTTTGTGAATCGTGGTCGACAAGTTCATGCACAACTTGCGGCTGGACAAGTGTTTTTAGAAACACTAACAAAGAAACTGGGCGTAGTAACACAAAATGCATTTTCCTGTGTTGTTCATGAGTTTAATAGAATATCAACATCGTTTGAGGTTGTTGAGCCATACAATGTTCAATGTCGTCAATATCGTCGATGTTGCAAGGTTAACTTGAATGAAAAAAAAAGTGATTGTGCAGAGTTTTAAGCTGAAGATGCCTACCTGAAGAGGCCGATGATGTACAAGTTCAACAATTTACTCGTGCATATATTCTCAGGTTAATAGGTCGATACCCCATGCCAGATAGATCGGGTAGTGGGGTTTACTTAATGTACCTTCCACTACTTTACAATCTTGAAGAAGTTGGAAAATTTAGTTGGGAATCAACAGTTTTAACTCATCTGTTTAGAGAACTATGTAATGCTACTAACCCAACTGAGGATGGGATTAGAGGATGCTTGTCATTGCTACATTTATGGGCATGGGATCGCTTCCCTATGATCGCACCACCCTTACCTGTGTATCTAGATCCAAATGTAGATGTCTATCATGTCTTACCTCCTTTAGGTTTTAGGTATGCTAAATTCACCTATAAAATGTTTCATATCCATTTATATTAATAAACTCATACATTTATGATATTATTTTTTGTAATAATAGATGGAAAAATGTTAGACAAAACCCTCGTCCAAGTGCCATGACTTTGCTCCGATATAGGAGTTTCCTGGATAAAATGGTTGATGACGAGATAATTTGGCGGCCATATGAATCTTATGAAGTACGCCAATTAATTCCAGAGTTTTGCTTACAAACACCTGAAATTTGGCTCGGTTCTGTTCCTTTGATATGCTTTAATATCATAGAATGGCACCACCCTGATCGTGTGCTGAGGCAGTTTGGTTGTCAGCAACCAATTCCTGCCCAACCTGTTCATTTGGGAAATTACCACACGATGCAACTACGAGGTGGAACAACTACAAATTGGATTAACCAATACTCAACCTTTATTCAGGCATGTGATACTTGGTCAGATGTTATTGTTAATGCTCCAATGGCACATGATGAACTTGATAGAACGTCTCAATACATGCAATGGTACTGGAGACATACAAAATGATGGATTCAACATATCAGTGGTGATATTGGTTGTGCGGTAAGTTTTTCTTCTATTTTCCATCAATACCATTTTTTCCTTCATATAATAAGTGTTATAACACAATCTCTTTTTATTTATCTCAGTCTGACATAACAAAGGAGTTATATAGGTTAATAATTAATACTTATTCTATATGCTTAAATTGTATTGATTATCGAGACAGAGTTGCTCGAGGCCAACGAAACATTTTACTTGCACTTAGAAAACAACGATTCAACATGAGTCGTCAACCTGCTCCCCCAACAATTGAGTTGCTTCGACCACAAATTCCTCATGACAGACCGAACAAGCGACGTGGCGGTTACTTGTCAACCCAACCACCAATTGAAAATGAAAATGTTTTAGAACCAGACCCTCCAAACGCTTGAATCTCAAGAACTTAACGTACAACAACGGCCACAACGTATGCGAAGGAGACCTAGATGTGGTACACTATTAGTACTTTATTAATACTTTGTTTGATCAATATACTCATCATCATCATCATCATCATCATCATCATCATCATCAATCACTCAGCAATCATTGTTTTTTAATGTAAATTAATCATTAGGCAATGATGAGGAGAGAGAGAGTTTTGTAATGTAAATTAATCATTACGCAATGATGAGGAGAGAGGGAGCAGGAGAGAGAAAATACACTGAAATTGTTCTTGATGAATTTTAGAAATCGTTAACCTGATAACGATTTTCATTTGCATAGATTTACGCGCTAAAGCTATGTTATTGAAGAAATCGTTCTTCAGGTGAACGCTGAAGAACGATTTTCAGTGTAGCATTTTGATAAATATTTCCTACAATATAGTATATTGATAAATAACTTTCACTGTTTGTAACATAATAATAAAAAAGCCGATAAACACAGGAGAGGCAAGCCAGATCCGTATTTGTGTGTTAAAATAAATGTGTTGTTTATTAAAATTAACGGGGAACGAGAGATGGGTTTATACTTTATATCAATGCTTCTGACTTGTGCTGCCCAGAAAACAGAAAACTTGGATCGGTGGTTAATGTCCTGGTAAGACTGGCGATTGATCAGAGGAAAGCGAGCGCCAGAAAAATTTAGGAGCATTGGATGAAGCCAACGGCTATGATGTGTTTGATAAAGAAAAGATCGGCTGGGATGTGGGGCATCAGACAGCGCTGTTTAGATCAGCTCCCATATTCCCAAGTCCCTTTAACTAGTTGCTCAGTTTGGCTCTGGCTTCATTCAATTTTCCATGGACTCCTCAACCGGTCCTCTCACCGCCGTTCCTGCTGCCACCCAAAGAAAACGGGGTCGACCCCCCAAGCACAAACGGAACGCCGACACCCAGCTCCCGCCGCAACCTGATGCTGAGCAAAATGCCAACCCTGTATGTATTTCGCTTGGTCCTGGAGGTGAGCCCGCTAATCCTCCGGCAACGAAAAGAGGCCCTGTTCGTCCTAGGCGTTCTCCCAACGCCAAATCTGAGTTGGCAGTTGCTCCTCCTGGTCCCTCTGCACCGGAAACCATAACTGCTAGCACTGGTCCTGCTGTATCTTCAAGAGGTAGAGGAAGGCTGAAGAAGAATGCTGCTTCACCACAAGCCGCTGGAGCTGCCAGAAGATCTGTCGTGCAGCCTAAGAAGGTAATTCTGTGAGTTATGCATGAAAGTTTTTGTTGGCTCGAGTGGTTGCTGTTAATATGCCTTAATAGTTTCTGATCTCAGTCCAAGTTAAGCACTGTACCTTATGTTAGCTTATTTTTAGTGATGTGTTTTCCCTACGAAATTATCGAAGGCATCATGCTGGTGGAAGTTAGACTGCGACCTCAGTCTTCCACTCATACTGGGTTCAACGTCTTCCTCTTTTTTATAATGTCTGGGCTTCATCTTTTTTCCCATTATTTCAACAAAAAACGGATATAAGTATGAAGAAAACTTATTATCATCATCACGAGCCCCATAGCCATGCCGACCCTCCACTGCCCATTCTTCATTTCCCACCATATTCCATGTTATCTGAAGTCGGATTACTCTCCAATTCTTTGCCCTACGCCTTCGATTCTTTACATCTAGATCTGTGTCCATAAGCATATGCAACATTCCCGAATGTTCAATTTTGGAGTGAGGCCAGTACTCAGAGCGGAAGCTTTCATTTGTGCGGTGCTGTGTGTGCGTAACCTTGGCAATTTAAGACAAGTCTAGAACAGGGTTTTCAGCTACTTACCAAGAACACCGTTAATTGATGTTCGTTCTGATCTCATGAGAAACAGTGGCCAGTATTAAGTTCCATCATCTAACGCTAATCATCCTCCACTTTAGCAATTCGATTCAAAGTTGCCAACGGTCAGTCCTCAGTTTTCCCCGGTTTAGGAACAGACCGGACCGGACAAAAAACGGTCTGAACCGTTCGATCCGACTATTTATACCTTGTCTTGTGTTCGGCTGATCTGTGTATGCAAAGTTCGCTTGGGCTGAAATCTCAGATTGCGTCTTCAATCTGCTCTGCTCTGCTTGTGAGATCTGTGAACTTGCAGTTCCGGCATAGACTTGTGGTATTTTCTTGGTAAGATTTAAACTTTCCTTTAACCCAGATTTCTCCTTAGTTTCATACCCGTTCCTTCTCTGGCTTCGTTCATATTCAGATTTGTTATAAGGAAAGGAGATACTTTGCTCTAGTCCTCCGATCTGTCCTCTCTGGGTTTTATTCTTTTACTGGTCCGATCTTTGCAAAATAATGTTGTATCTGTAAAATATGTGCTAAATAAACTGTGTTGGAAGGATATAGTTCAGTAGGAAAGTGTGATAGTGGTTATGAGGAAAGCTTTGTCGTTGTGTTTCTCTTACCGGGTCAATTCCTCTCTTCGGGTAAGCGCTCTCTCTCTCTCTCTCTATATATATCGCTCGTTTGGTTGTTATTGTCCATCTTGTTTCATTCTGGTTCGTTTGGTTGTTATTGTCCATCTTGTTTCCCTTCTGCTTCTGGTTTCTGCTGTTTTTACTTTCTTCTGATGTGCACCTACCTCCTTGCTTATTTTCTTTTTCACTGACTGATTCTTGTGAAACCCTGAAGCAACATTCCTTTGATTTGATATCTCATCCCATTTCAGATGAAGTCAAGGAAGACGCGATCTCGATCAAGGATTAACAGAGCTTACAACAGTAGTAGCGGCACTCCTCGACGGCGAATTCAACGTCGCGCTGTTGTTGGAAGCCGGGCAGGCCCATCACACGTTGCTCGAGGTCAGGGGAGCCCAACTCACACTGGTGGAGAGGGGGGCAGCCCAACTCTTGTTGATGAGGTGCAAGAATTTATTGAACTATACAACCGAGCCCGAGTTAGGGCAGCTGAGCTATGCCTAAATTTGGATGTTAGCCTTGAACTTCTACATCATATTGTTTCTCGATCACGTGAAACGGAGTTTTTACGCGAGTTTCTTAAAACCCCTGATGATCAATTGATCCTCCTTCTACCCTGAATAAGTAGTGGTTGTTTTATATAAATATTAGAAGTTTATTTTAAATAAATTTTTATTCTAGTTGTATCCTTGATATATTTGGTTTGCCAACATTCAGCTTGCTTTTCTGCGTCCTGTTGTTGTAATAATAGCGTAGATGTATTATTTTCCGGAATTTGCATGTACTGGACGTTTGTGATGTTTCAATGAAGGTTGATTTCAAAGAAGGTTTATTCTAGTGGTTGTTTTTTGGCCGAATAAGAGAATTTCATTAACCTGATAAAGATAATACATAACCTGGAAAACATAAATTGGAAACACGACTGGTACACGTCCTACACAACAACTACTACGACAATAATAAATACAGGTGGTTGTAATACACGTCCTACACAACAACTACGACAATAATAAATACAGGTGGTTGTAATTGAGGCCACACAACTGGGTAGGTGTTTTCATTGGTATGTGACAGCTACCCACACGAGAGGCAACTTAAATTACCATAAAACAGGTGTAATTTCATGTTGAATTTATAAGTTAAACACTCGCATCAAGAACACAAGTACCTCCTCGGCCTTTGTGCCATTTGGTGCTCCTATTGTAGTGCCAGATGTGATATTCCCCTTTCTTTTATGGTGGGCTTATTTATAATTTACCTGGTAATTCAATTGTTATGTGAATAATGTAACTATGTATATTTATACTCATTACATGTCCCATAATTGCTCAAGGCTATTAGGTTAACTAAGTCTAAACAAGATATAAATATATACAGACAACCAACAATAATTTAATTTTTGCTTCATTTTCACATTCTCATTTATTAGAGCTTACTACTATGCCCTTTGAGTCTATTGCCTTCGCTGTATGGTTAGATTTTTAGAAAAAGTGAGATTTAAAAGAATCTCAGTAACAACAATCATATAATCATATAAAATGTAAATAGACAAGCATGCTTTTATATATATATATATATATATGCACAATCTCATTCCAAAGACAATCACAACAGCATTCATCAAGATCACATACAGCTACTTTATTAAGGTTGGTTTTTCCGAGATTACTCGATTTTGAGGCATGTGTATACGGAGTCTACTTAGTTTGGCGTCATATGTCCTTGTAGGATCTAGATTGTGCCAAGTGTCTCTGTGGGGTCCTAAGATGGTGCTACATATGCTTCTGTCATTGGGAGTTGCTGAGTGCGTACTACGGTGTCTTGTCTTGTCACGCTGGATGCCCATGTAGACATAATTAAATGGTGCCATTTTTACATAAATCCATTAAAAAGGCCCCTTCTACATGCCTTTCAAGGAGATACGAAGTGTCCTCATATACTCGTGCACCAATATATTTTGATTCAACAATTTATATGTTCAGTTAACCTATCTTTCTGAATTAAATAAGATACTAACCCTCTGTTTGAACCAAACAAACAACATTATAATATCCTCTAACCTAACTTAAATAGATCTCACTTAACTTAACCTTTGTTGAACCAAACACACTATGCGGAGTCAACTTTGATCATGGTAAACAGAGATGTTATAGACACGGGAAGCCTGGAAATATGAGGAAGGGAACGGATGGTACAGATATAGAAGTGAAGAGACAATTTATTATTTGTCCAAAAAAAAACGGAGACAATTTATTTATATTTTGCTATGCGTGGTCAAACAGGGTGATTGTGTCGGGGGGTGTGAAAGGAGTAGGGAAAAGAGAGGACAATAAATGGAGCAGGCGTATTGAAGAGCGTCTATTTGCTTTTTTGGAATAGCAATTGGAATGCTTAAAAACATCTTTTCAATCGTAATTTATGATATACGAAGTAAGTATGTAAGAGAAGTTTTGTCTTGATTTATGTGAAAAGCAACTTATAAGCAATCTTAACACCAAAACAAATATACCGTATGACTATGACATAGCCCGCAACTTGTGCTCTCCCCACGCTCTCTCAAGGGTGTGTTTAGTTTGAGAGGAGGGAGAGGAGGGAATGGTTGGTTAATTATAATTTTGGATAAGAGAAACTTAAAATTTATCATTTCATTCTTTTAAATTTTGGGTTCTTATCTAAAATTTACACTATAATTCCTTTTAAATTTTGGGTTTCCACGTAAAATTTAAATATTTTCAATCCAAAAAGGTAATTTAACCCCTCCCTCCTCCTCTCCCTCCCTACCCTACCCTCAAACTAAACACATTGTGTTTGGTTTGAGAAGAGGGGAGAGGGAGGCAAATTACAATTTTAGACTGGAAAAATCCAAAATTTACCTTCTCAGTTTTTTAAATTTTGAATTCCCGTCTAAAATTTAAATACCTTTAACCAAAAAAATAATTTAACCCCCTCTCCCTTGCCTCCCTCCCCTCAAAATAAACACACCCTAAGCTTCACTCCCAGGATTTTTCCTGCATGCCCTCCCCATGCCACCTCTTAGTTTCACTCCCAAAGATGTTTCCTCAAACTCGTGTCAAGTGTCAACCCACCCACTTCCATCCTCCCCCCCCCCCCCCCCCACTTTAATTTCTTCATTCGGTGCTACTTCTTTGATGCAATAGAAAGGCTGGGGGAGAAGATTTTTTTTACTCCCATCGATCCTATTTAAAAACAAATTTTCTTTTGATTAGGCAAAATAAATTGATAATTAAAAATGCCATATTTTTTTCATATATGCCTCTATTTATAAAAAGAGTATAGGAGAGATAATAGATAAAAAGTATGAGAGATAATGAGTTTAAGATATGAGAGATAATGAGTATTTAATAAGGGTAAAATAGGAAAATGAAGCTTACATTTTCAGACAAAAAGTGAAAGTTGCTTATAAAATGGACCAACCTATGAGAGAGAAAATTGTTTATAAATAGAACCGGAGAGAGTGCCCCGTTAAAATTTTGAAATAAATGTAAAATTATTTATTGTTATGTTGATTTTGTTTTTATTTAATATTATGTATTATTTGATATTTGAGTTAGAGTTCGATATGATTTTAATTATATGGAGGTTTGAAAAATTATTTAATGATTAGGTTATGTACATATAAGTTAGAAAAAGGATCAAATTGATCTAGTATATTATTGAAGTTGTTATTAGAGGATGCGTATGGCTGCACCAATTTTCTATTATGTGCGTACAGGGAACCTGAAAGCATCATGAATAGCAATGAATGCATGTGAAACTAACCATGAATGAGACATAACAATGAGACACAGCCTTGGGCAAAGATAAAAGGAAAAACTGCACCAATTTTCTATTATGTGCGTACAGGGAAAGATACATATATGAATTCATATCTAAATGATACGTCAAATAAATTGAGTTGTAACTTATAGGTAACATTATATTATAACTTAAATCCAAAATTTATGAGTTTGATTTTTTATTCATACATTAAATCAAAAAAAGCAATAAATTAAATAATATTATATGCAATTAAAAAAATTAATTAAAATAAACTTTTAATATTTACAAAGCAAATATACCAGATTTTAATAAAGAGAGAGAGAGAACCACTCGATCTTCTTGAAGTTCAAGAAGCCATTCCAAAAAAGCTCTTTCATTCAGTCTAGACAATCCATACTCTACTAAATTTAAGCTAACAACTGAACTACCAAGTAAACCATTAAGCCTATTACGAGCTTGAATTTGAAGTTCTACGAAATTATTCAGCTCCTCAATAGGCTCCTGTGGCCCTTGGACTCTTTCATCGTTCGCATTTTCTCCCTCTTCATTATTCCTTGGTGGGACGTTAGCATTACTTCCACCAACTCTATTATTTCTTGGATCATCTCCTCTTGGTGCACTCATCTGAAAATATAAATAAAGAGATGAAAAAATGACTTTAAGATTACTCATAAATTAATTTCTACAGTTAATATTGCATGCGTGTGGAATTTCATGATCTAAATAATTAATTTGACAAACTCTAACTAGTTTTGTAATGTGTTATTTTAGTCATAATATTATTTGGTTTAATGTGTGAGAAATATGACACCTAAAAATTTGATTTAGATTATAACGTATTTCTTACAGCCTTTATATGTGCGTGCGTGTGTGTGTTGAGTTAATTAAACCAATAATAACTACTAAAATTATATTCAAAAATTTAAAAACTTACCGTATATGAAGTTGTAGAAAACTTTAACAAAAACCTAAGAAAAAAAATATAGGCACGCATAAGATTATGAAGTAAAATCCGTAATAAATTTTAAACTTTATTAAGAAAAAGAATGATCGACCAAAACACACAAACAAATAACAAACAATCAATTTCAAAATTGCAATACATATCTTAATGATTTTCCACCACCTGTGAATATCTAGTTTTGCAAACAATATTATTTTATCTAGTCCTATCGAACTTAAATATCTAACTCAAATCTTACTAAGATAGATAATATTTAATCAAAATCATAAAAAGATAAATATCCAATATCCAAATCTTAATATAAAAATCAATCAGAATCTTAATAAAATATTCTAAATAACAAATCTCAATAAAAGAAAAATAACACTTAAAAGGAAAAAAATTACTTCTAACAAGTTTATTAGTACCTCCCAAGATCAAGATTGCCCTCTCACACGCAAACAACAACTTATCTTCACAATTTCCTTCTTTCTCAGCTGTTAAAACGGAGACGATTCTCGAAACCACTCACCCATATCCCATATTTAAAGACGGGCTGCACCAAACTAACCATGCATTCATTGTTTTTTTCCTCTTTCTATTCCCTTTTCTTCTCTCTCCCACGTGAAGTTCCTTCTTTCTCTCAACAATCAATTCGCATGTGGCTGATAAGACAATTCTCTCTTCCCTTCTCTTTACTTGAGCACGGTTTACGACGCTTGTCACCTCAGTCTGAGGGTCTAGAACACAGCCCCCACCACAACTAATTCGGAACCCACCCTCTTCATAATGATGCTCCCAGCAAGTCTTATTCCTATGCCCATCCCTTCCGAACCAAGTTTATCCCTTTTTTTTTTTTTTTTTTGCCTTCGAACCAAGTTTATCCTATATTATATTATTGGTTTTTTTTTCGCCAATCCTATTTATTGGTTTGTTTGTTTATTTTTCTATTGCAAATTATTTAAATTCCTAATTATTCGTGTCACGTGTTTGGAATAAAATTTGCGGTGTTATAGTGTGTGTCAGACGGTACATAGGATTGGGATGTGATAACTCATTGAGATTTGAAAACTCCAAGTCTGGGCTGTTGAAGTGGAACAGCAAAAAAATTTCAAGTTGTACAAATAAATTGTCAATTTTAATCGAAAATCACTCATAATTTCTCTCCCCTCTCACACATCTCTGCCTCATGGCTCACTGTTTTTATCACTCTCCTTCTTACTTTAATCTTCCATACTTTTTCATTAGTCATCACCGTCCAGTTTTTTCTCCTCATCCTCCCTTCCACAACTTTTTTTTTAATAATATTGGGGTTGAAGAATTTTAAACCCCTACCAGATGTGGCTTTTTACAGGAAAATAATGTGTTGAATCCTCCCAAAACCAAATCCTTTAAATTTAAATTTGAAAAAGCCACATTTGAAGTGAACAAATATGGAGAAAATAGTGATTTTAGATTCTTTCCTTTTACCATGCACACTGCAAACCATGCGTGTATTTTATTTTCTAATTATTTACACAAAAAATTTCAAAAAATTATCACGGCTTCCCAAAACATATCTTAATCCTGTAAGTACACCGCGTTAGTTTTCATTATGCAGTGTATTATTCTATTTTGGTATAATCACTATTTATCATCTCTTTGATGCTCATTGTTTTTTTTCCTTGTCTCATCATTATTTAGGAATACACTTCCTTAATCCCCAAGTCGTTTGAAGTTGATGACAACTATCTAGGTAAGAAGCATTGTTCTGTATTTCTATTGGTATATTACTCAAATGGTTTAAATATACTTGCAAATCCAAATACTTGCAGCTCTTCACAATGATTTTGTAAAATATTTGGAGGAGTTGGCTGCCGCAAAAAATGTCCAAGAGCATATTAAAAATAAACATTTTGGTGAGCAGGACTATCAAGACTCTGAGACGAGAAAATATTATAGAGATGCTACTAAAGAATTGAAACATGTTCTCCAAAAGTAACTGACATGTTGTAAATATAAGGATATTTTATTATAAAGTGTAAATATTCTAATAAGGTTGTCCGTATGTTTTGCTTCTAAATTTTGGGAACACAGATTTGTCATGCATGAAAGCTCTCTTTTCTATTTTACTTGGGTTTGCTTTCAGAGTGAGCGAAAGCTCTCAGATCCATGATCAATTCTTTAAAACCCTTTTTAAGTTCAAAATATTCTTCACATATTTGTGTTCACTACTGTTTAGTGTTTATTGCTCTGCTGCTACTTGTGTGTTTAGTGTCCATTTTTCGATTCCTCTTGGAGATCATCGATCAGTTGCCAGTTTCCATTCTTGTTCTTCTGCGCTCTTTTCTTGTCTAACAGTTTCTTTTTGGTTTGGGTCTCTCATCCATTGTTTTTATTTAATTTCTCTATTTTTCTTCCATGAACTTTTACTTGTTTTATGATTATATTTGATATTTTAAGATAAAGGTGTCTTTTTTTTAAAAACCCGAAGGTCCCCGCAGTCGGGTTTGTTCCCTCCCGGCTATATGACCGAGGTGCAAGGGTGAAAAGTAAACACGAATGTATCCAATGTCGGGGTTATGGCAGCCTGCCTCACCCTATCAGTGGATTTCATAAATCAAGAAAAGTTACATTTACTACTTTCTCATGAGATTTCTCAGAGAATAGTGACAACACATCATACAAAACTGCTGGGATGTCAAATAGCACTGCCTCAAGCTATTGTCAATTCATTTTGCGTAATTAAAAGAAAATTTGTTTTTAAAAATGATCCGTGGGAGTAAAAAAAATCTTCTCCCCCTGCCTTTCTATTGGATCAAAGAAGTAGCAGTGAATGAAGAAATTAAAGTGGAGGGTGGAAGTGGGTGGGTTGACACTTGATTAATGCTATTAAAGATAAAGAATTGGACGTGCAATTTATAATTTATTAATTCTGATTATTATAAGATCTAATGATTATATTAATAAATTTACTTATTACAAATAAATATTTTCCCTTTACACGATTTACTAGGAATATACATTTCCCTGAATAATTAAAAAAATAAGGAAAAATAAATGGGCCCAAATGGTAAACTTAGCAGTCATATCAGATGCACATTCGAATTGCACAAATGTTCCAAGCTCCAATACCAACCTTCTGCTCACATTCCAATGTCGTGTTAATGCACCTATTAATTAGCACTTCACTTTAATGAGGATTTTTTAATTTTTTTTGCCAAACCTTTTTTGGTTGAAGCCAAACATACCATTTTGGCCCGCTTATTTTTCCTTATTATTTTTTTCTTTGTTTATATTAGCCTTGTCATTTTATACAACAATTGAGTCTCACTTCTCTGTTTTATGTATTAGGAAAAGGATATAAGGACTATGTTGATATTTGGAGTGCAACATTTCACGGGGATGTTTTGGAAGTCGGAGGGCTAATCTTCAGTCAAGCATGGCTGCAAAATGAAAGGAATGAGCATGATGATGTGGGGAATGCTGATATGTCTGAATCCATGGGTGTGACTGGTGATGTGGGGAATGAGGCTAATACCTTGAGTAAATGAATTCCTGACATAATTTACCAGTTGTATCCATTAGCTTAAAATACACCAGATGCAATACATCCTTCAAGCTTACAAGCAAGCAGTGCGGAATATGACTTTCTTATGGGCGACAGTGGGGCGAGCATTTGCTCTAACAACATCTCATGCCTCCAACGCAACAATTAAGCTATTTGTTATAAAAAACGCCCTTTTTATCCTAGATTTTTTTAAAAATTAAAACAACAAAAGTCCTATTTTAACACATCATCCACGACAGCTGTGTGCTCCCAAAATTTACAATCACTAGGTGACTGATCATGTCAAAGTGACACTGCTAGCGTTGTCAGCACCACTGATAGGGTGAGGCAGGATGCCATAACCCCGACATTGGATACATTCGTGTTTACTTTTCACCCTTGCACCTCGGTCATATAGCCGGGAGGGAACAAACCCGACTGCGGGGACCTTCGGGTTTTTAAAAAAAAGAATATAGTGTTGGGCGTCTTAAAATATTGAGCAAATTCCTCATACCTTTCATAATTCTCAGTTTTAGGCAAAGAACTGGTTTGCACCCAAATATAGTTTTAATTTTAAAAGAATATAGAGTAGGTCATCTTAAATTTCATTTTTGTACTAGTTCTGCTTATGTGTAGAGGGATCTTTTTTATATCTGCTTATATTTCATCATGTGACCTGCAGTGGATTATATATAACTATTATGTCCTATTGTTTTTGGATTAGATTGAAGTGAATGGTGACAACGCTGCCCCCTGCATAAGTTCTTAAAGTCGTGCCAATGGAGAATTATTGGGGATAATATTCAGTGGAACTTGGGTCTCATATGACGAAGAAGTCTTGGCTTTTTTTTTCCTTTTTATTGTGCATTAAATTTATGTTTACCTGGACAAGAAGCATGTTTATCCACATATCATGTATGCTACATATTGTGCTTATTAAATAAAGATTTGGGTAAGAATCCTTTAGCTAAAAATAAACGAATGGACTTGGGTCAGAATCCTTTAGCTAAAAAAAAAACGAATGTGTGTTGAGTTTTATTAAGTTCATATTATTATCGAAAAAAGGTTTTAAGGAACTTGCATATCAATTGACGGTGCCTAAGAAATTTAGTAATTTAATTGTAAATTATCAGTATCGTTCGCCTATAAAAAATTTATTTAAAAATTTTCTTGCAAATAAAATTTTTGAGACGCTTTCCCCATTTTTCTTAGAAAGAGTATATATTTGGTAGAATCCATACATGATCAAATAGAAAGATGAGATGCTTTCCCCATTTTTCTTGGAAAGATTATATATTTGGTAGAATCCATACATGGTCAAATAGAAAGATTAAAATCTATTTAATTTAAAGAGTCAAGAGTCTAGTAGCAGTTACAAAAAAAATAATGAAACTTGTCTTTCTTATTGACCAATCAATCTTGCATAAAAGATATATCATATTTGAGTATGGTAAGATATAGTTTTTTATTTAATTATCGGTTTTGTGGAAGGTAACGAGTATAATAAGATATAGTATGAATAATTATATGTAAAGGAAAAGTAAATTAATAATCTACATGTCAAATTACAAACCATCAAAAAATGTTTGTAAGAAATTTATATATGCTCTAAGCCAACAAGAAAGGTTTTTTAAAAAACCTATAATTATAGGTTTTTCAAGAAAAACCTTTCAACCAAAAAAGAAGGCAAGACAGGCCTTCACACCAAAAACCCCCCACAAAAAATAGCCCTTCACAACAAAAAAAAAACCCCCCACAAAATGGGCCTCCACACCCAGACAAAACTCACAAAAGGTGGGCCCTATACAACCCAAGTTAAAGCCCACTTATTGGGCCCAGCAGCCACCACCAGTCTTCCCGGTGCCGGCATTGGGGGCTTGGGGGGGGGAGTGGCCGGACAACCTGAGGCTCTGCTACCAGCGTTGAGGGTGGAGGCTCTGCTACTGGCGTTGAGGGCAGAGGGGTCAGAGAGAAGCAGCAAGCTTCCCGATCTTGCCGCCCAATCCCGTCCCTGTACTTCCGCGAATGCGCCAAACTAAGCCCAATGAACAAGACGAAGATGAATAGTATCATCCCTACAGTAAAAAAATTCGCCAGCGCTGTGGTCCCCATGAAGGCCTGAAAATGGACAAAAGAGGAACGCAGTGCCTGACCGAAAAAGAAAGCAAAGCATGAAAAATGAAAGAGTAAAAGCTTGATCATCGGCGCCGAACGGAAGAGACAGAATACCTTGATCATCATCCACGCCGATGGAAGAGTAGAAGCTTAACGGTAGGCCTTCAAACCATAAAGACCTGAAAATGGACAAAAAATAAATATTGGAATAGGAACGCAGTGCCTAACGGAAAAAGAAAGAAAAGCATGAAAAATGAAAGAGTAAAAGCTTCATCATCGGCGCCGAACGGAAGAGACATAATACCCTGCTCATCGTCCACGCCGATGGAAGAGTAAAAGCTCACCGGACAAGAGGAGACGAAGGAAGGGGCTATGTTCGAATTCATGGCAGGTAGTATTGGATAGATAAAAAGTACAGTTTATAGTTTGTCTCATATCAAAAGATTTCCCTGTCTTAAACAATAAATCTTAAAATTTAGATTTTCTTTTTTTTTTTTTAAATTTTGTAATAATTACTTGTCAGAGAGTAGGAATACTCAGAGTTTATATCAGAGTAGGAAGTATTGGATAGATAAAAAGGAGAATCCATAAATTATCCATCAGATAAAAAAATTCTCTGCCTTATTCACCATAAATCTAAAAATTTGTATTCCCTCCTTTTCTTTTATTTTTGATAATAAATATTTATTTCACATAGCTTAATTTTAGTTTATGAATCGTGATTTACGATATATAAGGTAAATATGAGAGGAGTTTTATCTCAATTTATGTGAAATAACTTATAAGTAAAAAATAAACTATAAAAAATATAAAATTTTTTGATAATATCCTTCTTTTCTTTTATTGTTACAAAACCCATTTTATTTGCTTCTTGTTGTTCATATTTTTATTAATAATATATTTATATTATATTTTAGATACTATTTTTATACATTTTATAATTATGAAATATGAATTAAAACCATATTAGATAAAAGGATTAAAAATGAATTAAAATAGTAAGAGTTTACAAAAAAAAATTACACATAATTATTATCAATTAATTATTAATAATTGATTAGATTTATGTATTGTTTCTGGCAAACAAAATTTTTTTCTAATATATCAGTATATTTTTAAAAGTACCGCATGCGTACATAGGCGTGTTTACGTCTTATTTGACCCCATCCCAGGCTGGAGCTTTTTTTTTTTTGGCCAAAAGGCTGGAGCTAGTTGGGACTAAAAAAAATAGCCCTTTGTTTTCACACCGCATGCGCATGATCAGGTGTTAACGCCTAAAAGCAACTTATAGATTTGTCTCGGATAAAAAGATTTCTCTGTCTTGATCTATAAATCTAAAAATTTGGATTTTTTTTTAATTTTTATAATAATTACTTGTCAAAGAGTAGGAATACTCAGAGTTTATATCAGAGTAGGAAGCATTGGATAGATAAAAAGGAGAATCCATAGATTATCCATCAAATAAAAGAATTCTTATTCACCATAATGGATTCCCTCCTTTTCTTTTATTTTTATAATAAATACTTGTTTGACATAACTTAATTTTAGTTTATAAATCGTGATTTATGATATATAAGGTAAATATAAGAGAAGTTTTGTCTCGACTCATGTGAAATCACTTATAAGTAAAAAATAAACTATAAGAAATATAAAATTTTTGATGATATCCTCCTTTTCTTTTATTGTTACAAAACCCATTTTATTTGCTTCTTGTTGTGCATATATTTATTAATCATATATTTATATTATATTTTAGATACAATTTTTATACATTTTATAATTATGAAATATGAATTAAAACCATATTAGATAAAAAGATTAAAAATGAATTAAAATAGTAAGAGTTTACAAAAAAAATACACATAATTATTATCAATTAATTAATAATAATGGATTAATTTTATGTATTGTTTATGGGAAACAATTTTTTTTGTAATACATCAATATATTTTTATACATTTTATAATTAGAAAATATGAGTTAAAACCATATTGGATAAAAGGATTAAAAATGAATTAAAATAGTAAGAGTTTACAAAAAAAATTCATATTGGATAAAAAGGAGAACCCATAGATTATCTATTGAAAAATGAATTTTTGAGAATAACCTCATTTTCCTTCTCTTTTCATTGGACAAATTTCTTAGTGTGAAATCATTTATAATATTTTTTAGGTATTATTTTTATACATTTTATAATTACGAAATATGACTTAAGGCCATATTGAATAATATAACTAAAAATAAATTAACGCAGTACAAGATAATTATTTTCAACTAATTAGTAACTATTTATTAATTTGATGAAGTATTTTTAAGAAAACAATTTTGCTTGGTTATTCATTATTATATTCTTTATAATAATGGTCTCATTAAATGAAGAAATGGTCCTTGGAGATTTGAAAATGAAAAAATGGTCTCATTAACAAGTCTAGGAGCTTGTATTGACAACTCGTTAAGAATGTCATGAGTTTATATTGACAACTCCATGGGAACATTTTTTAATTTTGCAATCTTTAAGGACAATTTCTTCATTTCTCTCTTTCCTTAGGACTTGAGTGTAATTGGCCCAATTATTATTGGGAAATAATTTTGCTTTTTCTGGATTATTATTTTAAACTAATTAGTTTTGCATTATTATATTCTCTAGTATACCGCATGCGCTACATGTGGTGTTCAGTTCTGATTGGAGGAGCCACCCCAACGCGGTGCAGCAACGAAGCGGGCTGGAAAAAAAAGCTTTTTTTTGTGGATACCGCATGCGCATGATGACGTGTACACATCAGCCTCACACAACCCCAGTGCGCTTGCCCTTATTATTAATCAATCAATGATTTCAATTTTTTTCAAGAAAACCCCCCACCAAAATTTTCCATTAGGTGATTTAAAAAAATAATTTTTTGAGGATACGCTCATTTAGGTTTTCTTTTCATCCGGAAAATTTTTTAGAAGTCATATATTTAAAATATTTTTTAGGCATAATTTTTATACACTTTAGAATTAGGAAATGACACTTAAGGCCATGTTGAATAATATGATTGAAAATAAATTAATGTAGTAAACGTTTTAAAAAAAATTGAACACAATTATTTTTAACTAATTAGTAATGATTTATTTATTTGGTTAATTATTATGGTAGAATTATACTTAGGTCCAAGGAAGAAAATAAATGAAGAAATGGTCATTGGAGATTTGAAAATGAAAAAATGGTCTCATTAACAACTCTAGGAGCTTGTATTAACAACTCGTTAAGAATGCCATGAGCTTGTATTGACAACTCCATGGAAGCATTTTTTCATTTTATAATTTTTAGGGACCATTTCTTCATTTCTCTTTTTCCTTGGGACCTGAGTGTAATTGGCCCAATTATTATTGGGAAATAATTTTGCTTTTTCTGGATTATTATTTTTAACTAATTAGTTTTGCATTATTATATTCCTAGTAAATCGTGTAAAGGGAAAATATTTATTTGTAATAAGTAAATTTATTAATATAATCATTAGATCTTATAATAATCAGAATTAATAAATTATAAATTGCACGTCCAATTCTTTATCTTTAATAGCATTAATCAAGTGTCAACCCACCCACTTCCACCCTCCACTTTAATTTCTTCATTCACTGCTACTTCTTTGATCCAATAGAAAGGCAGGGGGAGAAGATTTTTTTTACTCCCACGGATCATTTTTAAAAACAAATTTTCTTTTAATTACGCAAAATGAATTGACAATAGCTTGAGGCAGTGCTATTTGACATCCCAGCAGTTTTGTATGATGTGTTGTCACTATTCTCTGAGAAATCTCATGAGAAAGTAGTAAATGTAACTTTTCTTGATTTATGAAATCCACTGATAGGGTGAGGCAGGCTGCCATAACCCCGACATTGGATACATTCGTGTTTACTTTTCACCCTTGCACCTCGGTCATATAGCCGGGAGGGAACAAACCCGACTGCGGGGACCTTCGGGTTTTTAAAAAAAAGACACCTTTATCTTAAAATATCAAATATAATCATAAAACAAGTAAAAGTTCATGGAAGAAAAATAGAGAAATTAAATAAAAACAATGGATGAGAGACCCAAACCAAAAAGAAACTGTTAGACAAGAAAAGAGCGCAGAAGAACAAGAATGGAAACTGGCAACTGATCGATGATCTCCAAGAGGAATCGAAAAATGGACACTAAACACACAAGTAGCAGCAGAGCAATAAACACTAAACAGTAGTGAACACAAATATGTGAAGAATATTTTGAACTTAAAAAGGGTTTTAAAGAATTGATCATGGATCTGAGAGCTTTCGCTCACTCTGAAAGCAAACCCAAGTAAAATAGAAAAGAGAGCTTTCATGCATGACAAATCTGTGTTCCCAAAATTTAGAAGCAAAACATACGGACAACCTTATTAGAATATTTACACTTTATAATAAAATATCCTTATATTTACAACATGTCAGTTACTTTTGGAGAACATGTTTCAATTCTTTAGTAGCATCTCTATAATATTTTCTCGTCTCAGAGTCTTGATAGTCCTGCTCACCAAAATGTTTATTTTTAATATGCTCTTGGACATTTTTTGCGGCAGCCAACTCCTCCAAATATTTTACAAAATCATTGTGAAGAGCTGCAAGTATTTGGATTTGCAAGTATATTTAAACCATTTGAGTAATATACCAATAGAAATACAGAACAATGCTTCTTACCTAGATAGTTGTCATCAACTTCAAACGACTTGGGGATTAAGGAAGTGTATTCCTAAATAATGATGAGACAAGGAAAAAAAACAATGAGCATCAAAGAGATGATAAATAGTGATTATACCAAAATAGAATAATACACTGCATAATGAAAACTAACGCGGTGTACTTACAGGATTAAGATATGTTTTGGGAAGCCGTGATAATTTTTTGAAATTTTTTGTGTAAATAATTAGAAAATAAAATACACGCATGGTTTGCAGTGTGCATGGTAAAAGGAAAGAATCTAAAATCACTATTTTCTCCATATTTGTTCACTTCAAATGTGGCTTTTTCAAATTTAAATTTAAAGGATTTGGTTTTGGGAGGATTCAACACATTATTTTCCTGTAAAAAGCCACATCTGGTAGGGGTTTAAAATTCTTCAACCCCAATATTATTAAAAAAAAAGTTGTGGAAGGGAGGATGAGGAGAAAAAACTGGACGGTGATGACTAATGAAAAAGTATGGAAGATTAAAGTAAGAAGGAGAGTGATAAAAACAGTGAGCCATGAGGCAGAGATGTGTGAGAGGGGAGAGAAATTATGAGTGATTTTCGATTAAAATTGACAATTTATTTGTACAACTTGAAATTTTTTTGCTGTTCCACTTCAACAGCCCAGACTTGGAGTTTTCAAATCTCAATGAGTTATCACATCCCAATCCTATGTACCGTCTGACACACACTATAACACCGCAAATTTTATTCCAAACACGTGACACGAATAATTAGGAATTTAAATAATTTGCAATAGAAAAATAAACAAACAAACCAATAAATAGGATTGGCGAAAAAAAAACCAATAATATAATATAGGATAAACTTGGTTCGAAGGCAAAAAAAAAAAAAAAAAAGGGATAAACTTGGTTCGGAAGGGATGGGCATAGGAATAAGACTTGCTGGGAGCATCATTATGAAGAGGGTGGGTTCCGAATTAGTTGTGGTGGGGGCTGTGTTCTAGACCCTCAGACTGAGGTGACAAGCGTCGTAAACCGTGCTCAAGTAAAGAGAAGGGAAGAGAGAATTGTCTTATCAGCCACATGCGAATTGATTGTTGAGAGAAAGAAGGAACTTCACGTGGGAGAGAGAAGAAAAGGGAATAGAAAGAGGAAAAAAACAATGAATGCATGGTTAGTTTGGTGCAGCCCGTCTTTAAATATGGGATATGGGTGAGTGGTTTCGAGAATCGTCTCCGTTTTAACAGCTGAGAAAGAAGGAAATTGTGAAGATAAGTTGTTGTTTGCGTGTGAGAGGGCAATCTTGATCTTGGGAGGTACTAATAAACTTGTTAGAAGTAATTTTTTTCCTTTTAAGTGTTATTTTTCTTTTATTGAGATTTGTTATTTAGAATATTTTATTAAGATTCTGATTGATTTTTATATTAAGATTTGGATATTGGATATTTATCTTTTTATGATTTTGATTAAATATTATCTATCTTAGTAAGATTTGAGTTAGATATTTAAGTTCGATAGGACTAGATAAAATAATATTGTTTGCAAAACTAGATATTCACAGGTGGTGGAAAATCATTAAGATATGTATTGCAATTTTGAAATTGATTGTTTGTTATTTGTTTGTGTGTTTTGGTCGATCATTCTTTTTCTTAATAAAGTTTAAAATTTATTACGGATTTTACTTCATAATCTTATGCGTGCCTATATTTTTTTTCTTAGGTTTTTGTTAAAGTTTTCTACAACTTCATATACGGTAAGTTTTTAAATTTTTGAATATAATTTTAGTAGTTATTATTGGTTTAATTAACTCAACACACACACGCACGCACATATAAAGGCTGTAAGAAATACGTTATAATCTAAATCAAATTTTTAGGTGTCATATTTCTCACACATTAAACCAAATAATATTATGACTAAAATAACACATTACAAAACTAGTTAGAGTTTGTCAAATTAATTATTTAGATCATGAAATTCCACACGCATGCAATATTAACTGTAGAAATTAATTTATGAGTAATCTTAAAGTCATTTTTTCATCTCTTTATTTATATTTTCAGATGAGTGCACCAAGAGGAGATGATCCAAGAAATAATAGAGTTGGTGGAAGTAATGCTAACGTCCCACCAAGGAATAATGAAGAGGGAGAAAATGCGAACGATGAAAGAGTCCAAGGGCCACAGGAGCCTATTGAGGAGCTGAATAATTTCGTAGAACTTCAAATTCAAGCTCGTAATAGGCTTAATGGTTTACTTGGTAGTTCAGTTGTTAGCTTAAATTTAGTAGAGTATGGATTGTCTAGACTGAATGAAAGAGCTTTTTTGGAATGGCTTCTTGAACTTCAAGAAGATCGAGTGGTTCTCTCTCTCTCTTTATTAAAATCTGGTATATTTGCTTTGTAAATATTAAAAGTTTATTTTAATTAATTTTTTTAATTGCATATAATATTATTTAATTTATTGCTTTTTTTGATTTAATGTATGAATAAAAAATCAAACTCATAAATTTTGGATTTAAGTTATAATATAATGTTACCTATAAGTTACAACTCAATTTATTTGACGTATCATTTAGATATGAATTCATATATGTATCTTTCCCTGTACGCACATAATAGAAAATTGGTGCAGTTTTTCCTTTTATCTTTGCCCAAGGCTGTGTCTCATTGTTATGTCTCATTCATGGTTAGTTTCACATGCATTCATTGCTATTCATGATGCTTTCAGGTTCCCTGTACGCACATAATAGAAAATTGGTGCAGCCATACGCATCCTCTAATAACAACTTCAATAATATACTAGATCAATTTGATCCTTTTTCTAACTTATATGTACATAACCTAATCATTAAATAATTTTTCAAACCTCCATATAATTAAAATCATATCGAACTCTAACTCAAATATCAAATAATACATAATATTAAATAAAAACAAAATCAACATAACAATAAATAATTTTACATTTATTTCAAAATTTTAACGGGGCACTCTCTCCGGTTCTATTTATAAACAATTTTCTCTCTCATAGGTTGGTCCATTTTATAAGCAACTTTCACTTTTTGTCTGAAAATGTAAGCTTCATTTTCCTATTTTACCCTTATTAAATACTCATTATCTCTCATATCTTAAACTCATTATCTCTCATACTTTTTATCTATTATCTCTCCTATACTCTTTTTATAAATAGAGGCATATATGAAAAAAATATGGCATTTTTAATTATCAATTTATTTTGCCTAATCAAAAGAAAATTTGTTTTTAAATAGGATCGATGGGAGTAAAAAAAATCTTCTCCCCCAGCCTTTCTATTGCATCAAAGAAGTAGCACCGAATGAAGAAATTAAAGTGGGGGGGGGGGGAGGATGGAAGTGGGTGGGTTGACACTTGACACGAGTTTGAGGAAACATCTTTGGGAGTGAAACTAAGAGGTGGCATGGGGAGGGCATGCAGGAAAAATCCTGGGAGTGAAGCTTAGGGTGTGTTTATTTTGAGGGGAGGGAGGCAAGGGAGAGGGGGTTAAATTATTTTTTTGGTTAAAGGTATTTAAATTTTAGACGGGAATTCAAAATTTAAAAAACTGAGAAGGTAAATTTTGGATTTTTCCAGTCTAAAATTGTAATTTGCCTCCCTCTCCCCTCTTCTCAAACCAAACACAATGTGTTTAGTTTGAGGGTAGGGTAGGGAGGGAGAGGAGGAGGGAGGGGTTAAATTACCTTTTTGGATTGAAAATATTTAAATTTTACGTGGAAACCCAAAATTTAAAAGGAATTATAGTGTAAATTTTAGATAAGAACCCAAAATTTAAAAGAATGAAATGATAAATTTTAAGTTTCTCTTATCCAAAATTATAATTAACCAACCATTCCCTCCTCTCCCTCCTCTCAAACTAAACACACCCTTGAGAGAGCGTGGGGAGAGCACAAGTTGCGGGCTATGTCATAGTCATACGGTATATTTGTTTTGGTGTTAAGATTGCTTATAAGTTGCTTTTCACATAAATCAAGACAAAACTTCTCTTACATACTTACTTCGTATATCATAAATTACGATTGAAAAGATGTTTTTAAGCATTCCAATTGCTATTCCAAAAAAGCAAATAGACGCTCTTCAATACGCCTGCTCCATTTATTGTCCTCTCTTTTCCCTACTCCTTTCACACCCCCCGACACAATCACCCTGTTTGACCACGCATAGCAAAATATAAATAAATTGTCTCCGTTTTTTTTTGGACAAATAATAAATTGTCTCTTCACTTCTATATCTGTACCATCCGTTCCCTTCCTCATATTTCCAGGCTTCCCGTGTCTATAACATCTCTGTTTACCATGATCAAAGTTGACTCCGCATAGTGTGTTTGGTTCAACAAAGGTTAAGTTAAGTGAGATCTATTTAAGTTAGGTTAGAGGATATTATAATGTTGTTTGTTTGGTTCAAACAGAGGGTTAGTATCTTATTTAATTCAGAAAGATAGGTTAACTGAACATATAAATTGTTGAATCAAAATATATTGGTGCACGAGTATATGAGGACACTTCGTATCTCCTTGAAAGGCATGTAGAAGGGGCCTTTTTAATGGATTTATGTAAAAATGGCACCATTTAATTATGTCTACATGGGCATCCAGCGTGACAAGACAAGACACCGTAGTACGCACTCAGCAACTCCCAATGACAGAAGCATATGTAGCACCATCTTAGGACCCCACAGAGACACTTGGCACAATCTAGATCCTACAAGGACATATGACGCCAAACTAAGTAGACTCCGTATACACATGCCTCAAAATCGAGTAATCTCGGAAAAACCAACCTTAATAAAGTAGCTGTATGTGATCTTGATGAATGCTGTTGTGATTGTCTTTGGAATGAGATTGTGCATATATATATATATATATATAAAAGCATGCTTGTCTATTTACATTTTATATGATTATATGATTGTTGTTACTGAGATTCTTTTAAATCTCACTTTTTCTAAAAATCTAACCATACAGCGAAGGCAATAGACTCAAAGGGCATAGTAGTAAGCTCTAATAAATGAGAATGTGAAAATGAAGCAAAAATTAAATTATTGTTGGTTGTCTGTATATATTTATATCTTGTTTAGACTTAGTTAACCTAATAGCCTTGAGCAATTATGGGACATGTAATGAGTATAAATATACATAGTTACATTATTCACATAACAATTGAATTACCAGGTAAATTATAAATAAGCCCACCATAAAAGAAAGGGGAATATCACATCTGGCACTACAATAGGAGCACCAAATGGCACAAAGGCCGAGGAGGTACTTGTGTTCTTGATGCGAGTGTTTAACTTATAAATTCAACATGAAATTACACCTGTTTTATGGTAATTTAAGTTGCCTCTCGTGTGGGTAGCTGTCACATACCAATGAAAACACCTACCCAGTTGTGTGGCCTCAATTACAACCACCTGTATTTATTATTGTCGTAGTTGTTGTGTAGGACGTGTATTACAACCACCTGTATTTATTATTGTCGTAGTAGTTGTTGTGTAGGACGTGTACCAGTCGTGTTTCCAATTTATGTTTTCCAGGTTATGTATTATCTTTATCAGGTTAATGAAATTCTCTTATTCGGCCAAAAAACAACCACTAGAATAAACCTTCTTTGAAATCAACCTTCATTGAAACATCACAAACGTCCAGTACATGCAAATTCCGGAAAATAATACATCTACGCTATTATTACAACAACAGGACGCAGAAAAGCAAGCTGAATGTTGGCAAACCAAATATATCAAGGATACAACTAGAATAAAAATTTATTTAAAATAAACTTCTAATATTTATATAAAACAACCACTACTTATTCAGGGTAGAAGGAGGATCAATTGATCATCAGGGGTTTTAAGAAACTCGCGTAAAAACTCCGTTTCACGTGATCGAGAAACAATATGATGTAGAAGTTCAAGGCTAACATCCAAATTTAGGCATAGCTCAGCTGCCCTAACTCGGGCTCGGTTGTATAGTTCAATAAATTCTTGCACCTCATCAACAAGAGTTGGGCTGCCCCCCTCTCCACCAGTGTGAGTTGGGCTCCCCTGACCTCGAGCAACGTGTGATGGGCCTGCCCGGCTTCCAACAACAGCGCGACGTTGAATTCGCCGTCGAGGAGTGCCGCTACTACTGTTGTAAGCTCTGTTAATCCTTGATCGAGATCGCGTCTTCCTTGACTTCATCTGAAATGGGATGAGATATCAAATCAAAGGAATGTTGCTTCAGGGTTTCACAAGAATCAGTCAGTGAAAAAGAAAATAAGCAAGGAGGTAGGTGCACATCAGAAGAAAGTAAAAACAGCAGAAACCAGAAGCAGAAGGGAAACAAGATGGACAATAACAACCAAACGAACCAGAATGAAACAAGATGGACAATAACAACCAAACGAGCGATATATATAGAGAGAGAGAGAGAGAGAGCGCTTACCCGAAGAGAGGAATTGACCCGGTAAGAGAAACACAACGACAAAGCTTTCCTCATAACCACTATCACACTTTCCTACTGAACTATATCCTTCCAACACAGTTTATTTAGCACATATTTTACAGATACAACATTATTTTGCAAAGATCGGACCAGTAAAAGAATAAAACCCAGAGAGGACAGATCGGAGGACTAGAGCAAAGTATCTCCTTTCCTTATAACAAATCTGAATATGAACGAAGCCAGAGAAGGAACGGGTATGAAACTAAGGAGAAATCTGGGTTAAAGGAAAGTTTAAATCTTACCAAGAAAATACCACAAGTCTATGCCGGAACTGCAAGTTCACAGATCTCACAAGCAGAGCAGAGCAGATTGAAGACGCAATCTGAGATTTCAGCCCAAGCGAACTTTGCATACACAGATCAGCCGAACACAAGACAAGGTATAAATAGTCGGATCGAACGGTTCAGACCGTTTTTTGTCCGGTCCGGTCTGTTCCTAAACCGGGGAAAACTGAGGACTGACCGTTGGCAACTTTGAATCGAATTGCTAAAGTGGAGGATGATTAGCGTTAGATGATGGAACTTAATACTGGCCACTGTTTCTCATGAGATCAGAACGAACATCAATTAACGGTGTTCTTGGTAAGTAGCTGAAAACCCTGTTCTAGACTTGTCTTAAATTGCCAAGGTTACGCACACACAGCACCGCACAAATGAAAGCTTCCGCTCTGAGTACTGGCCTCACTCCAAAATTGAACATTCGGGAATGTTGCATATGCTTATGGACACAGATCTAGATGTAAAGAATCGAAGGCGTAGGGCAAAGAATTGGAGAGTAATCCGACTTCAGATAACATGGAATATGGTGGGAAATGAAGAATGGGCAGTGGAGGGTCGGCATGGCTATGGGGCTCGTGATGATGATAATAAGTTTTCTTCATACTTATATCCGTTTTTTGTTGAAATAATGGGAAAAAAGATGAAGCCCAGACATTATAAAAAAGAGGAAGACGTTGAACCCAGTATGAGTGGAAGACTGAGGTCGCAGTCTAACTTCCACCAGCATGATGCCTTCGATAATTTCGTAGGGAAAACACATCACTAAAAATAAGCTAACATAAGGTACAGTGCTTAACTTGGACTGAGATCAGAAACTATTAAGGCATATTAACAGCAACCACTCGAGCCAACAAAAACTTTCATGCATAACTCACAGAATTACCTTCTTAGGCTGCACGACAGATCTTCTGGCAGCTCCAGCGGCTTGTGGTGAAGCAGCATTCTTCTTCAGCCTTCCTCTACCTCTTGAAGATACAGCAGGACCAGTGCTAGCAGTTATGGTTTCCGGTGCAGAGGGACCAGGAGGAGCAACTGCCAACTCAGATTTGGCGTTGGGAGAACGCCTAGGACGAACAGGGCCTCTTTTCGTTGCCGGAGGATTAGCGGGCTCACCTCCAGGACCAAGCGAAATACATACAGGGTTGGCATTTTGCTCAGCATCAGGTTGCGGCGGGAGCTGGGTGTCGGCGTTCCGTTTGTGCTTGGGGGGTCGACCCCGTTTTCTTTGGGTGGCAGCAGGAACGGCGGTGAGAGGACCGGTTGAGGAGTCCATGGAAAATTGAATGAAGCCAGAGCCAAACTGAGCAACTAGTTAAAGGGACTTGGGAATATGGGAGCTGATCTAAACAGCGCTGTCTGATGCCCCACATCCCAGCCGATCTTTTCTTTATCAAACACATCATAGCCGTTGGCTTCATCCAATGCTCCTAAATTTTTCTGGCGCTCGCTTTCCTCTGATCAATCGCCAGTCTTACCAGGACATTAACCACCGATCCAAGTTTTCTGTTTTCTGGGCAGCACAAGTCAGAAGCATTGATATAAAGTATAAACCCATCTCTCGTTCCCCGTTAATTTTAATAAACAACACATTTATTTTAACACACAAATACGGATCTGGCTTGCCTCTCCTGTGTTTATCGGCTTTTTTATTATTATGTTACAAACAGTGAAAGTTATTTATCAATATACTATATTGTAGGAAATATTTATCAAAATGCTACACTGAAAATCGTTCTTCAGCGTTCACCTGAAGAACGATTTCTTCAATAACATAGCTTTAGCGCGTAAATCTATGCAAATGAAAATCGTTATCAGGTTAACGATTTCTAAAATTCATCAAGAACAATTTCAGTGTATTTTCTCTCTCCTGCTCCCTCTCTCCTCATCATTGCGTAATGATTAATTTACATTACAAAACTCTCTCTCTCCTCATCATTGCCTAATGATTAATTTACATTAAAAAACAATGATTGCTGAGTGATTGATGATGATGATGATGATGATGATGATGATGATGATGATGAGTATATTGATCAAACAAAGTATTAATAAAGTACTAATAGTGTACCACATCTAGGTCTCCTTCGCATACGTTGTGGCCGTTGTTGTACGTTAAGTTCTTGAGATTCAAGCGTTTGGAGGGTCTGGTTCTAAAACATTTTCATTTTCAATTGGTGGTTGGGTTGACAAGTAACCGCCACGTCGCTTGTTCGGTCTGTCATGAGGAATTTGTGGTCGAAGCAACTCAATTGTTGGGGGAGCAGGTTGACGACTCATGTTGAATCGTTGTTTTCTAAGTGCAAGTAAAATGTTTCGTTGGCCTCGAGCAACTCTGTCTCGATAATCAATACAATTTAAGCATATAGAATAAGTATTAATTATTAACCTATATAACTCCTTTGTTATGTCAGACTGAGATAAATAAAAAGAGATTGTGTTATAACACTTATTATATGAAGGAAAAAATGGTATTGATGGAAAATAGAAGAAAAACTTACCGCACAACCAATATCACCACTGATATGTTGAATCCATCATTTTGTATGTCTCCAGTACCATTGCATGTATTGAGACGTTCTATCAAGTTCATCATGTGCCATTGGAGCATTAACAATAACATCTGACCAAGTATCACATGCCTGAATAAAGGTTGAGTATTGGTTAATCCAATTTGTAGTTGTTCCACCTCGTAGTTGCATCGTGTGGTAATTTCCCAAATGAACAGGTTGGGCAGGAATTGGTTGCTGACAACCAAACTGCCTCAGCACACGATCAGGGTGGTGCCATTCTATGATATTAAAGCATATCAAAGGAACAGAACCGAGCCAAATTTCAGGTGTTTGTAAGCAAAACTCTGGAATTAATTGGCGTACTTCATAAGATTCATATGGCCGCCAAATTATCTCGTCATCAACCATTTTATCCAGGAAACTCCTATATCGGAGCAAAGTCATGGCACTTGGACGAGGGTTTTGTCTAACATTTTTCCATCTATTATTACAAAAAATAATATCATAAATGTATGAGTTTATTAATATAAATGGATATGAAACATTTTATAGGTGAATTTAGCATACCTAAAACCTAAAGGAGGTAAGACATGATAGACATCTACATTTGGATCTAGATACACAGGTAAGGGTGGTGCGATCATAGGGAAGCGATCCCATGCCCATAAATGTAGCAATGACAAGCATCCTCTAATCCCATCCTCAGTTGGGTTAGTAGCATTACATAGTTCTCTAAACAGATGAGTTAAAACTGTTGATTCCCAACTAAATTTTCCAACTTCTTCAAGATTGTAAAGTAGTGGAAGGTACATTAAGTAAACCCCACTACCCGATCTATCTGGCATGGGGTATCGACCTATTAACCTGAGAATATATGCACGAGTAAATTGTTGAACTTGTACATCATCGGCCTCTTCAGGTAGGCATCTTCAGCTTAAAACTCTGCACAATCACTTTTTTTTTCATTCAAGTTAACCTTGCAACATCGACGATATTGACGACATTGAACATTGTATGGCTCAACAACCTCAAACGATGTTGATATTCTATTAAACTCATGAACAACACAGGAAAATGCATTTTGTGTTACTACGCCCAGTTTCTTTGTTAGTGTTTCTAAAAACACTTGTCCAGCCGCAAGTTGTGCATGAACTTGTCGACCACGATTCACAAAATATTCATTCACCCTATACATCATTGCCTTAACTAAACCAGTTATTGGCAGACTTCAAACGCCTTTAAATACGCTATTCATGCACTCTGCAAGGTTGGTAGTCACATGGCCAAATCGTCGACCTTCAAAGTCATAAGCACATGACCATTTCTCTTTTGGGATGGCTCCATCTATTGAGCTGCAGGTGTGTGATGTAATGCTGTCTCTGTTAATTGTTGATCAACAACATGACGTTCATAGGCGTACCCTACAAATAATAACTATCTTGTTACAATGTTCATAAAATCATATAGTTATAGGATCACAAAAAATATGAGAAATTTCACCAATATTTATAAACTTCTCTTTCAACCAATTTATTCCATGAGTTTTGTGAAGATTTGATGCCACATGCCGCAAACAAAAAATATGATATGCTTGTGGTGGTTGCCATCCAACTTGGGGCTGAGCAACTGCTGCCAAAATTGAACGATGTCTATATGAAATTAAACAAATTTCCATTCTATCTTTTGTGACATAATAGCGTACGAGGTACAAGAACCATGCCCAAGCAAATCACATGATGAAACATTTCAACTGGTTGACCATTTGAATCAACTTCAGAGCATTGTTAATGTGAAAATTGTATGCATGACCTAGCCATAAAGTGTTGAACTGCAGCTAACCACCTTAGGAGTAAGGAATAAGATGTCTCCCAATTTCCAAAAACAGTGGCAACAGCTAATTGTTTTGCCTTCCATGCTTTCCTGTATGACACAGTATAACCAAACATTGATTGCATTCTCTCGATAATTTATGAGATCTTCACATCAGGCTTATCAGTTACCATTGCCACAATACAAGATGATATAACATCAGCATCCAACTTTGGATGGTCTTGAGTCAATGATGTGCTCAAGCACGTGTAGGCCCCACAATATTTTGTTATCTCCCAAAAGTTTCTATTTTCTTTCTTGCATGCCCTTTCTCTCCAATTGCAATTTGACCCATAGGTAACACATCGACACTTCATATTTTTTACATGAATAATAAACCTTAAATGTGTGATGAATCAAATAGAGTATAGCTTGATTGCACGTCTTAGAACTCGGACACTGTTAAACAACTTTCCAAAGGAACATCAATGTGACGATGAGGAAAATATGCAAAACATAACTCCATATAATCAACTTTACGGCTTATTATAATTTTAATCCAAATATTTAACATTGTTGAAGACACTTTGAAACTCTCATTATGCTCGATGCGAAACATGTTTATGGGTTTGGAATAACAAAAGTATTGTACTGCATCAGTGTAATGGGTAAAGGACTTAATGAATCAAAGAAAGAAAGAAATTAATTTAAAAATGTAGACACTTTCAAAAGAGATGTGATGTACTCCTTCCTTTCACAGCACGAGTAACTTCTAGGATCATTGTTTGATTCACCGAAAAAATCATTTACAATGAGTAGTATTTAAGCATTAACTATTTGTCAATCAAATTGACAAATTTACATTAATTACACTCAAAGTGAGTTATTCGATGAATCAAACCATCATTCTATTAGTTACTCGTGCTGTGAAAGGAATGAGTACATCACATCTCTTTTGAAAGTCCCTCCATTTTTAAATTAATTCCATTCTCTATTTATTCATTTCCTTCTCTCTTTTTGAAGCCTTGATAACCTCTCTACTACTCTGCTTGCCCACCCCATCTTCCTTTTTAAATTGATTCTTCCCTTTTTGTGCTTCACTCCATCCTCCTTCTCTTGTAACTCTCCTTTCTTCTTTTCTCTGTTTCTATCTCTCTTCCTTTGTTTTAGAACTCCATTCCCATTCTTCCTCCACTTTATTCAACATTCGTTTCAAACTCACAGAGAGGTAGAGGTTCAGAAGAATCAAATCAAAGCTATGACAGAATCATCATCATCCAAATGCACAAGGATCAGAGAATACATATGTTATTAGTAGCTTATGAGATCATCTTGTTCACCATATCCTCTCTTTTCTTCCCAACAACCAAGTTGTGCCCACGATTCCATCTTGTGCAAGAGAATTATGCCACTAGGACTCTCAATGCTCACTTTAAACTTTAATGACTCTTTATTTCCTTGTTTCAAGTGCTTCACCAATTTTGGTGGTGCACTACTATGATTTTTTTTAATTCCAAACCAATAAACATGTTTCGGATGGAGCAAAATGAGAGTTTTAATGTGTTTTCTACAATGATGAATATTTGGATTAAAATTGTAATAAGCCATAAAGTTGAGCATATGGAGTTATGTTTTGCATATTTTCCTCATCGTCACACTGATTATCCTACGAGTGTTTTCTACAATAGCGCCATTTGGGTCTTAAAGTTGAGAAGAGTTATATTGAATGCTACGTCCCTGTTCATTTGCCGTAACTCAAAGTGTTGCATTTGGTGAGAGAGAAATATTCAGATCTTGAATCTGTCCGTAACATCCTTATTGGATGTTACAGCCTACGTATTTGTATTCGGGAAACTTTATTGTCCATAATATTGGAAGGTTCAACATTTGTTTTGAACAAAGGTTGTTCAACATCTTCACATTTATTTGTTGTCTGCTTTGGGTAATGTAAAGTTTCTGCGGTCTCTTCTTGTATATTTACAATAAATCATTTATAGTTCTTTTTTGTTTCAATCCCATATTTCTCTTTGAGTTAATACAATATTTATCGCTCAAGTTCACACCAATCTTTGATTTTTGTCCCTTTATTGGAAAAGGCAGTCGTGCGAGTAAAAGGTGAAAACAATAAGAGAAAAGGACAAAGCCCTTAACCCAATATGTTAATCAAACTCTTTCTTTGCCCTCACCTCTACAATCTGTAGAATCGAAGTTTGGCTTCACATTTCGAAGTTCAAATTTTAAATGATATTATATTATATTTATAAAAAACAAAGTACAAACTTTTATTACATTAGCACATTGCTCTCTATTTTCACCAATGTGATGGAACTAGGATCGGGGGGTCAGACTGGAAACCGGCCTATATACAGATCCGGTCCGGAATTGTTATTTTTATCTTTTTTGTAAAAAATACTTTTAAATTTTTTCTTTAGAATTTAATCTTAATGAACCTCAATTGTTCAACCTCTCACCGATTTGACTCCGACTTGACCTACTGACCCTTGACCTAGTAACCCGGCCGGTTCACTGACCGGTTCTGGTTTAATTACCGTGATCTTCACACTTTTATTTTTTACTCTGTTCGCTTTCTTTCTTTCCTTCCTTCTTTCTTCTTGTCTCTTCGTCAAGACCATATGGAGAACTGCGGAGTAGAGTGATGGGTGAAGAAGGAAAAATTTAAAGGTACAAACTTTGGGAAAATGGTATAGGCTTTGTCCTTTTCTCTTATTTGTTCACCTTTTACTGGCACGCCTGTCTTTTTCAATTGTGGGACAAAACCAAAGATCAGTGTGAACTTGAGCGATAAAGATTGTATCAACTAAAATTATGGGAATGAAACAAAAAAGATATATAAATAATTCATTATAAATATACCAGAGGAGACCGAAGAAAGATTATATTACTTAAAGCAGACAATAGTGAAATGTGAAGATGTTAAATAACCTTTGCTGATATCAGATGCTAGAACCTTCCAATATTAGGGACAATAATGTTTTTGGAAGACAAATACGTAAGCTGTAAAAACAATTCTTTAAGAAAAGAACATACATTAAGGATGTTACCGACAGATTCAGGATCTGAATATTTATCTCTCACCAGATGCAACACTTTGAGTTAAGGCAAATGAATAAGAGCGTAACATTCAACATGGTTCTTCTCTATTTTAAAACCCTAATGGTGCTGTTGTGGAAAAAGCTCGTAGGAACATCAATGTGACAATGAGGAAAATATGCAAAACATAACTCCATATGCTCAACTTTACGGATTATTACAATTTTAATTCAAATATTCATTATTGTAGAAGACACTTTGAAACTCTCATTATACTCGATGCGAAACATGTTTATGGGTTTGGAATAACAAAAGTATTTTACTACATCAGTGAAATTGGTGAAGGACTTGAGACAAGGAAATGAAGAGACATTAAAGTTAAGAGTGGGCATTGAGAGTCATAGTGGTGTAAATCTCTTGGATAAGATAAGACGTATGGGTACAGCTTGGTTGTTGGGAAGAAAAGAGGATATGGTGAAGAAGATAATATTGTAAGCTGATGATGATGGTGATTCTGTCATAGCTTTGCTTTGATTCTTCAGGACCTATGCCTCTCTACGAGTTTGAAACAAAGGTTGAAGATAGTAGAGGAAGAAGGGGATTGAAGTTTTGAAGTGAAAGAAGAGAGACAGAAATAGAGAAAAGAAGAAGAGAGAGAGAGGAAGGAGTGAATCAAAAAAAGAGAGGAATCAATTTAAATAGGAAAATAGAGTAGACAAGCAGAGTAGCAGAGTGAAAATCAAGGCTTCAGAAAACTCAAGAGAGCTAGCTTCCTCAACAAGTTAGATAGCTGGCATCTCAATAAAGAGAGAAAAGGAAATGAATAAAAAAAAAAGGAATTAATTTAAAAATGGAGGGACTTTCAAAAGAGATGTGATGTATTCATTCCTTTCACAGCACGAGTAACTTATAGGATAATGATTTGATTCGCTGAATAACTCACTTTAAGTGTAATTAATGTAAATTTGTCAATTTGATTGACAAATAGTTAATGCTTAAATACTACTCATTGTATGTGACTTTTTCGATTAATCAAACAATGATCCTAGAAGTTGGCAGAATCATCATCATCCAAATGCACAAGGAACAGAGAATACAAATGTTATTAGTAGCTTATGAGATCATCTTGTTCACCATATCCTCTCTTTTCTTCCCAACAATCAAGCTGTACCCATAATTCCATCTTGTGCAAGAGAATTATGCCACTAGGACTCCCAATGCTCACTTTTAACTTTAATGACTCTTTATTTCCTTGTTTCAAGTGCTTCACCAGTTTCGGTGATGCACTACTATACTTTTCTAATTCCAAACTAATAAACATGTTCGCATCGAGCAAAATGAGAGTTTCAAAATGTTTTCTACAATGATGAATGTTTGAATTAAAATTGTAATAAGCCGTAAAGTTGAGCATATGGAGTTATGTTTTGCATATTTTCCTCATCGTCACATTGATTATTCTATGAGTGTTTTCCACAATAGCATCATTAGGGTCTTAAAGTTGAGAAGAGCCATATTGAATGCTACACCCCTGTTCATTTGCCTTAACTCAAAGTGTTGCATTTTGTGAGAGATAAATATTCAGATCTTGAATCTGTCGGTAACATCCTTAATGGATGTTACAGCCTACGTATTTGTATTCGGGAAACTTTATTGTCCATAATATTGGAAGGTTCAGCATTTGGTATCAGCAAAGGTTGTTCAACATCTTCACATTTATCTGTTATCTGCTTTGGGTAATGTAAAGTTTCTGCAGTCTCTTGTATATTTACAATGAATCATTTATAGTTCTTTTTTGTTTCAATCCCATATTTCTCTTTAAGTTAATACAATCTTTATCGCTCAAGTTCACACCAATCTTTGATTTTTGTCCCTATATTGGAAAAGACAGCCGTGCCAGTAAAAGGTGAAAACAATAAGAGAAAAGGACAAAACACTTAACCCAATATGTTAATCAAACTCTTTCTTTGCCCTCACCTCTACAATCTATAGAATCGAAGTTTGGCTTCACATTTCGAAGTTCAAATTTTAAATGATATATTATATTATATTTATAAAAAACAAAGTATAAACTTTTATTACATTAGCACATTGCTCTATATTTTCACCAATGTGATGGAACTCGGATCGGGGGGTCGGACCGGAAACCGTCCTGTATACAGATCTGGTCCCGAATTGTTATTTTTATCTTTTTTGTAAAAAATACTTTTAAATTTTTTCTTTAGAATTTCATCTTTATGAACCTCAATTGTTCAACCTCTCACCGATTTGACTCCGACCTGACCTACTGACCCTTGACCTAGTAACCAGGCCGGTTCACTAACCGGTTCTGGTTTAATTACCTTGTTCTTCACACTTTTATTTTTTACTCTGTTCGCTTTCTTTCTTTCCTTCCTTCTTTCTTCTTGTCTCTTCGTCAAGACCATATGGAGAACTGCGGAGTAGAGTGATGGGTGAAGAAGGAAAAATTTAAAGGTACAAACTTTGGGAAAATGGTATAGGCTTTGTCCTTTTCTCTTATTTGTTCACCTTTTACTGGCACACCTGTCTTTTCCAATTGTGGGACAAAACCAAAGATCGGTGTGAACTTGAGCGATAAAGATTGTATCAACTAAAATAGAATTATGGAAATGAAACAATATATATATATATATATATAATTCATTATAAATATACCAGAGGAGACCGAAGAAACATTATTACTTAAAGCAGACAATAATGAAATGTGAAGATGTTGAATAACCTTTGTTGATATCAGATGCTAGAACCTTCCAATATTAGGGACAATAATGTTTTTGGAAGACAAATACGTAGGCTGTAAAAAAAATTCTTTAAGAAAAGAACATCCATTAAGGATGTTACCGATAAATTCAGGATCTGAATATTTATCTCTCACCAGATGCAACACTTTGAGTTAAGGCAAATGAACAGGGGCATAGTATTCAACATGGCTCTTCTCAATTTTAAAACCCTATTACAATTTTAATCCAAATATTCATTATTGTAGAAGACACTTTGAAACTCTCATTATGCTCCATGCGAAACAGATTTATGGGTTTGGAACAAAAAAAGTATTGTACTACATTAGTGAAATTGGTGAAGGACTTGAGACAAGGAAATGAAGAGACATTAAAGTTAAGAGTGGCATTGAGAGTCCTAGTGGTGTAAATATCTTGGATAAGATAAGACATGTGGGTACAGCTTGGTTGTTGGGAAGAAAAGAGAGGATATGGTGAAGAAGATAATTTTGTAAGCTACTAATAATATCCGTATTTTCTGACCTTGTGCGTTTGGATGATGATGGTGATTCTGTCATAGCTTTGCTGGATCTTAGTTTTCATGTAATAGAAGAGGTAAGACATTGTCATTAGTGTTTGGAATAAGAACTTGCACCATTGTGCGTTAACCTGTTTTACCTGCAGTGTTGATCAGGCCTTCTCATTCCTTTTTCTTTACACTTATGTCTTACTAAAGTAAGTACACTGACTGATTTCCAGAGCAGCATAATTAAGAAACTTTCAGATCTTGGATTAGTCAAACTACAACAGGTTATAAGATTTCTTTGCTTGATGATGAATTTCATGTTGATTTTAACTAATATATCTATTCATATATTTATCTTCCTTTTCCATTCTCTAGGGCATGAAAGAAAGTAGGTTTATACCCACTAAATTGGCTGCCAATCTTTCAGTGAGCTTAGTTGATTCATCATCAAGAAAGCAGGTTTCTTTTTTAAATTCATTTAATTTAATTTTATGGATTTGCTTTGTAGAAAATTCTTGAAATGGCCATGCTTGAATACATGATTTCCTAGTGAGCCCTTTTAATATATATGGAGAGTTAGGGAGCTTTATTTGTGGTAGCTAGTTTTTTATCGTCATCTTTTCTTTTTATGCCTTGTTATGACACATTGCTTATTCCTCTCTCTTATAGTAGTTCATTTTTTAAAAAATATTTTCGATGTGCTTTTCATCTGCTGTTCATAGGCTACACTATCTTGCTTATTGAGCAATGATTTTTTATAATCACAGCTTATTCACCAAGATGTGTGAAAAGCCCCCTATTGTACCCTGATTCAACTCGATATGGGTCTACGATTAGAGTTTGTCTCCTCGTCATGAGTCAACTCGATACGAGTTTACTTAAACTCACGAGTATGACAATCTTGATTTAGGGTTTAGGATGTAGGGCATTGTTGTCAAACTCGCGAGTTTGACCGAGTTTGCGTTCATAGGTCTGGAAATTGAGTTGGCTTTGATACAAACTCGTTTTAGGTATAAACTCGGTAAGACTCCGTGCTAACTCGGTAAAACTCTAAGAACTCACAGTTTAAGAACCGAGTTGAGCAAGTTAGAAATTTAAGTTGTGAAACACGAGAAGAAGAATGTAAAGTCGTATACCCAGGTCGTTACCATTTTCCCAAGTTTGCACATTTAAATTTTCCTCCTTCACCCATAGCTTTACCTCTGTTGTTCTCCATATGGTTTTTTCCTGAAGAGGAGAGGAGGAGAAGAAGAAAGGAAGAAAGTGGAGAGAGTAAAAAAAAGTGTGAAGATAAGGAGCAAAGTGCCAATGTAATAAATGTTTGTACTTTGTTTTTAAAAAATAGTATATAATATAATATTTAAAGTTTGAACTTTAAAATATGAAGCCAAACTTCGATTCTAAAGAAATCAATTTAAAAAGGAAGATGTGGTGGGCAAGCAGAGTAGAAGAGAGGTTATCAAGGCTTCAAAAAACACAAGAGAGCTAGCTTCCCCCAACAAGTTGGATAGCTACATCTCAACAAAGAGAGAGAAAGAAATGAATCTAAAAAATAAAGAAATTAATTTAAAAATGGAGACACTTTCAAAAGAGATGTGATCTACTCCTTCCTTTCACAGCATGAGTAACTTCTAGGATCATTGTTTGATTCACCGAAAAAGTCACATACAATGAGTAGTATTTAAGCATTAACTATTTGTCAATCAAATTGACAAATTTAGATTAATTACACTCAAAGTGAGTTATTCGTTGAATCAAACCATTATCCTATAAGTTAATCGTGCTGTGAAAGGAATGAGTACATCACATCTCTTTTGAAAGTCCCTCCGTTTTTAAATTAATTCCTTTCTTTTTTTGATTCATTTCCTTCTCTCTCTTTGTTAAGATGCCAGCTATCTAACTTGTTGAGAAAGCTAGCTCTCTTGAGTTTTCCGAAGCCTTGATTATCTCTCTACTACTCTGCTTGCCCACTCTTCTTTCTCTATTTCCGTCTCTCTTCCTTCATTTTAGAACTCCATTCCCCTTCCTCCTCCACTATCTTCAACCTTCGTTTCAAACTCGTAGAGAGGTAGAGGTCTTGAAGAATTACCTCCTGCCTGTAACAAACAATATCAATCACCATAGGTACCAATCAATACTCAAGTCTTAACTGTCAAAGTCATAAGCCCAAGCAGCACTTGTAAATGACAATCAATGGCAAAGTCCAAAACTTCAACAATAATAACGAAATTTTACACTCAAATCAAACTCAAACTAAAATAATCAGTACTAAATAATGACCAATAAATATCGAAGCCCTACATGCTATAAGTCCAATAACCATACATACCAATAAATACTCAAGTCTTCACTCCACCCAGAGAAAAACAATCACAATCCAGATAATAAATACTCAATCCATCTCTTTACAACTTTTACTGAAAGCAAGCTTACCTGAAAGAAGGAGGCAGTAAGCTTGAAGGAGCAGGCGGCTAGAGGTGATGCTGGAGGACGAGCGAGCGCAGGAGACAAAGCACAGTGGCGAAATACGATCCACTAACGCTCGATTCATTTATCTCTATAACTATCCTAATATTACTGGATATTCCAAGAGTGATGGGAAAAACATTTGTCAATGGCGCAATAGAAAGGAAACCACAAAAAGAGGAACTTTGAAGAAATGAGAGGTTACCTTTTCGGCATCCAATTCATGGAAATGCTCAAAGTGCTAACGGGGAATAATCCAAATCTCAAAGGGGAATGTAGCTGCATAAGGAACCAATGAAATGAAGTTGGTAGACGAATTAATCACAAGATCCTCAGATCCAATTTGACAAATGCAACATCTGATTGTGAGAGTGAAGGAGATAAAGCGGACCAAACAAATATGATCGACTAGAAGCATGGCTGAGAAAAAAAGGTTTTAAGTTTAGAGGGTAGTCATGGAATATCACAAAATTGCCATAAGCAATTTAGATGAGAGAAAAATTCTCTTCCCTAGAAAAAACCCTAATTTTGGAGGGTTCAAAAAGGAGGGGAGGTGAGCACTAAATGACAAAAAAAAATTTCTCTCCCCTCACCTCCCCTTCTTCACACCAAGCACACATTTTTTATCTTCAACCCTCTCCTACCCTCCCCTAACCTCTAAAAATCTCCAAGCAAACAAAGCCTTAACCTTCAAGACTCTGCATTTCCACTCAATAATCATAAAAGGTTTACAATCATTTTCTATCAGCCAAGTGTGTCTAACCAAAATTTTAAAGAAATACATAAATAAAATAGCATACAATATAGTAATAATGAAGTTTTATCCTTCAAGAAGTGTATTTATTACTACATATATCAACAAAATAATAATTACAAAAAAAAAAAACCTTGATGAATAAGCTATAGTAAGTTTGTGCCAATTACTGAAATGATATATTCCTATAACTTTGTTGCTCTACGTGACAAAGCAACCATGACAAAAAGGCCAATGGGTAACGGATAAAAACATTATATTGTCATAAAACTTAAACCACATGATGGCTAGTTGACAAAAAATAATGTGAGCAAATAAAGTATGCAAATTTAAGTATTAAAACAGAGTGATACTGTGAAATTTTTGGCCTTCATATTAATTCCTTTAAACACATTTCTCTGGCAAAACATAGCTAAATCCTCATAAATGAACCCAGTTCCATCAGTATGAATCCGTGCTTCCCATTATGATAAACAAGTTCATCATTTTCGTCCTAAAAAGAATTGAAAACAAAAAAATAGTTTTTATACAAAAATAGGGTGTAAAGTTCATATAGAGATGACAATAATTGATCATACCTGACAATACATATCATGAATTGTCTAAACATCCACAGATCCCATGTCACCATCAAATGTTAAGGTTGTGGACAAAATTAGATAAACCTAAATACATGGTGTCAGTAACACTAATAAACTGTTTCTTGTAAAGGAGGACGAAAATACAACATATAAATCTAAAAAAAGTATCTACAGAGTACCATGCCTAGCCATAAATTTGTCCAAAATGGTAATGTGTGAGCATGCATAAATAAAGATCGAGCTTCAGACATTGACTTGCCCGATAATATGTAAGATTCACAGTTATCAATTGATGCACAAGATTTTGTCCTAACAAAATAATATTTCATAGCTGATGATGTTGGGTCCTTCTTTTTCCCTTCCTTTCCGCCATCTTTAAAAACTAATCAGTTGATAAGAAGTTTAGGCTCATTAGTGCCTGTATATCGGTACCCATAGTTTTGTCTAAAAACTCTAAAGACGGCATCAGATACATATTACTTGTCAAAGATTCATATGTTTGCAGCAAAACATTTATGAAAGGTGAGTTTAGGCCCTTGTGGCTTGTGCGCACGTCTCCATAGTGATGTGGATAGGCCTTTTTGTGCTCTCGTGTTGCATACCTCCTTAGGAAAAGACTCGAATAAGTAGATGTGTATTATTATGAGAGACATTTAGGATTGCATGTGATTGGATATTGGAAACTTCTAATTATCGTACTATGATTTGGATACTATGCAGAAAATGAGTTTTTGTACTTGGGCTATGGTGAATGTTAAATTCTGAGTTTTAAGGAACTCAAGGTCCGAATGTTATTCTATAAATCAAAGCAAAGAGGAGTTTTGTTTCGATATATATGTTAGGAGGGTTTTGCCTTCTTTCTAACATGGTTTGAATTGCAAAATGTTTATAAAGGTATTACAATAAATGATCGCTTTGAAATATTTAGTTTACATTTTTTATCATTTCAAAGATGAGTTCAAATTATGTATTCAAGGAAAGAATTTTTTTTACATTACTAATGCATTCAAACACATTCTAATACAACACTTCTTTTAGACATAGAAAAGGAAAGTAAATAATAAAAAGGGTAAAATATATAGGAAGAATAGACATAGAGTGACTATTTTTTCACTCACCTGGTCAAATGTCCGTCAGATTTGCTCTTGACAAAGACCAGATGTCAAGAGGAGCCAACTACGAGACCTCTTTCATCACATTGAGCAGGTCTCGTTTACATCAAGAAAAATTAATAATCACTTCAAAAAATTAATCGAATCAATCAAGTAGTAATGTATACACCAAGGACCAAGTAACCACAATCATTGCTCAAATATGATTGCTTTAGGCACTATAAAGAATAAGGGGGGAAAGGCCGAGTAACCCAATTACTTAGTCTGGTTTGGTCCGAGTTAAGATGATGGTCGACCTGGTTTGCTCTAGTTTCTATTGTCTAACCTAAAATATCTTTATTGACATTATTCAAGAATAATGTTCGAAGTTTCTAAGACTGTATTGTAACATCACTCTCATGATAAGGAACTATTCTTATAAAAGCACTAGGATTGAAAATAATCTTCACATATCTCTTTTTCACCCTTTTAACATTTTCGTGGGGAATTAATAATTTTTGCACTCATCAGCTTTGAAAGTATAAGTTAAAGATAGAAAAAATAATACAACTTCATTACTCAATATAAAATAAAATTGATTTTTTTTAGAGATTAAAAAAGTTAAATAAGTTACTTAATCATATCATATATTATATATATTTAGATTATATATTAATTTATTAGTCAAACTAATTAGTTTAAAGAAAAAAATAAAAATAAAAATATTCTAAAGTAATTTAATTAGCTTCCTTAATTTCTCCAGAAAAAGTTAATTTTATCTTATATTTAGTACAGATGAGAGGGAATAATAAGCAAAATACTATCTTTTTCTTTTTCTTTGCTACTTCTGCCGTCCAAGAACAAGCAAGGCACGTGGATTTAAAGGGGCGCTTCTCGTGGAGAGGCAAAAAATTAATCGAATATTCGGTTCAAAGAAAATAAACCATCAAAACAGAGTTCTGTTGTGGCAGCCATGGAAATTTCAGCTCAAGCATGGTAGAAGAAGAAATTAGGAACTTTCGGGAGTCACATTAAACAAGGTGGATGAACAAGAAGGCAGCAAGTTTACCTGAATGAAGGAGGCAATAAGCTTGGAGGAGCAAGCGACGGTGGCTTGAGGCGGCGACGGCGGCTGGAGAACGAGCGAGCGAAGCAAACGAAGCACAGTGACGAGACGCAATCCTTGTAATGGTTTAGAAGTAATGAGTCCGGAGTATTCCTTTTTTTTTTCTTGCCAACGAGTCCGGAGTATTCCAATCCTATGGCTCATTATTTCTTCGCCTCTACTTTGTGTTTGGAGGTAAAGTTGAAATGTTCTATTTGAGGCTCATTTGAAGAAAAGAAGACCATGCAAGAGGAAGGAAAAGTGTTCCAGTGGAGAAAGGACAGATGTAGCTTCTTGTAGAATTGAGTTTTATTGTTATTATTAATTTAAATTCCATTTACTTTTATAAATCATACTCTTATAAAAATCTCTTATTTCTTTCAATCCTAAATATAAGATAAATTTTATCTTTTTATAGAGATTAAAGAAGTTAATTAAATTACTTTAGAGTATTTATATGTTTATTTCTTTCCTTAAACTAATTAGTTTGACTAATAAACTGATATTAAATCTAAAGATATACAACATATGATATGATTAAGTACCTTATTTAGTTTCTAAATCTCTCCAAAAAAAAGTTAACTACATCTTATATTTAGGATTGGAGGGAGTATCATTTATTGCGAATTAATTATTTTTGATTGCTAATTGGATCCTAATTTAAAAATTAGGATGCTACAAGCACACCCACTTTTTTAAAAAACAAATGGAGTTATAGATCTTTCATACGATGCTCATAATTTTGAAGGTCTTTTAATATAAGAAAATTAAAAGGCCTTTAAAATTATTAGGATTAAAGTGGAAAAATATCCATGAATTTTTTTCAAAAGTGCATCCAACACTATAAGATTTTTTTAGGTGTAAGAATATCCATGAACTTCTCAAAATGGGGCAAAAATGCACACACTATTAATTGGCACAAATGTCTATTTTGTGGGACCCACATTATTATTTTTTGAGATGCAAAAATACTCATGAATTTTTCTCAAAAGTGTACCTAACACCATAAAATTTTAAAAAGTTCATGGGCACTTTTGCACCCAGAAAAATATTTATGGTGTTGGGTGCATTTTTGAGAAAAGTTCATAGGTATTTTTGTTCCTCAAAAAAGAATAATATGGGTCCCACAAAACAGACGTTTGTATCAATTAACGTTATGGGCATTTTTGTCTCATTTTGAGAAATTCATAAGTATTTTTACACTTAAAAAAAATTATGGTGTTGGATACACTTTTAAAAAAAATTCATTAATATTTTTACACTTTAACCCAAATTATTAAAAATGTTTAATTTTGAGATTTGAAAAGACCTCTTTTTTTACCATGAATGTAAATTTTTCAATAATAAAACTATAACCGACATGACGGATGCAACTATCAATCATAAATTGGAATTGTGTCTGTAAACAAGAATCGTAGCACATACGACTTCTTTTTGTGCCGTGTAGTCAAATCATCGATGTTTTAGTGTGTGTTTGGGATAGCGGTAAGAAAAATGACTTATTATGCTTCTGACTTATTAAAAATAATTTAATAGAAAAGTCAGTTTTTGTAATATGATTTATGTTTGGATGAGCGATTAATAAGTGATTTTCCATAAGTCAAAACTTGTTTGGATTGATGATTGTATAAGTGTTTTTTAAAAGGGTTAATATAACTTTTGGTCCCTGAAGTTTGATCTAATTTTGGTTTTGGTCCCTCAAGTTTGAAATCAATGGTTTAGGTCCCTGAATTTTCACCTAATTTTGATTTTAATCCCTCAAGTTTGAAATCGATGGTTTTGGTCCCTGAAATTTCACCTGATTTTGGTTTCGGTCCCTCAAATTTGAAAAGGATTTGGCGACCCGTTTTTGAAACCCGACCCGACTCGGGAAAAAACAAAGTCCTTTTCAAACTTGAGGGATCAAAACCAAAATCAGGGTAAAACTTCAGGGACCAAAACCACCGATTTCAAACTTGAGGGACCAAAACCAAAATCGAGTGAAACTTCAGGGACCAAAACCAAAATTGGATCAAACTTCAGGGATCAAAAATTATATTAACCCTTTTTAAAAAGTAAAAATTTGTTTGGATTTGCAATTATATGATTGCTTTTGTGTTAATTATAACAAAATAAGATATTTAAAATTAAAAATTATTAGAGAAATTGAAGTTAGAAAATGTGATGCAAGTGCGGGAAAGTTCCGTGCATAGACCCCCGTTGGCGGAACTCTTGAAATATCCTGGATTGCTATATAGGGGGTGAGCCCCCCTCGCGCGCATTCCTTAATTTACCCCGTGCGCGCTCGCACGCGCACTAGCACTTGCACTTAGCACTTGCACTTAGCATTTGGCACTTGGCACGTTGCGCGTGCGCGTGTGCAAGGATCAAGGTGCTAAGCGGATGCGCGTGGACCCTTGGGCAAGGTCGTGGCAAGTGCCGGAAAATTTGGGCAAATGTTGGACAAGGATTATAGACCATTGGGCAAGGTCATCGCAAGTGTGGGCAGCGCTTGGAAACGTCCAAGCAAGGACATGCAAGTGCGGGCAATCCACATAGACCCTTGGGCAAGGTCGTGGCCAGTAGCGGGCAAAGGAGGGCAAAAGTTAGACAAGGATCAAGGACCCTTGGGCAAGGTCCTGCGCGAGCACTGGGACTCGCCCGAGCAAGCTCAGACGTAGTGCAAAAACTTCACCCCTGTACCAAAATGAAATCTACTCGTTACATTTTCAATTTTTTTGGTTGCATCCCCCCTTTCTAGGCCCAATGCAACTTTCTAGGGGGTTCGGGCAAGGATTTGCAATAGTTGGATTTTTGATGGCATGGGTTGACAACCTTGTTCGGGGTCCGGGCAAGTCTTGGCAGCGTTGGGCAAGGTGGTGGCAAGGTTTTGGCAGCCTTGGAAAGGGTCCGGGCAAGTCCTGGCACGTCCAGGACTAGTTCTGGCACGTCCAGGACTGGTCCTGGCAGGTTCAGGACTTACTCAGGACTTGCCCGAGTAAGGTTCTGCGCAGTGCAAAAACTTCACCCCCGTACCAAAATGAAATCTACTCGTTACATTTTCGATTTTTTTGTTGCATCCCCCCTTTCTAGGCCCAATGCAACTTTCTAGGGGGTCCTGGCATAGATTTGCAACAGTCGGATTTTTGGTGGCATGGGTTGGCAACCTTGTTCAGGGTCCGGGCAAGTCTTGGCAGCCTTGGGCAAGGTGGTGGCAGGGTTTGGCAGCCTTGGAAAGGGTCCGGGCAAGGTTTGGCACACTTGGGTAGGGTCCGGGCAAGTCCCCGCACGTCCAGGACTGGTTCTGGCTCGTCCAGGACTGGTCCTGGCATGTTCAGGACTTACTCAGGACTTGCTCGGGCAAGGTTCTGCGCAGTGCAAAAACTTCTCTCTTCGGTAACTGACCAATTGGTCGGTAACTTTATCGTTTTGCCCCTAATTACGGCAATTTTTTCTGAATCACCACCAAACACACCATATCATTCCATTTCTTCCATAATGCGCCCTCCCCTCTATTTTAAGTCAATTTAGATGTTAATCAATAATTGAACTTAAATACAAGGTTTCAGCGCTGCTCACAACACAAGCTGTCGGAAATTGTGCCCTAAGGGCCAATCATTGTACTTTAAACATTATTATTTTAATGAAATTTCTCCATTTTGTTATCATATTATTTTCATGTTAACTTTGATAATCGTATCCTTGGATAATTCATAAAGATTGTCCTAAAATGTCCCTGGTCGGTCATCTATGCGGGAGCAGAGATGAAACAAGACCAGTATAACTTTGATAAGATATGGAGATACGAATCAAAGTCTTAGGCACTTGTAAGAGTACAAGGTGCTGGACCGACCCACTATGAGAAAGTTAAATGGATCAAGTCATAAGCTTTTCTCATGTATAACCACGTCACAATGCCCTTAGACCTGAGGTCATCATGGATTCCTACATGAGAGTTGTCCTTAGACCTGAATGATCAAGATGGAATTTGTCCCTCACATTAGTAGAGAGATATTACTGGGCCCCTCGATGAGTGAGTCTGAGAAATGTATGGCCATACTATGATGAAAGGAGTTTCTGTCTCTATTATCAGGCTACTCAGGAATCGAGAAAGTAATGGTCAGGAACAAGAGGATGACATTTTCCATGCCTTATCCTTGATCGATATATCGTGTGACAAAAGGGACGTGACATGGTTGTATGATAGGTTACATCGTGATAACGATCCTCATATGAATTGGGTAGTCATAATGTCTTACTAGAGGCCGCTTGCGACTTTTGGGTTAGTATAGTTATTGGCCCACTGCCAACTTCATATGAGCCTACAGAGTCACACACAAGAATGACCCAACACGAGATAATGTTTGATTTAGGGTGGATGAATTTTATATTTATATATATATATATAATATAAAATTCATTAATAATATTATATAGATATATATATATTTTCGAAATATATATCTTATATATATATATATTATATTATATTATATTATATTATATTATATTATATTATTTAATAATATTATATAGATATATATATATTTTCGAAATATTATATATATATATGTATATATATATTATATGATATTATTATATTGTGTTGGTTTTAAATTTAATTTATTAAGATATATTAAATTTAATAACTAACATGATAGAGATATAGTATCTCAGATTTAATTTATGAAGATAAATTAAATTTAATGGCTCTTTATTTAGATTAAATAAATAGGTTAAATTAAAACTGTTGGACAGATTTAATTTAAACTGAATTTATTTAATTAGCTCATCAACATAATTAATTGTTAATTAATTTCGAAATTAATGATGATTAATTTTGAAATTTGAAAATAACCCTCATGGGTTATAAACTTGATAGAGCTGATAGACTCAGGGTACATCAGAATTAAGAGCCGCAAGTTAAACCCTTGGAGACATTAGAGGCGCTAGCACGTAGTCTCGGTTGGAGAGCATTCGTGTGGATACCGGTAGAGGGAGCGGACCTGACGTGTTAGCTCCTAGAGATCGTGAAAACTCTGAATCATCAAAAAGGTATGAATCCTTCCAACTTAGTTTAAACGCCGTTGATAGATCCTCGATTAGGATCGGTGAAAATTTTTTAAATTCTTCTGCTGTGCTTACCGATCCTACACAAGCAACTGCAATCCATACCATATTCTCCAAAAGGATTTATTTATTACTAATCACATATACTTTTGGAGTCATTAACCCTTAATTGAATTTGGGATCTTGCTAAACCAGGGCTTAGCAGTCCAATTAATCCAGGCTTATTCTCTAGCATCAAGTCTCAAAATTCAGGGTATTACATCATTGGCTTGCAAGTGTTTTAAAGAATTATGCGCGCGCGCGCGCGCACACACACAGATATATATATATATATGATGGTTTTAAACAACACATTACATCAGGATGAAGTCACATGTTATGTTACAAGTTTCCAATGAGAAGGTTAAAGAAAAAAGAGATGGTAAGTGGAAGCAAACTGAACACCTTATGACACTTAATAAGTATGGCATTGGAAGCAACAATTCTAGGATGTGTTCTGATTACTAACATAATCAAAGACAATTAAAAAAATATAATAATTTTAAAATCGGTTTTCCATATAATTGGTCTTAAAATTTAAGTTTTATTTGAATTTTAAGAGCGGTTATATAGAAAACTGGTCTTAAAAATGTTTTAGTATTGCCTACATAAGAGGTTTTTTAAGATCGATGCTCATGATAACCGGTCTTAAAAATGATTTATTTTAAGACCAGTTATCAATACAACCGGTCTTAAAAGTATCAAAATTTTTAGATTGGCTATATCTAGACCTTATCCAAAACTGGTCTAAAAAACATTTTTCCACTAGTGCCCGGGTCTAATAGATCCCGGTCCCAGCTGGGATGGGAAATTCCCGGGATTAAAATGTCTGGGACCAAGACACTTTTTTTTATAATAAAAGAAAATCTACAAACACATCAGAAGTTATCCTCCTGAGTCAAAATGAAATCTCATCATGTTTACATCATTAATTAAAAAGGTAGTAATAGTATCAGGGGGCGAATCTGTGATATGAAGATCAATCACCATCTTCCAAGCTTCTTTTGCCATAGCGTCTGTAACTGTGTTAACATCACGATAGCAATGTGAAATTTCCACTTCCCAATCTCTATCCAGCAGCGCTTGCACCTCTACAATAAGCTGAAAATCATGGTGTTCCTGAGCTACCTTTCCCTGAATTAGATCCATTACTTCTCTACAATCAGACTCAATCATGATTTGTCTGTATCCTCTATCCCATGCAACTTTAAGTCCCCACAAAACACCCCAAGCTTCCATAGATACTATCGTTCCTTGCCTAATCTGATACATAAATCCCATAAAAAATTCACCATTGTGATCTCTCAACACACCTCCACACGTGCACATGCCTAATTTGTCATTTCTAGAACCATCGGTATTAATCTTCACCCATCCAAGCGGTGGTGGCATCCACTGTTGTTGATTTCTTTTTGCACTCTGATCTTGAAGCTAGCTTGTATTACCCCATGTTAAGCAAGCACGAGCACGAGCAAATATGGCCTATTTACTCCAAGTATTATTATTAAAACATCTGTCATTACGAGCCAACAAGATATGTCAACAAAGTACCGTAAACCAAAGACGAAACTCTACACCCTGTATTATGTCCTTTCTTCCCGCACACCATGTAAGCCAGTCATTTCTCTCAAACATGCCAAAAAATTGATCACGCCAATCCAGCGGTAAGAATCCTTTCCATAGATCAAAAGTGAATGGACAATCCCACAAAACGTGGAGTAGAGACTCGCGAGAGTTATGACATATATCACAAATGCAAGTCGGATGACTACCTCGCTGGTAACGCATCATGTTTGTCATTAGGCGACCATGAAAAGACAGCCATAAGAAAATACGATACCTTTGAGGGACTTTCAATTTCCAAACACATCTCCTCCAATTATTACTATAAGATTTTGGGGTGTCTACTAGATATTTGTAAGCGGATCTAATGGTGAAAGTTCCATCTGAAGACCATTTCCATACCGAAAAATCCTCCCCATTCAGATGATTAATATTAACGAGAGCAATAGCTGTACATACATGACTTGGAAGAAAGTGATTAAACTTGCTTATATCCCACTGTCCGGATGACGTGATACAATCAGCTACTCTCCAATCAGTAACATCTCTAGGCAGTTCACTGATTACCAAACTCTGAAGCTTGTCAAGATGTGGTACCTATATATCATTCCAGAAAGAAGTGTTCTGTCCATTAGTAACTCTCCATGTTAAACTATCTTTAATCTTGTTCCAACAGTTACGAATACCCTTCCACGTACTAGACTCAAACCGACGCTTCTCAACTTTAGGAATAATACCATTACCGGCTTTATATTTTTCTCGCAAAATCTTGACCCAGAGCGAATCTCTACTATTAATCATATTCCATCCAAGCTTCATCATGAAAGCCTGGTTCTGGTAATGAGCCAACCTAAGCCTAAGGCCTCCATCTTCCTTACGTGCACACACGATGTCCAAGGAGACTAGATGAGGTTTTCTGCTGGCTGAGCTACTACCCCAAAGGAAGTTACGACAACGTTTGTCAATTTCATCACAAATTCCCAAAGGAAGAGGCACAATCTGCATTGCATAAGTTGGCATAGTCGACATAACAGACGACACAAGAGTATGCCTGGCAGCCATCAATAACATATTAGACTTCCAATTGGCCAGACGAGCATCCATCTTATCCAAGAGAAAACTATACGTTGCCTTTGATCTTTGTTCATGTAAAATAGGCATTCCCAGATATTTCCCCAGATTTGACGTTTGAGTAAAATTTAGAAACTCACTGATTTCTTTGCCTTTTATGTGATTTACATTCTTAGAGAAGTAAACTCTTAATTTTCCTACATTAACTTTTTGTCTTGACATATCACAGAAGTCATCCAGGATAGCCTTAATAACCCCTGCGTTATCTAGATCTGCTTCTGCAAACAAAAAGAGATCATCAGCAAAAAAAATATGAGAGACAGGAGTACCTCGTTTAGAGAGCCTAAATGGTTGCCAACCACCCTCTTCCACTGTCGTTTGTATAAGATGCCCCTATCTTTCCATCATGATAACAAAAAGATACGGCGATATTGGGTCACCTTGTCTAACCCTCTCTGGAAGGGCAAACCATGTTAGTAGCTTCTCCATTCCAAAGCAATTGTAAATGAGACGTCGACATACAAGCTTGAATAACTTTACTCATATATTCAGGAATCTTTAGTACTTTAAGACAGTCGTAGACAAAATTCCATCTCACACGATCATAAGCCTTCTCTAAATCAATCTTAATGGCCATGAAACCCTTTTTCCTTTTTAAGGACTTCATAGAGTGAATGATCTCCTGCACAAGTATAACATTATCTGAACTCTGTCGCCCTTTAACAAAACTGCACTGATTCGGGGCTATCACCAAAGGCATTTTGACCTTTACTATCACGCGACCTATCCTCTGGCTTTGAACTCACACGAGTCTTCCCCTGATATGCGTTATCACCAGCACCGCCATCAATAATTGACATGTCTTCAACATTTAGAACCTCAAAACGAGATGCTCCTCCCATATTTCGAGAATGTATATCACGCCTATACTCACGACTATAATTGTCATTCCTTGCATTCGAGTTTCATTGCCCCCTTCTTCGACGAGGTGCCACCATCCACTCCCCGTACATTCCAGCAGTTATTTTGGAGGACGTGGTCAATGGTGTTATAGTTGTAGAAGTCGTCGTGTTATCCATGCATGGCGACTTTGACGTATCTGTTACTTAAGTATTTGTGCAATGTTCCTTATCATGGCCATACCTCCCACATGAGAAGCAAATTAAATGCAAACCCTCATACACAATCTTCTTTTCTTTCCCATTAATCATCAAGGATAGAAGTAAAGGTGCATTCAAATCAACCTCGACACATATACGGGCAAAGCGCCCTTTGGTCTGGTGTAATGTTAGGGTCACAAGGGGGAAAGCTTTGGTGGAACACCTTCAAGGTAAAAGGCACAAGGCATATAGCACTCGTACCAATATTCTACATTATGTTTTGTGCAGATTCACTGGCCTTATGCCTTTTACCTTGAATGTGTTCCCCAAAGCTTTCCTACTTGTGACCCTAACATGACATAGTGCACAACTCAACTCATCCTTCGCTTTTTTTTTTTTTTCATAACAATTGGACAATACTATGTATCATCATTAGCATCATCTTGTGTTACAGCTTTTCTCTCTTCTTTATTATAAGTATCTGGGTTTGGCTGAGCCCGCAATTAATAAGATATTTAAACATAACCGTCAAGAAACTTATGTGATATTAATCCACAGATCAGTAAGTGTTCCAACATCCATCCCTAAAATAACCATTAATTTGTTCTTTTCTAAATAAAAGCAAGACATGAACACATTGATTTATTAGCTTCCCATGGAATCGCGTCCAACCAACGTGTTTATTACTTCACTATAACATGGCAGCATATATATGGAGGATGATAATATAGGAATTGTTGAAAACAAAAAGTTTCAAAATTTCGAGTTCCCTTAAATCCATCAGATTTTGTCATAATGCATTTTACTCCTAAATAGTGAATGAAATTCGATCTTATATTTTCTTTCTTACTGGGTGAGACCCTTTACCACTTCAACTAACAGCTTATTAGTGAATATACTTCATTTTTTAAACTATATTCTTTTATTTATAAAATACAAACCACACGCGGGCGCACATGCTCACAAAATTATAAATTATTAGGAATATATAAATATTTTATCAATAGTATATTTGTATAAATAATATAAAATAACTACAGAAATAAAAAAAATATACTTACTAAAATCAATCTCTTTCTGTTATTAAAAAATCTATCTTTTTTCTGTTATTAAAAAAATCTATCTCTTTCTAAATATTCTAAACACACACACCTATATTCTAAATGTTTTACCATATATATTATCAAATCATACTCTATACCTATATTTAAAATATCATCTTAACTACATACTAGCATGAGATTTGATATTTTGGGAATATAAACATAATATCATTTTTAGTTTTTTATCCTGCCAGCCATAAACTTTTAGGGTGAACTAGTCGGAGTTGGCTTCTGTCCGCTGCTTCTTTTATCCGATGCCGTCGTTTTCTTGCAGACGCTGTCGTTTTGTATCAAATAAAGCGCCAAAACCATGGACGAAAATTTCTCTCCCACAATTATAGGTGGGGAAATTTTCATTTTATGGCCCAACTTCATGAAATTTTTAAAAAAGTTATTATTCAATAATAATTTCAATATAAGGGCAAAAAAAATTTTAAATATTTTGGGATAAATTTTTAAATATGTTTTCAATTGAAAATTTTTTTTCTAGCTGTACTTATATTAAATTAAGTGTTGAAGGCGAGAGGAAAAATGTAATATGAGCAATTTTTAAATATTAATTACACTGACAAAATTAACAAACAAGTATTATTTATTATCCCCATAACTTATATTGTGAACAAAAATATATTTTTGGATGTGACTTAATTCACATAACTTTCTCTCTCTCATTCAAACCCTCATTTAATATGAAAAAAGTTGCTTTGTTTTTTTTTTTAAAAAGAATTTAAGGCCCAGAGAATAATAAGTTCGCTACTCTTGCTTCTTTGATTATACAACAGTAGTTGAAAATAACTTTGGTCATAAATAAGTGGGAGCATTTATTCATATTTAAATTTATCAAAAATTAAAAAATTAAAATTCTTAAATATATCCCAAAATATTTAAATTATTATTGTTTTGCCCTCATATTTAAATTTTTTTTCAAAATATTAAAATTATTATTGAATTATAACATTTTTAAAAAATTTCACAAAGTTGGGCCATAAAATGAAAATTTCGCCACCTATAATTGTGGGAGAGGAATTTTTGTCCATGGTTTTGGTGCTTTATTTGATACAAAACGACAACGTCTACAAGAAAAGGATGGTAGCGGATAAAAGAAGCAGCGGATAGAAGCCAACTCCGAATTAGTCTTGGAAAGATAATATGCTTCTATAAAGAAGGTTCCATACAAGGAAAAAAATTGGTCAAATAAATTTAAAATATAAAAACCCTAAAAATGCGCGCTTGGCATGACTAAACTAAAAAATTTGGCTGTTTATAAATATCTATAGCTATATATATATATATATATTTATTTATTTAAATAATAAAAATACTCCACAACTTTAAGCTTCAAAAGTGGCTTTTTTTAATCTAATTTTTACAAAAGTCAGATAGGATAAAAATCAGGTTGTAAATGTGATTTGTGTTTGGATTGGCGGTAGCAGAAGTGACTTTTTTTTGGAAAAGCCAGACTTTTGATCTTTTTCTCAAAAGCTACTTTTGCAACAAAAAAAAAAAAAAGCCCAGTTGCTAAAACGTCAACTCAAACACCCTAGTTTTCAAAAAGCCAGGAGCCACCATGATTTTTTTTAAAGGAAAAAAAAGTGCTTTTAGAATCAAAACCAAGGTTTTAAAAAATTTTATCCAAACACTCTACAAAATGCCATAATCCCTTTTTTGTTCAAAACCATAGTTTATATGAAATAAAATTTTTTATTCAAAAATTTATTAATATATATATATGTATGTATGTTTGATCTTTTTTTTATATTTCATAATTGACTAATGTTATAATTTTAATTTTGTAGACAAATTTATTTCATTTTTGGTATTTATTATGAAATTTAATGTTAAATAATACATAAAATATAATCTTATTTTTTAAATGTAATTATCACAAAAGCTAATATCCTTTTTAGTAATTTGACCATGAAAAAAGTTATTCTGATTACAATACACAAACACTATCATTTTATCAAGGGTTAAAGGTCATTTTTGCCTCAGAAGTATTAGCTTAGGAGTAATTTTGTCCTGGAAGTTTCAAATGTAGGGTAATTTCACCCTGATCGTTATTGCAATTAAGTTGACTGTTAGTTCACCAAATTTAGGGGCAAATTTGCTCCATATTGAAAACTTCTAGGGCAAAATTACCATTGAAATAACGAAAAAATTGCTCTGGAAGTTTTCACATGAGCCCTGGAAGTTCTAAAATCACTTTTATCGCTTTTTTTCCAGAAGATATTCTCCAAAGAGTGTGTTTGGATTAGCTTTTGGAGAATAGCTTCTGGAGAAAAAGTGGAGAATAGATTTTAGATAATAGATTATGAGAAAAAATGATTTTGATAAAATGAGAGTGATTGGATATTGTGATCAGAATAGTTTTTTTTAATTTTTAAATTACTAAAAAGGACAGTAGAATTTGTGATAATTACATATAAAGAATAAGATTATATTTTAAATATTATTTAACATTAAATTTCATAATAAATACAAAAAATGAAAAAAATTTGTCAAAAAAATTTAAAATTATAACATTAGTCAATTATCTAATATAAAAAAATGGATAAAACTTTTTTAAAATTATAACATTAGTCAGTTATGTAATATAAAAAATAGATCAAACATACTTACGTAAATATGTGTGTGTGTGTGTATTAATAAATTGTATAATAAAAAATCATTTGTCTCTTCCAAAAGTTATTTGTGCCAGACACCTCTTAGAAAAAATTTGGTAGTTAAACTTGCACCTTAACCCATTATTTAACATTAAATTTCACAATAAATACCAAAAATGAAATAAATTTGTCTATATGTGATATTAATTAACTTAACTAAATTTTTTAATATAATCAAATTAAATAAATAAGCCTTATATTAAGGATAGATGAAGCATTAAAATTTTAAAATTGTAAAAAAAATGACAGATGAGAAAGGGAGAGAAGTTTGAAATTCTAATAAAAAAAGAAAAAAAAAGATACATGAGAGAGATAATGTTGAAATTAAGTACAGATGAGAGAGAAAGATGGACAAATGAGAGACAGGGTGTGGGGCCACCAACATATAATAGGACCAATGAGAGAGAGGGTGTAGGGCCCACAACCTAAAAAAGCAAAAAAAAAAAAATCAGATTTTCCAAGACCATAGTTTTAGATACCAAAACCATGGTTTTGAAAAAAAATGGGATTCTTCATAAATGAGCAGTGTTTGGGTTCTTTTTTTCAAAACCATGGTTTGAGGACAAAAACGCTTTTTTTATATGCATCCAAACACACACTAAGTCATGAATCCGATGCGTTTGTATCTATGGGCTGTACTTTTTTTGGACAAAAGTACCCTTTGCATGAATCCAAAATTACGGGAATAAACCAAGGTACTGAAAACCGTACTGGGCACTGAACCAGTCAGGGTACTGGGTCAAGGGTCAGTGAGTCAAACCGGAGTCAATCCGGAGCTAACTCGGGGCTAGACCGGTGAGGAAGTAAAGATTTTAGACTTATTTATATGAAATTTTGAATAAAATTAATAAAAACTATTTAATTTATTTTTTAATTAAAAAAAGCTTGAACTAGTCCATATGGTTCAACCTTCGGACCGGACCGGTTAGACCGCCGGTTCGCGGTCCAAACCTATATGTCCGGTCAGATTTTAAATACTCTGGAATAAACACAACCCCCCCCCTTACTTGTGGCTTGTGGGTGCAATGGTATAAGATACCCCATACTTTTCCAATATTGCCATTTGAGAACCAAAGAGTCAAAAGAGTAGGTAAAGAAGCTTGAGCATGTAACACCCCAAATTTTGATCAAGGGCTAATGAGGATTGTTGAGAAGGTAATTGTGATTTAGAGTGGATTAAAGTTAAATTAATGTATATTGGTGACAATATTATTTAATATGTCATAATTGTTGGAAAATTGAAAGAATGGAATTATTGACATAAGTTGGTAATTAATGGGGAAATTAATTACTAACTAAGAGAAAATGAGAAGTGTAATTAAAATTACTAATGGAGAGATTAGAGAAGCTAATGGGTGCTTATTGTGAGAGCCAATGAGGAGTGGACACATGGCAAGCTCACATGTGGGGAGAGATATGAGAAAAGTCAAAGGCAATTTTTTAACAATTCCTCTCTCCTCTCTTCCCTCTCTTCACGCTGAAATGGTAGGGGGAAGGTGGAGAATAATCATTTCCTCACTTTCTTCACTCCTCCTCCATCTCTCTCTCTCGTTCTCTCTCTTTTCTCCATGGGTGGCGCCATTGTTGCAGAAAATAGAAGAAGAAAACCTTGAGAAAAGGTAAGGAAAATGATCTCCATTACTCAAACTTCCTTCTCTAATATTGATCCTTGAAGGAAGAGCTTCATTTTGATGGTTGTAATGTGTTCATTGGTGTTAGTTTGTGACCTCAAGAGATTGTGAAAGTTGAAGAATCAAGAAATCTCTTTGGCAAAGTGAAAGAGGTGAGTGTTAACTCCCTTTTGATATATATATATATATATATTGTGGTTGTTGGTTGAGCATTGATTTTCTGCCCTATTTTCGAAAATTAGGGTCTTAGTGAGTTTGGCATGTTGTGATCATGGAAATGGTATATTGTGATGTCTTTTGGACAAATGGATTTGTTTGAAGCATTAAAAGTAAAGTTTGGGAACTTTGTGTTGGTTTTGATGTATTGGTCAAAACAGGGCATGTGGTTAAATTGTGAATTTGGTTATTTTGAGGTTACTATTGTGTTCCTTGTGGAAAATTGTATGGGAATATGTTTGGTTAATTATTTTGGAGTCATTGAACACTTTGGTAGAAAAGTTGGAAAATGCTGTCAATGTGAACTCTGTCTGGGCAGTTTATTTGTGTGGACGTTTTGAATGACCAAATGATTTCAGAAAATTGTGAAACTTTCCAGTCTTAAAGTTCAAATGATTTCTGACCTGATTCGGGCCGCAGCCCATGGATGGCTGGCCGCGGCCCACGGCCTTCTGACCATATTTGGGCCGCAGCCCAAGGAAGGGCTAGCCGCTGCCCACCCCTGTGTTCCAACACTTTAAGTTTTTGAAAAGAGATCTTCAACCTATTGTTTCCCAACCTTTTAGGGGTTTTATTAGAGGCATTTGTGGCTTCTTAAGGGTCATTATTGATAACCAAATCTAAGTGTTAAAGAGTTAATTGAGTATTGGAATAGAGAATAATGTTTCGTCCTTAATTATGACTTTAGGATTTGATATCTGTCCGGACCATAGAAGGCCAGTGCCTGCTCAAGGAAGGAAAGACAAAGGTAGTGACACTTTATCTTATATCATGTGTATTGCATTGCTTGATTGCATTAGTCATCGATTGTAGTGAAAGTGAAGGGGACGTGGCGAAAGCCCGGACTCGATTACAGTGAAAGTGATGGGGACGTGGCGAAAGCCCGGATTCGAATATTGATAAAGTGATGGGGCGTGGCGTAAACCCGACCTCGTATAAAGTGAAGGGAACGTGGCGAAAGCCCGGTCTCAAATATTGATTGCTGCATTGTGATATATGTGACTTGCTTTGTATATATGCATCATATAAATAAACTGTTGCTACTGGGATTCTCTAGAATCTCATTCTTTTCAAATAACATTTTTAGCCAGGGCAAGTGGATCGAAAAGCAAGCAAGTGGCAAAGGACGATTAGGACCGCCAGCAGTAGTCTTAGCTATATATTTTGGTTTTATTTTGAACTGGTTATCATTTTGGATAAATGTATACATATTGAATAGAATTGTAGTGGTTTAGTTTTGTGTAATCCCTGGTATGGATACTGAGATGGGCAATGATGCCCTATATAAACATTTGGATTAATGTTATTATCCGGGTGTGAACGTCGGGAATTGTGCTTACTCTGATATTGTATATGTAACATACCAAACAAGCCATTTGTTTTAATGAATGAAATGAATGGACACCCATTTGTACATGTGTTTTAAAAAGTTTTTAATTGCCCCGGATTTATCATTCGATTATTAAACGCCTTTAAACACTAATCCCGGCCTGATTATCGATGGGGGTTACAGAGCACGAATGATTGTAACCTCTCTAGGTGTTATTTATCCTTTTTTTTTGTTTTTGGTTTTCCTTCTTTTTGGAATCTTACCATTGTTCCAGCTCCTTACAGCTGGCCTTCTCTTCTCCATGCATTGAACATTCATCACACTTCATCACTAATTAACAATTGCTTAAGCTAATTAATAAGTTGACGATGATCATTCAACAAACACTTTTTTGGGATAGGGAAGAGTGAGGGGGTATGGAAGTCTGCCAACTTTTCACTTTTTTGTTTTTTGTTTTATTCTTAGTATTGCTTGAAATTGCCAATGCTAGTTGGTTCAATTAATAAGATCAGATTCTACATCCCTTTATAACATGAATTTGAGTTTTTCTTGTCATATTTATAAAGGTATAAATTTAAGTCTCACAATGTATATAAAAAAAAAACTCTTTTTCTTAAATAGTTTGTGTTTTATTTAGTTTAAAATAAGTCATTTAGATCTTAGTTAAACTAGGTAAGAATGCCATGAATAAAACTTGAGGGCAACACCATACTAAAAATCATATCTATCATTGAATTGGTCAAAACAATAGTTCAAGAGTTAGTAGTTCTAGATTAAATGGTCGTGATCAAAATAATATAATTAACATATATATAATATTCATATATAATCATGAAAAATGTAATATTTAAATAAGAAAACATTAATCCCCAACTAAACATATCCAACCAAATAAAACAGAACTGCTAAAGTATAAATATGATATACTACCATTTTTAATTCAAAATGACACCATTTAAGTTTTGTAAAAAAAAAGATTATATAAAATTGCACCCAACTTGCCCATCCAACTTACTGAGCTGTAATGGGTTGATCTAGAGAATCTGCTCAAACTAATGGATTACCCAAAAGCGGCCAAGTTGGTTCAAGATTTCTCACCGTAGCTCAAAACAAATCATTTAAGGTAGCAGAAGTCTTTATACAATCAATCTTATGGTTATCAATAGGAGGACTTCATTGATAATTTAATTTGTCTTGTTCCTTGTGAGTTTAAGAGAATTATGTTTTTTTTAAGAACAGACAAAATGATATATATTAAAGACATAAAAGTCTTACAGAGTTAGGTAATTAATAGAGCTAAAATGTAAAATTCCTAGTTGTTCTAAATTAGAATAGCTTATGTAATAAAAATTGATAGGTAAGCAGTTATCTAAATCTCTTTTTGACTCAGAAAGATATTATGTGCGCATCCGTAATTCTCTCAAAGTTTGTTTTAATCTTTTTCTCTATATATTTTATAATTAAATAGGTATGGATTTTAAGACATAATTAATTAAATTTATTGATATTTTATACCTATTTGATTATCTTTTATATATTTTCTATTTTTTAATTAAGTTTAGGATAAAAAGAAATTTTGATATACAATTTATCTATATCCTATTTTATTATGTAAGAGATATTATATAAAGAAAGAGATAAAAAGAATCAAATAAAAGAAATAGCAGACGGAGCGCAAGCTAATCATCAATAAAAATGCTATATATATATATATAGTCTTGAAAGAGAAGAGACAATTTGTGCAAAAAAAAAAAAAAGAAATAGAAGAGACAAAAGGCGTGGAGCTGGCAGCAATAAGTTAATGAAAGGGATAAAGATGTGGACTTCAGAGTGAAGAAAGGACAAAGTCAAGTGTTGTGATCTATGGAAAACAAACTTTGAAATTATAAAATTTTAAATTCAGTATTTTCTAAAAATGAGTTATAAATTACTTATCAAATTTCATTATTCCCTTATCAACTTCTAATAACAAATGATTTTATAATTTTAAAATTCTTATTTATCCTTCTTTCCAGATTTATATTTATCATGCCCTTATATTTCTCTTTCTTTTTCCTTCTAGCTCCCTCTTTTGCTTCTTCTTTTTAGCCCTCCTTATTATTATTATTATTATTATATTATCACGCCTTGTGCCTCCCTTTCTTCAAATTTCTCTTTCCTACTTTTTGACCTTCTGACACATCTTTCTTAGTTTTTGATTCGCTTCCTTCCTTCCTTCGTTTTTCATATCAACATTGGAGATCTCTTGCAAGGGGATACATTCGCCAGCCTGTCTTTTCTGAATCTTCATTTTCTTCATCTACTGCCAAAAGAGCGTATCTCGAGATACTTGCAAGGTTTCCGCCCCCATTGACTTTTTTCTGGTCATAGTTACTTTTGCTATCTCGGTTATTATTTTTCCGGCTTCTTCCCGTGTCCTGCATCACCATTCAGAAGCCATAGACACTGTCTGGTTGCTCCACTTGTGACCCACCCTTGCTCTGTGAAGTAGCTTCTAGTTGCATGTCGCTCAGAGGTTTTTCAACAACAGTATATGAAGGTAGCAAAGTTGCATGAAAGTTGATCTCAACACACATACGGGCGTACATATCTATCATAGTAGTCATCCGTTGTTCCTAGTAATCTGACCCAAACTGCCACCATTTGAACCTTTCTATTATAGGGGTTAAAATTTTTCTTCCAAGTCTAAACAGAGAAAAAGTGATTTTGGATTAACCCAGGCCCTCCCTCCTTCGAGAGCAAAAAAGTAATCTTCTCTGTCTTGAAAATTTACGATCATGTAGCCATTGTCAATGTCTGTGAGCTTCACTTTTTCGGATCAAGCGTGTCTGATGTGCGGCCCCCTTATGTGCGCCTCCTGTGCGGGCAACTTCTTCCCAATTGTATTTTTTATAGTACTTTAGATCATTAAATTCTACATAAAATATGTGACATTTCAATTTTTTGGACCTTCAAGTAATCAGCAATTACTTCAAGTAGACCTTCAAGTAATTCACAATTACTCCAAGTAAGTCTGAATCTCACTCACAAGAAGCATAGAGGATGAGAGCTGGGACTTCAAGAATAGATGAGATACAATATTTTGCTACAGCTGGTCTCCTGGTCCTTCATTCTTTGGTCCATCTGTCTAGGGCTATTTGAGGGAAGAGCTTCAACAATCTCACAGAGCTTGCTATGAACGATACTGAGTTCATTACCTCTGTGAATGGCGAGATTAGACAACTCTGTGACTTGATCAACCAGAATCTCAAGGCCTTATTCTGATCTCATCTTGGTATCCTAAAGTGCTCACAGAAGACTACACTTCAGAATCTCTCAGTACCAGTCACATAATCCAATATTGACTAGGATATGATGCATCAATGGACTACAGAGGATTATAACTCGAGTGATTACGATATTACTCGAGTGAGGTATTGTATTCTTTAATTCAAATTCTCTGAGTTGCATCACTCAAAGTAAACACTTGAGTAATGACTCAAGTAATACAGGGTTACAGCCTTAAGACCCTGACTAGCATCATCATTTTCATATTTTTATAATCATTCTCTCTACAAAATTTCCAATGATTTTACAAATTCAAGAGAGTTATTAATTGTATTGCTCATGACGATTTTTTTAAGCCATGCATTCATTAACGGAGAGCTTCACATTCACATGTGTTTTATATCTTAAAAGCTCATCTCGTTTATTGAAATAAAATCCTTTTAACATACTTATCTGAATTCACTATCTTTTAATTAGTTTTGATGATGAGTTACTCTTATAGTTTCCTTTCATGATCTTAATTTTTAACATATCATATAGAAATGATGACTTTGATTTGTGCAATAAATTTAATACTTGATTGCACCAACCATTCTCCTTGCAAGAATGTTTTTATTTATAACAGGAGAATTTGTTCTATGCAAGATCATTCCTCAGCACACTAAAAGGAGCATATATGATGACATATGCTTTAACAATCAATTAAGGGAGATATATTGGCTGCAATATTCAAAGCAATAAATACATATGCCAATACAAATGAGCATTGAGCATGCTGAATAGAAGGTCAACTTAATTGGAGAATCTTGGCAACAACATGAACATACATCAAAGTTGCATAGCAAGACGTGTGGAGAACACAACATCATAACTAGCATAGCTAAAGAATATAGCAATGGCCTTCATGGAGCGCTTCATCATTTTCCAAAAACTACATGAGCATTTAGTCTTGTCGGAAGAGTTGTACGTCTCCATGCCGATATTCCACAGGTTAAGCAATTCCGCAATAAGCGGTTAGAGATACACATCGATGTCATTGTCTGGTACCTTTTTGCCTGGAATGATCATAGACATAATGAAAGAGCTTTGTTTCATACACATCCAGGGGGTAAGTTGTAGGGAATTAAGACTACCAGCCAAATACCGTAACTTGTGCTAAGATTCCCGAAAGGATTGAAACCGTCGGTTGCCAACCCAAGACGAACATTTCTGGGGTCAGTCATGAAATCTGGAAAGTCGTTGTCAAATATTTTCCAAGCGTCTGCATCCCGGGGATGTCTTAATTTACCGTCTTCATTCTTATCAACGGCATGCCACCTCATGTGCTCCGCAGTTTTAGACGACATAAATAATCTTTGTAGGTGAGGTTTCAAAGGGAATTACCTGAGAATCTTTGCAGGTTTCTTCTTCTGCTTTTTCCCCTTCTAAATTGTCTTGTACCTCGATGTGTGACATCTCTTACAAGTCTCCCTGCTGGAATCGTCTCCCCAATACAGCATACAATCGTTGGGGCATACATCAATCTTTTGATAGTTCAACCCCAACCTGTTGATAATCTTCTTGGCCTCGTAGAATGTTGTGGGAATCTTAGCGTCAAGGAATGCATCTTATAATAATTCAAGCAACATCGACGTTCCCTTATCTGTGATTCCACACAAGCACTTGATATGATACAATTTGATCAAGAAAGATAATTTAGAATATTTTCGACAACCATGATATAAAGGACGATCTGCTTCATCCATCAAGCTAAAAAAATCCCGAGCTGCTTCATTCCTCATAAACACCAGCTCAGAACCGTGTACTTCTTTGTTGAAGTTGTCGCCTTGAAATCCAAATGCATCACGCACAGCATCATTCACAGGATCATCTTCATCTAGTTGAACGCCTACTTGAGAACTTCGAGGAAGAGCATCATCATATCTAATGCCGGCCTTCTCACCATGAACTGCCCATAACGTATAGTCCTCAGGGAAAGGCTTCAGAAGCAAATGTTCCTTCACAACATTTCTTGTATGCCATTTCTTGAACTCGCATCTCCGACACAGACATACGATCTTGCCGTTAGAGCTGGCGTGAGTGAATACGAAATCCAAGAAATTGTTTAATCTGTACAAGTATTTCGGAGAATTGCACGGCAACCTGATCCATGACTTATCCATAGCTACTAATGAGAGAGAAGAAAGAATAGAGAAGAAGATGAGTGCATAGAGAATGACGAATGCCCAGAACCTTATATTCAGAAATTCCAACATTTAATATTTTGTAGCGGTTTAAAAACCGCTACACTAACCATTGCAGTACTAGACATTTGTAGCGGTTACATGTATAAAACCGCTAATAATTTTCAAGCCGTTGGAAATTTGCACAAAGTGGGGGGAAATTCAAAATTGAAAAGTTGAGTATTTGTAGCGGTTATATGTATAAAACCGCTACTAATATTAAAGTCGTTGGAAATCAAATTAAAAATTAGTTTTAAACTTGTAGCGGTTATACATAAATAACCGCTACAAATTTGCACAAGGGCGGCAAATTTCAAAATTCAAATGTTGAGTTTTTGCAGCGGTTATTATTGTATAACCGCTACAAAAATGGAACGTTATTTATAAATATAAAAAAAATTATATATTTGTAGCGGTTTTACCAAAAAAACCGCTACACCAAAAAAACCGCTACAAATATAACAAAATTTTATTTGTAGTGGTTAATACAATAACCACTACAAATATGTATATTTGTAGCGGTTCTTATTGTAAAACTGCTACAAATATATATTTGTAGCGGTTTTATTTTAAAACCGCTACAAATATATATATAATTTTCTTTAAGATTTAGAAATATAAATAATATTGTTGCAATTAATTCACAAATCCAACAACGCGGTCTAAGAATATAAATATAATTATGGTAAACACAAGAAGAATTCTTAAATACAAAATTATATATATTTATTTACAAATGTTTCAACAACAAATGCCACCAAAAATCCGACTGTAGCAAATCCATGCCCGGACCCCCTAGAAAGTTGCATTGGGCCTAGAAAGGGGGGATGCAACAAAAAAAATCGAAAATGTAACAAGTAGATTTCATTTTGATACGGGGGTGAAGTTTTTGCACTGCACAGAACCTTACCCGAGCAAGTCCTAAGTAAGTCCTGAACCTGCCAGGACCAGTCCTGGACGTGTCAAAACCAGTCCTGGACGTGCCAGGACTTGCCCGGACCCTGCTCAAGTGTGCTAAACCTTGCCTGGACCCTCCCCGCCAACACTTGTGCTCTTCCGGCCCAAGGCTACAGTGGCGTTGAAACCTCAAGGGTGAGTCACGGGAGGGGGGACCGAATCGGAGCGACTTGGGCTGAATCTCAGTGGATCGTGGCAACAAGGCCACTCTGCCACTAGAGCTGGGCAAACGGGCCAGGCCGGCCCGTGATGGGCTCGGTCCTAAACGGCCAGCCCGTTTAATTGTAGAGATAATAAGTAACATACATTTAATGAGGGTAGAAATAAAAAGATCAGTTTGAATTTTCAAATAAAAAAAATTTGTTCCTTATATTAAATATCACATACATGAGAGAGATTGTTCCTTATAAAAAGAACTGGATGAAGTATTTTCTCCCTTCTGACAAAAATAAATAATAATAATAATAATAATAATATCTTTTTCTCTATTTTTCCCCTTATTTTCTCTCCTTGTAACCCCTTTGTTGCTTTATGAGACTCTCGTTCGTGGGACTCCTCCTCACAACCTCACGGAACAGAGGCCGTTCTCGGGCTCTCGCCCCCCGGTTGCTTAGTAAGCTTGGGCGTGGCTGGATTCTTGCAATCGAGCCGACCACGCGACATGGTTGGTGCTCGCCCCCATCCTTCTCACTTGAATTCGTACACACAGTCGTCTCATGCGTCAGATTCCCCTTGGGCTCGAGCGGTCAAGCACACTAATTGATAACGGGATTTGTGCCTTCAGATGTAGCCTTCGGGTGCTTGGCCATACGCTTGATTGTGAGGGGAATGTTGCGCATGAGGCGGCGTCGGAATATTGTGGGTATGGTAAGAAGTCGTTGTACCGGGCCGGAAAGGATTCTCAAAGGTATTGATGGAGGATTTGATGGTAGTCCTCCCAATTGGTCCCTTTTTCCCGACGTTGTTGATGGAGGATTTGATGGTGGTCCTCTCGATTGGTCCCTTTTTTCCCGACGG